>OX451736.1:1538350332-1538673924 GCA_948472305.1 Vicia faba
GAGTAACTAACGCCTGGACCCGACTATATAATAGTTTGAATTTATCAATTGCTGAAACCTAGACCCGACTAGATAACCGTTTGAGTTTCTAAAACTCGAACCTGACGAGATAACAATTAGTCTCAATTTTAAGTTACTAAAGCCTGGACCCGACCAGATTATAGTTTGACTTCTTCAATTGCCGAAACCTGGACCCGACCAGATAACAGTTTAAGTTTCTGAAACCTGGACCCGACCAGATAACAGTTAATCTCAATTTTAAGTTACTAAATCCTGGACCCGACCAAATAATAGTTTAACTTTATCAATTGCTGAAACCTGGACCCGGCTAAATAACAGTTTGAGTTTCTGAAACCTGGACCCGACCAGATAATAGTTAATCTCAATTTTAAGCAACTAAAGCCTGGACCCGACCAGATAATAGTTAATCTCAATTTTAAGCAACTAAAGCTTGGACCCGACCAGATAATAGTTTGAATTTATCAATTGTTGAAACCTGGACCCGACCAGATAACAGTTTGAGCTTCTGAAACCTGGACCCGACCAAATAACAGTTAATCTCAATTTTAAGTTACTAAAGCCTGGACCCGACCAGATGATAGTTTGACTTTATCAATTGCTGAAACCTAGACCCGACTAGATAACCGTTTGAGTTTCTGAAACCCGAACCCGACCAGATAATAGTTAGTCTCAATTTTAAGTTACTAAAGCCTGGACCCGACCATATAATAGTTTGAATTCTTCAATTGCGAAAACCTGGACCCGACCAGACAACAATTTGAGTTTCTGAAACCTGGACCCGACCAGATACCAGTTAACTTCAAGTTCAAAATTGCTGAAGCCTGGACCCGACCAGATAACAGTTTAATTCCTACAAAATCACTAGCAAAACTCCTCTTCCCTAGTAGAGTTTGCCACTATCCCCAGTGAGTTATTGTAAAGCCTGAAATCCGACCAGATAACAGTTAACTTCCTTATCCCCAGCAAGCTAGTGTGAAACCTGGAATCTGACCAGATAACAGCTAACTTCAAGAGGTAATTCCCCACTAGAGCAAGGACGAATAGAAATCCTGAACTCTTTCCCAAAGCAAAAATCAACACACTCCAACAGAGTATTCTCAAACAAAGTCAATATTCCCCAGCGGAGTTTTCCTCAACAAAGCAGGAATCCCCATCGGAAGCATTCTAAGCAAACTTGAAGATGTACATATTCTTCATCCTCAACAGCCATCTAGGATTTAAACTTTCCAAGGTTCCCCAACACTTGTCAAGGATTTATTTTTCAGACAAAGATGCATTTCATTAAAACATATCACGTTCATACATCATATCACAAGTGCATATGGCATAATCTCATTTATTTTCAGAACATCATTACACCATGCTCACATCTGCATGCAACTAACCCTTTTCCTTGCAGGAAAATCCATCAATAATTCGAAAGTCCTTTTCTGGATAGATTCACTTCTTCCAGTTGATAATAGGCGATCAATCAAGTCCTCTTCTAGTTAGATTTAGTTCTTCCAGTTAAAGACAGGCGAACCAAAGACCTCTTCTGGTTAAATTTATTTCTTCCGGTTAAAGACAGGCGAATCAAAGACCTCTTCTGGTTAGATTTACTTCTTCTAGTTAAAGACAGGAATATATCATCAACATTTCCCAAATAGGTCAGAGATTAATTTCCGAAGCAAGCCAGGGCAACTATCTCTACAACCAACAAAAAGCAGGTTTGGGATTAATACCTGAAACAAGACAGGATGACTATCTGTGGACAACCAATCATAGATTAATACCTGAAACAAGACAGGACAACTATCTACATAAGTAGATTAAAGATTAAATCCTGAAACAGGACGGGAAAAACTATCTTCTTTCTCTTTGGTTAGGTAAAGATCAATTCCCGAAACAGGACGGGGCAGCTATCTTTATCACCAATGGTATAAACTCCCAAAGCAGGACAGGTTTACCAACAAATTGATTGTAGATAAATTCCCGAAACAAGACGGGGCAACTATCTACATGACAAACACCTCCTTAAAGACATATGTTGTTTCAGTATAAGTCGATCACAAATTTATTCTGATATTCCTTCCAATATCTACCTACAGTCATTCTGGATGGCATCTATAAGCCCATCTCCG
This sequence comes from Vicia faba, assembly GCA_948472305.1. Taxonomy (NCBI): domain Eukaryota; kingdom Viridiplantae; phylum Streptophyta; class Magnoliopsida; order Fabales; family Fabaceae; genus Vicia; species Vicia faba. Next base: position 1,538,352,474 of record OX451736.1, read on the forward strand.
ACAATTCCCTATCATTCTGGATGGCATCTATAAGCCCATCTCCGACAATTCCCTATCATTCTGGATGGCATCTGTAAGCCCATCTCCGATAAACTTTTCATTATTTTTTAAATGGCATCTGTTAAGCCCATTCCCGATATAGTCAACCAACAACATCAGTGAGTGCAAATTTTTGGGCACTCTAGTGTTCAATCATCTTCCACCTTCAAGCTATGAACGATGACATGCCATTCTCGCTTTTCATGTTTAAGAAAATTAAACAGGGGCAGCTGTTGTACCCAAAATTTTCCCTCTCTTTCCTTTAAAAAAATCTCTTCTAGGTTTTTTTTCAAGATGTTCAAATCTTTTCAAACCTCCAAACATGTCAATTAATTCGTCAAGGGTTCGAGTTTGAAAAATGCTCAAAATTTCTCTTGTCTATTGGTTTTGTACTAGGGTTTTTATTTTTAAGTGTGTGACACCTGTTGTAATCAAGAGACATGAGGCTTTATCTTCTATTCATTTTTTCTCAAAGGTTTATCCCTCATGGAATTAGGGTTTCAAGTTTGGGACGTCATTGATCAGAAATTAGGGTTCCTATGGCTGGCAATGGCTCTCATTTCGACTCAAGTTTGGATCATCTAGTTCCTTATTAACTTTGGTTTATACCGCTAAGTGGATCCAGTTTCTCATCTGTGGCGAACGAATTTGTTTAGTGTTCCGTGCCAGGATTTCTCTATCCTTTAAATTTATCTTTATTCTTAAGGATATCCTTATGGATTGATCTGTGGATTAAGGTCTCGTCAAGTTTTCAACTATTGAATTGGTGCTTCATACGTAAGAAGATTTGGGTTGATGGATTCTGTTGAAGTTAAGGGTCATTGATCAGATATGGTTTATGAGGAATATATTCTTCTATGTGATTTAGCTCATTAATTCAAGAACTAACAATGCTAAGATTCATTGAAAATTCATAGTTTGTGGCATTCGTTACACCTTTTCAAGTTCACTATCTAATGTTCACAATTCTAAATTTGAGGGATCAAAGCCCATATCATTCTTTCTTTTCAATTCTTTCATTTAAAACAAATAACTTCTACAATTTGGTATTACCATTCTCAAATCAAAACCATACATTCCTCAAATTATTGTTCAAGAAACATCCCACAAATTGTTATAAATTGTAAAGTCACAAATATTATACAAATTTTACAAATATAATATTTTGTCCTTTTAGTCACAAATTATTACAAATTGTTCAAATACATTCCTAAAGTCCTAAACTCTATTTGTCTTCGAATTCTCTAAGTCCTTGTAGCAAGCCACGGCTTCACCACCTCTCCAACGCTTTGACATCTTCGACCACTCCTTATCGATCATACATGAAACAAAATCAAGGAATAGTTAGTGATAAAGAAAATTCAAAAGGAACAAATTATAAACAAATTCAACTCATCATTAGGGTGGTTTCAAGAATCATAAAAAGAGTTTGTTTTTATGTGCTAAAGCCTCAAACTTTCAGTTTTTATCATGGGCCAATTTCTATTGCAAATCACAAGACAAAACTTGGTTCACAATAAACAAATTCAAAGAATTCCAACCATAGTTTTAGCCCATTAGCAAAAGATTCAATTCAAGAATTCAATCCCAATAAAGGCCTCAAAACAGTGTCCTATCATTGGCCTAAAGATATGATTGCAAACCACAAAGCTTGGTTCACAAACAAGAGAAAACAGAATGGTACAAGCCTCACAAGTCAGAACTCTATCATTGGCTAGGAGTAGGACTTTTGAAAATCACAAAGACAAAATTTGGTTCACAAATGAAAGAGAAAATAGTCCAAACCAGAAATTTAAACTCAACATCAATTTTCCACACAACAAGAAACATTACAAATCAAATTACAAAAGCCTCATTGTTTTACAAATAGAATAAGATCCAATTCAATCACAGGCCAAGTCACATCTCTACTATAAATCACAAGTTCAGTTGGTTCACAGTGAGATGAAATCCAAAGAGGAAAAAAACTCAGAAAAAGTATCCAGTACGACATGCAACCATACAACCCCATAAGCAAGCAAAAGTCTGCATCCATCATAAATAAATAGGACATCCAACATCACAAGCAACAAGGTACAAACTTAGAAAAGTATTCGTCACTGTATAAAATCAAAGCAATCAATACCACAAAGGCAAGCAACAAGGTACAAAGTCAGCAAACTAGCCTGCTAAAAGTACCAAAACAAGCTAGCGTCACAGAAACCAGACAACAAAATTAATTTATCAAAGAACAATAAAGTTGATTTGTGAAAAATCAGTAAAAGTAACAAGTCAAAACTGAAGCTTCCCAAAAAGCCAGCAACAATCTATCACAGAAAATGAGCAAAGGCCAACCATAGTATAAAGAGGCAGCAATACCGTTTTCAAGGGAGAGGATTTTCACCACAAAAAACATACAGAGGCAAAAACCCAAAACATCACAACAACAACATCAAACCCTTTTCATTCTTTTTTCTGGCCAAAGAAAATATACAAACATACACAGATAAAAAAAACTGAAGCCAAAACCCTTTCTATATTTTGTAAAAAAAAAAAAAAATACACAGCAACTAACCAAGCCAAAAAGCAACATATATATATATATATATATATATATATATATATATATATATATATATATATATATATATATATATATATATATATATATATATATATATATATATATATATATAATCATAGCCACCAACAAAAATAAAACCTTAAGCTAGCTCATCATCTTCTTTAACACAACCCTTCAGAATCATAGAAAAAGAAGAAGATTAGAAAGATCTCACCGAGATGAACTCAGAAGAAACGTTTTCATCAACGAGCCTCACCATCGTGATCAGATTTCATCATATGAGCACCTAGGGTTTCATCCCTTTCCATCAAGATCTGCATAAAACCAATCACCGTCTTCAAAAATAAACATGGATTAAGATAGAGGAGAGAAAGACGCACAAAATGATGTAAAAAAATTTAGGATAGAAGTAAAGCTGCCGGGAGCACCGCCGCCCGTCGCCGTTAGGGAGATTTCTGGCGGACATGAGAAAGCAGAGGAGAACGAGAATACAAGGAAGAGGAGAGAGACTAATTTTCTATTTTAATAAAAATGAATCCTTTAATTTTGTCTTTTGGATATTTTTGTTTTTTAACTCAGTAAATCTGGCACAGACACTTGTCACTGCCCTTATGGTTGCAAGTTCTCCAATTCCACACATGCAGTCCATCCAACATACCATGCACCTTCATCCGTAGTCATTGGATCAACATCAGATGGCTTAAGAAACTCCTTACACCATGCGCCTACAGACGCCACGAGCATTGGAACATGGACAGTGATATTGGGCCCTCGGACGGATTAGCTTTTTCCACCCTCTTTTTTTTCTGTTTCACCACGCAGGCCCGTTTTCTTTTTCAAACAAAATTGTCTTTGGGCTTTGCTATATTAAAACCTCTTATTTATTTTTCAAATCTCCCAGCCCATTTCTGTTCATTATTTCATATTTCCATTTTTTTTTATTTTATCTATTTTATTTAAACCCAAAAATACAAAAATATATTTTTAGATAACTAAATTATTAATTATCTTAGACATTTATTTTATTTTGTAAATACTTAGAACTAGGTTTGTTTAATTTACACAGTTTAAAATACTGTTTTTTGAAAATCAATATATTAACATTCAATTTATCTCATAAATAAATATTAGAACTTAGGTTTTCTTTTAATTGATTAATTTTACTAGTTAAATTAATATTCAAAACCTTTTCATAAGAAACCCTAAAAAATATCTTCTTTTTTTTTCTAACTTAACTTAGGTTTAATTTTTTAATTAATTATGTTTTTTTTCTTTTAGCTAATTAGTTTAAAACCTTTTCCTTAACAAAATTCAAAACAAAAACATTTCTCTTTTTTATACGTCATATTTATTTTCTTTTCATTCATGCCTTATACATTATTTATTTCAACTTTTGTATATTTGTCCATTAAATTCAATATGGTTGTAATAGATAATTAGGTCTTAATTTCTTGCAATAACCATTTGTATATTTGTACATCCCATCCCCAAATGATGTAATAGCGTAGGATATTTACTTCCCGTAATTTATCGCTTTCATATAAATGCTAGTAAATTAGGGTTTTGTATGGAAAGATAGAATTAATACTTAGGAAACCCTAATCCAAGATAAACTCAAGCATGAAATACAATAAACTTGCACATCTTTCACCTCTAGGGTTTACTCCACTTTGTTTCCTTGAAAATGGTCATGTTACGCATGTGAGACATCTTAGCAAAAACAAACAAAATACAAGATCAAAGTCCCTCGATGACGTTACAAATTATCTTAGTCCCTCCAAGAGAAATGCTAAGATATCTCACAATATTGCTATCACGGCTATACGATGACCCATGCCCATCCCTTTACATCCAAAGATAAGGCTTCTTACCAAATCAATGGTAAGATAGTAATATCAAAGGAAAGGAAGAAATGAACAAAGACTTTTGAGTAGGTAGATTGTTCCTAGTTGCTTGCTCATTTTCAAACCAAACACCCTTGCTTATCTTCAAAACAAACACCAACACTTCCAAAAAAACTTGCAAAACATTTTCCAAAAATGAAACATTTTCAAAAGATCAACACGTTGTATACGTTCTTACAAACGAGAACTATTACAAAGTTTGCCTAAATGAAGGTGCCTTTTCAAAATACTTTCAAAAACCACACAAAGCACATTTTACAACAAAAGCAAGTGATCTAGCAAGCAACTAAGAGCCCATAGATAACTATGGATGAAAAGGGTGCTAACACCTTCCCTTTTTATAATCTACCCCCCGAACTCAAGAAATAATCTCAAAGGTCTTTCATGTTCTTTTCAGCCTTTCCTTTTGGATAAAAGAAAATTCGATGGTGACTCTTGCTATCCGCAATAATTGCGATAAAACGTAAAACAACCAAGTGAGTTCTTCCACCGTATTACAATAAGGCTCCAAAGAAACAACCTCCCTAGGTCCCAAGTCTTTCCTACTCTTCCTATGAATGTGACGCCAGGCCTTCACAATCTTCTCCCTAGCTTCCTTATGGTCTTCTCCCTCCTTCATGAAGAAACTACTCAAATGAATACTATTTAGTTTATCCCTCATCGGATAACCAGGCTTTCGTCGTGCAAGAATATGGTTATAGTTAATTCCTCCATTTGTACCAAGAAGAGGTACATTGGGGAAACCACTACAACTATTGACAATCTCTACATCCTGGAAAGCTCGATGATACCAATCAATATCCGAGTGAGTAAGTTCCATGATCTTAGGAGCCCAACGGGGTTCCTTCCTGACATCTCAAAAAGCATTAGACTGAGGCATATGAGAAACAAACCACCGGTACAACAGAGGCGTGCAACAGATAATCACCCCCCCATGATAAGAATTCCGAAGATGAATAGAGTAGTAAGCATCACCCTATAATGTAAGAACTGGGTTTTCAATCATGAAGATCCTGATAGCATTAATGTTAAAAAAACTTGTCCATATTATGAAATAAGAACAACCCGTAAGCAAGTAGAGCAAAGATGGCCTCAAAAGCGACTGTACTCTTCATCTTGGCAAAGTAACGAGATTTCTCCAATAAGAACTGAGCTGGTAATCCTATAATCCCTCCTTTAGTAGTCATATGGGCTTCAATCTCAGACTTCCCCAAATGGATCAAAGCAGCAATCTCGTGTGATTTTGGCTCACCCTCTAAACCTGTAAAAAGAACACGATTGGTAACAGGTAAATCCAACAGATAAGAATACTCCTCCAGTGTAGGGATCAACTGATAGTTAGGGAAAGTAAAGCAATGATACATCAGATCATAGAACTGGAACAAGGTCAAGAGAATACCCTCCTTCATCCTGAGCTTCATGAGAGGAATGACGGATCCATACTTCTTCCGAAAATCTGCAGAACACTCAATCTCGGGAATCAGAGTGATCAACTCATCTATCTTGGGATCTTTGAAACTGTATTTCCCGATCTTTCTTTTTCCAGAATCCATGGTCAAAAAGTACCTGATACATTTACAAATGGTCAACTTTCAAGTCCCTTGAAATTAAATTTCTTCAAAAGATGCCTATGAGTGCATGGATGCATGATGCAACAATCACACACAAGATCACAAACATAGGGTTCATAGGTTCAACGTCACGAGCATGAGGTCGAAGGTACTACCCATAAGGTATGGTCTAAAAGTTATCACCTTTCTAACAAGGTTCTAGAGGTTCCCAGAGTCTACATCCTTCCTTCGAATATTACCAACTTCCTGATTAACTCGGTAATTAGTAATATTCTCAAGAAGAACTCGTCTGAGCGTAGTATCACGTGACAACTATTTCTGGATTACTCCGTCATAGCTTACGCACTACACCTAAAAGGCCAAGATGGGTTAGGTATTCTACGGTCCTCAGCTTCAGCAGGCTCCCAGGTCGAAAGCAGCACGTCTTCTCGATTACTCGGTAAACGACACTATAGTCAAAGGGGCCTCCATTGAGTGGGGGATCCCATGCCTCTTTTTTGGGATTACTCCCTCAAAGTTAACATGATTATACCGCCCGTCCTATCTTAAAGTTTGCCCAAGTCTGAGTATAGGACTTTGTTGTACCCAAAAATTTGCCCTCCCATATTTCTCAACAAATGTCAAGTAAGGTCCCCAAATTGCTCAAGGAAGTTCAAGAGTTGACCAGACAAACTCTCTCCTAAGACAACCTATCTCAAATTAGGGTTTCTATTTTCATCAAGATGTGTGAACCACAAAGGAATCAAATGCTCACCATTGTCCTAATATGTTCTCAATATCATCCATGTCAAGTTTCAAGCCTTGTAGAAGAAGTTTGCTTAGTCAATTGCTCAAATGCCTGAAAATCAACTATACTAAGTCAAAAGTCAACTGTGGCCCACATACAGTCAAACTTCAAGATTTTTGGTCAACATCCTCATTTTGAAGTATTATCCATCATTTGATCAAGGGTTGATCATGATTCCTCAAGGATTTCTCACAATTCATCAAAACCTAAAAGTTGCTAAATTAGGGTTTTGTAGGAAAAGTCAACTCAACTTTGACCAAGCATAACTTTCTCATACTTTATCAGAAATGACCCATCCAAAGCTCATTTTGAAGAGTATGCAATTACCTACAATTCATATTCATCTCCCAATTTAATAATATGCACTCACAAAAATATATGAATTTTGACATTATAAGTCATTTTGAAAGGTCAACAAAAACACCTTTTGGGTCAAAGCCTTATACATGAACATGGAAGACTCAGTTGAGATGAGACCAAAAGGGTTGCTTAGAGGACATCCTAATATTTCTAAAAAGTCCAATAACACCTATCTAGGGTCAAAATTGAGAGAGTTATGCATTAGCCAAGTTGACCATTTTTGCAAAATTGCCAAAAGTCAAATGTGCTCAAATTTTCATTTTTTGCTAAATGGGCCCAACCTTCTATGCTTGCATCTCACTTATAACCTGGTCCACAACCCAAATGTGCACTCACATGTTATTTGCTTCATTATTTATTTTATTTTGATTTTTTATTTATTAAAAATTTAATTAAATCAAATAATTGGTAAATAATGGCAAAGATTTGTTTTGATTGGATTTTTGGACAGAATCACAAGCTCATAATGCTGGCATATCAGAATCAGATCATATCAAGGCTAACTGGCATGAGATTGGAATGATTAGGCCAAATTTGGAAGGATATCATACAAATTGAAAATCAAATCAAATCTCATCAAAGCTTTAAGATTCAATCTGTTTTACAACCCTAATTCACTCTAGTACAAGTATAGAATGCAACAAGGCAAGAAAAAGAGGTTGGAGGCGTGAAACTTCCAGAAAGAAACTCAGAATTTTTGATAAAAGGTGAGGTCCAAATTCTGGAACAGAGGGCTAATCAAGGAGTTTCAAAGCCAGAAATCAATTCCTTGGCATCTCAGGAGGCATTCCCAATCATTTGTAGGCGCCAGAACATCCAGAATCACACCTTATCACTCTCACGGTTTGCACAATTATCCAAATTCGATTACTGTAATTCTTGCATATTTAGCATGTTTAAGTTACATATTTGTGTTCATCATCATGTTTGCAATGTTTCTGGATAGTTTGATTTAATTTACAGTGCAGGAACAAGCTTTTGCCATTGTTACGGTTTCGTGCTCCAATTTGGGGTTTTGGGTTTCAAGCAAAATTAGGCCTAATAATGGGTACCATGATGATTAGAGTTTCAAACCCAGTTGATTCATGGTCCCCAATTGAATTTATATTGCATATGCTTGATTCTTGAATGACACAGGTTTTAGCAACAGACCTGCGTCTGTAGGTAAAGGTTTAGAGCCTAAAACAACGGTCCCAAGGAAGAAGATAACGGTGTGTCACAACCTGACTGGCTGGTTTAAATTCTGGCGCGTTATTCTGGCCAGAAACTTATTTTTTCTTATATATTGTTTGTTTTTATTGTATTAACAAGTTAACATCCAGCACAGTTGGTCAGAAGAAGGAAGTCAGAAGCTCATTGTTCTAGGTTCGATCCCAGGCGTGAGCTTTTGGCATTTTCTCCATTGTTTTCACCAGATCCAGCACATACACCTTCTGAGGGTCATTATCTTCTGGATCCACCAGCCAGGACCAGATCCAACGCCCCTCACCTGCTGAGGGTCATCTTGTGGATCCATCAGCCAAAACCAGATCCAACGCATCTCACCTTCTGAGGGTCATCTTCTGGATCCATCAACTAGAACCAGATCTGCTGACAGCAGGCCCATTCGGCTATTCCTATTATTTTTCTTTAATTTCTTTTCTTTAATTATTTTGTTTTTCTTTAATCAACACAAAAATTATTTTATTTTAAATCAACCAATCAAAATCACAAAAAAGATTTATTTTCTTAATAAATGTTTTTTTAGTTAATTAGTTTAATTAATTTAGGGCAACTTTAATTTCTTTCACAATTAAAATTCAATCAGAAAATGAGGTTAACTCTTAATTTAATTTTCCTTTCTTTCTCAAATAATAAAACAAAAATACAAAAATAGGTTTTAGAATGAATTAATTTATTTCTTCTTAATTTAACATTAATTAGAACTTAGAATTTTCTTTCCCAATTCAATTATTTCACTATTTTCTCAAATAACAAAACATGACAAAAACTTCTTTTTTTAATCAATCGCAAGTAGGATTGGTCAAAGGGTCAAAATCCTAATCGCCTCGCATTTAATTCGCCGCGCGCTTATTATTATTTTTCCAATATTTTTTGTAACTGTTCATGGTTTGTAATAGTTAATTTAGGGTTTTATTTACTGTTTAAATTCCCCGGTTTTTGGCTATGTAATTAATCCCCCTCCCCGAAGCCTTGTAATAGCGTAGATTTATTTTCTTGCATTTCTTAATTCCAGCAAATACTTAACTGTCTAGATGTATGCTAATAGGATTGTATGGCAAGAATGCATGACAAATTAATAGAGTTAGAAAATCCTAATGTGCAAAGATAAATAACTGAAACAAATCACTCGCACATATCACTCTTAGGGTATACTCTCACTTCGGTTGCCTTCGGTAAATGATCATTAATCCTAGGGTGTCTTAGTGGTTGCCCTCCTGTCTAAAAAGATATAATGTCCCATTCGAATGTTGCCTCGAATAAGATCTTAAGACTCTAGGGTTATTACTAAGATATCCTAACATTGCCTTAGTGATCGTACGTACCTTTCGAATTGACCCTTACAAATTCCAACGACGGTGCTACCTATTTCTCAATAGTAGGATAACGCTGTCTAAAGGAAACAAGAATAGAAACAATCTTTTTTTGAGTAGGTAGATGCTAGTAGGTACATGCTCAAATCAAAACTTTTCACACTTACACATTTCAAACAAATTTTCAAAACAACTTCGTCACACCCTTGAGGACTGATACAAGGGTTATCACGAAATAAAACTTTTTTAAAACAAAGCACACAAACACAAGCAATTTAAAAATGAGCAAGTACCTAAGATCCCATGGAAAACCATGGATAGAAAGGGTGCTAACACCTTCCCTTTCTATAATCTAACCCCCCCCCCCCCCCCCCCCCCCCCCCCCCGTACTCAAAATATCTCGAAAAAAGGATTCTTTCTGTACTTTTTTCCTTTCCGGTTGGATGAAATAAAAGTCGGTGGCGACTCTTGCTTACCGCGACATTCTGTGAATACAAAACGCAAAATTCAAACCAGTATTAAATACACGGTTCTGCCACCATATCACAGACTTATAAGTAATCACCAAGCACCCTGAAAACCAAGAAATTCCAGACAAACATATATACATCATATAACATATAAACAACAATAACACATATACAAATATAAACAAAGATAGGCTCAATCCACTTAGGGATGAACCAATAAGAGGTCAATCTTTCCCCAGTGAAGTCGCCATTTTTTTCTTCTGTAGTGGTAGAAATGTTTAAGACTAAGCCATTGGATTAACTAGACTTGTACATATCAAAATAAAAATTGCCACCACGCTTTATTGTTTCCAAAGGAATGGGAAAAGAGCTAGTAACCCAAAAAGAAGGAGAAATATTCAAGGTAAGGGGGTTGGTTATGCAAAGGGAAGGTATTAACACCCTAAACATCTACGATACTCCGTAGGAACCTTTTTGAAAAAATCTATATATTTTGGCTATAAAATGTTGTATAAAAAATAGATGGTGGAAGTGAGAAAAGAAATATATTTTTTATAATTTTTGCATCCACCGCGGTTGCGAACCTTTAGTGCCTATGTACCACCTTTCGTGTAATAGGGGATCAGGGTACACGTAGTTCACCTTTAAAAATCTAAAAAAACAAGTGTATTGGTTAATTTTATGAGATAAGACATCATCGTCATTGTCCGTGTGGAAAACATACTTATTACCCACAATCATGAGAAAGGAGAATTTGCATCATCTCAAAGTGGAGGATATGGCTTGGATTTTAAAATCAACAAAGCCTCAGTTAACACCCAAGTGGAAAATATCTCACTTCACTACATATTATAGAAGTATAGTTGTTTGCATCACTACAAGGATTGACAAGAGTCTAACCTTCTGAGAAAAGTTTTATAATAAAAAGCCAAAGTGGCAAAATGGTTTGAAATGAGATTGATTGACTTTTAGTCTTCTCATAAAAAAAGGTCAGGGTTTTATTAAATTGATTGGAGTTTATTTATGAAAAATGTTTTGAAAATGCATGGACCTAAGTCCAAGTTTATCATGAAAGTGGTTCAAGTTTAGAAACAAGAAGAGTTTTCAAAAGGAGGGAGAGGATTTTTGAAATTAAAGAAGATGGGAGGAGAAGAAGGGACTATCCTAAAGCATAAGGTAAAAGCTAGGGATAATAACCATCTAACCAACAAGAAGCCAATACTTGACATTATGAGTCAAGATAGAATTCCCATTCTTTGGATTGAAACCAAGCAAGCAGAGATACTAGACCTCTTGAGAGAACCAAACTTCAAATGTATTAAGTCTTCACAAAAATTGGGCAGAGTAACGGTTGTATACGGGTGAATTCCATATTATAGACAAAGTATGTAATCATAATAACCTGCATACAAAACAAACAAACAACCCAATGTCTTGAGGTAAACCTCAAGAACTCCAGACAAAATATCAATTAAGGTCACAAGGTCTCCAACATAGGCCAAGGTTTCTAATCCTAAGTCCAAGAAGTCCAATACTCCATAATGCCAAGGATAATAACCAAATAGTCCAAGTATCATTTAAAGTTTTTTTTATGGTTTATGTTGATTATTAGGTATCTTCAAAAAGGAAAGACAAGATCAAGTAAGCAAAAAATAAAAATGACAAGACAGTAAATGCTCAAATGAGCAAAGATGAAAATAGCATGAAATGTAAATGCTAAAAGTAAATGGTGTATAAAATAAATGGGCATATAATAAAAACAAAAGATAAAGTCAATTATTAGTAATTAGTGGTTAGTTGGATGACCATCTTGAAACTTGCATTTGGAACTCCTTAGAGGATTGGTAGAACCAAAGCCTCCACACAACAAGTTGCATTTGCTTTTTGTCAAGTATATCATCCATTTAGAATTCTCACAAGTACCATTTAATGATCAACGATGTGTAAGTGATCCGCGTTGACCAAAAGTGATGTAGATCCATTAGAGGATTAGTAGAACCAAAGCCTCTACATAATGAATCTCAAGGTTATTGGATCAAAGAGATCAAATTAACATACTTGGGCTTAAAAACATAGGTTTGGGCCACAAATGATCATTTATTCGAATCGGGATAAAATTTAGCGCTATGTTAAGCAATCGTAAATGGACTTATATAGAAGTCGCACCTATTTTGAGGCCGGTCAATAGCAATCTATGCACCATTTGTTTTGAGACATGATATAGAATCATGCTCCAATAACACTTAGTGCAATAAGAAAGAGATGAGGTGAAGAAGGGTGGGGGAAAATATATAAACCACATTTGAATTAAATTTTAATCAAACTATTATTAAAATCATTCATCCATTTTTATGGAGTTAAACTCAACACCATGGATCCAATGATGTTAACAAAGTTCGTGATAAAAAATTCAACCCAAGATCAGCCAGAAAATAATCACAAAATAATAATATATTTATTATATACATTAAAAAGGGTTTTAAAATAGAAAATAAAAGAGAAAAATATCAACCATGTTCAAATTAATCAAGAAATAATAAGTAAGACCATAGAACAATCAGAGATGAACTCAAATATTTTTATAAAATTTTTGGTAATTTTTTAAAGTCAGAAACTATTTTTAAACTAATTAAAATTGCTCAAACAAATAGAAAATAGATCAAAATAGTAAACATCAATATAAAATTCCATAAAATTTTCAAAAAGTCAGAAATATGTAAAATGATATTTATGATTTTTTTTTAGAATTAAAAAATGTCAGAAAATATTTTTGAAGTAATAAAAGGAAGCAAATAATGCAAAAAAAAATCAAAAGTCAAAATAAAAATGTGAAAAAATAGTCATGAGATCATAAATAATTCAAAGTACTTTTGTGAATTTTTTCATAATTTTTGGATAAAAAATAAAAGAGTTATGAATTTTTGAAAATTAAATCAATTGAAATATAAAATTAGAAAATAAAATAAAACCAAAAATATTTGGGCCATCAGATAATAGTCAAAACGCGTTAGTAAGCTGATCCAATGGACCAGACGCGCTATGCTTGATATGGACCTTTGTGAGATACGCGTAGGATCAAAAAAAGGCAACCAATGAAATTAAAACGTTTGGCACGCTATCATTGGCTGAGACTAGATATGTCATCATCTTCAACCTCCAAACACCCTGCAATGGAATTTTGTGAGATCCTTTAAATGGAAAAATTAGGATCCCAGACTAGTATCATTGGATTCATCTCTTCAAGACGATTCTAACATCACCATCGCGCCAAATTTATATAAGGTATGCAAAGAGACATGAATCAAAAACCCAGAAAGTAGTGAGCACCTTCAATTTGAGATTTCTCTCTCAATTCTCAATGGATTTAAAAATGGTAAGAAGCACAAGAATCAAGAGAAAGAGTAGAATAGGTTAGTGCTTTATTTGGATCCAAATGGTGGAGAATTCTACATTTTAAAAGTTGAAGAAATAAGCTCTGAAACTGGACTTCTGTAGCTTGAGATATAGCTCATTTTGCTTGGTTTAAGTGCTGGAGAGTTTGTATGATGCTGAAGGATGATGAATGTGAAAAGAATTTTGGAAGAAAAGGCTTGAATCTCAGAAACTGATTTAAAAAATTTGATGTTCGTGTGAGGTTTTGACAAAGTGTATTTTTCTCTCAAAGCTTGAGGAAATGAATGGGGGATGACCCTCTATTTATAGGGAATCAAATGGAATGTTCATGCATGTGAAATGATGAAGTTTGGAGGGAAATCGTGTGAACCTGATACACGAGCAATGTGTGATTTGTTTTACATCAAAAATCATCCAATTCTTGCGTTTTAAGGCTCTAATCCACTTTGGAAACTTGGTTAAACATGTTTAGATAACAAACACGTGCTAATTTGATGTTTAGAAGCCAAAACATGAATTTCAAATTCTGACTTATGAAGAAACTTCAGTTCCAAGTTACCAAGTTTAATCCAATGGCATTATCAATTCAAGGGGTCTTAAGACATGATTCTTGATGCTTTAGAAAGATGAGATTACAAGCTTTGAAATGGAAAAAGAATGGAATCAAATGGATGTTTGAGCTGAAAGTTGCAATGAGTTAAAGTTGGAGAAAAAGGGTTGACTTTCCATACTTAAAAATATTTCAAATTTTTCTTCAAAAGTGACCTATAATGTTTTGCATCAAAACATGGCCTTCCACTTGGATTTTTCTCTTGACCAAAAATGACGGCATGAAATAGACCTATTGAATGACATTTTTAGACTTGAACCATCCAAAATCTCCAAAAATTGATAGAGTTATGAATGGTTGAAGTTGGCAAAAAATCATGAAATGGCCTATAATCTTTTGTATCCTTAGGGCATTTTATATCCATTTTATCACTTTTCACATCAAAGAAGGCATAAAGTTCAAATCCTCAAGATCAATTTGGAAAAAGAGTGGGTTCAAGGTGATAAAAATTGACTAAGTTATGATAATTTGAAGTCACACATGAGAAATTGGGGGTTCATCTAGATGACTTGTAATCTTTCTTCAACATCAAGTTTCTTCCACATGAAAACTCCTTGAAACTTTTGAAGTGATTTGTTGATAACCCTTTAAAGAGAAGTATTTCTTTAGAATCACTGAAAAATACCAAAAGATGAGCAAGATATACTTCTTTGAAGTTCAAAACCCAAGCTCCTAGATCAAGAAAATGCTTTGAGGAACTTTGACAATTTTGAACAAACTTATTGTACCAACACTTTTGCTTTGTAGATAGAAGTTATTGAGGATGATAATGAGAACTCATAGAAACCAAAACCACTTCCATATCTTGATAATTGAGAGAAATGTGCACTTGTGACCAATGGGAACAAGGCCTTGTCCAACCATGACAACTTCAATCAACTCCTTGTACTTTTGAATCAATCTTGATAACTTTGAAATATGGTGAACCAAAATGAACCTTGCCATGTAATTTCTTCCAAAATAACTTCAATGGTGAGGTTTGAATTTCTCAATATTTAATGGCTAGGGCATGGAAATAAACTCATGAACTTATGGATCAACTTGCTAAGCCACATTGCCTTTACCTACATTATTAACAACTAAGACAAAACAAAATTGTATTTTGTTAATTAGAAAGAAAGTCAAAACAAAACATTCATAATCATAAAATAAAAACAAGTCAAGGTGCTTGGTGATCTCTCAAAGAGAAAAGCTAAAGATATGGAGGAGAACCAAAAGCCCTAATGTGATCTTGTTGTGATTGAATCAACATGGTATGATGAAGGGATCTTAGGGGAAAAAATTGGGGTACAACAGTACAGTGGAAGCCGCCAATAAAAATATAAAGAAGATCATACAGAAGATGGATATGACATACAAAGATTGGCATGAGATGTAACCGTTTGCTCTTCATGGCTACCGCACTTCGGCTAGAACATCAACTGGGGCAACCCTATTCACTCTAGTTTATGGTATGGAAGTTGTCCTACCTGTCGAGGTTCAGATCCCTTCTCTAAGGATCATGAAAAATGCAGACTTGGACGAAGACGAGTGGATTTAGACCAGGTTGGATCAGTTAAATCTAATTGACGAGAAGAGGCTTACGGCTATTTATCACGGTCAGAGGTACCAGAAACGCATGATCAAGGCATTCAACAAAAAGATCAAGTATCGAGTATATCTGGCTGGTGACTTGGTAATAAAGCGCATTATTCTTCCGCAGGGTGATCCCAAGGGCAAATGGACTCCCACTTATGAAGGGCTACTAGTAATTAAGAAGATATTTTCTGGCGGAGCTATGATACTGACCACCATATACAGTGAAGATTTCCCCCACCCCGTGAATGCAGACATAGTCAAAAGATACTACACATAAAATGACTCGCTGGTTTATTGGTCTAGGAAACAATAAGTGCGCCCCGAAGAACTAAAAGGGTTTGGGAAAAAATCAGGGATATATATGAAAAGACTATACACCCGGGAAGTTGAAAACCTGAAAAGGCGGCTTGGTCAAAAAAGGGTATCCCAGTGGACTGAAAACCCGAAAGGACGGTCCATGCAAAAATTAGGGATTAAAGCGTACGACTATGTCCCCATTGGATCACTTACAACAAGATTTATTACCAAAGTCAAAGTTCAAACGATACAGATCAATTCAATCCACTTCTTCCGACAGCAAGGGATGAGATGCTTGAAGATATAGGGGTAGTAGCAGAGTTGGAACCCGACGAGATTATTTCCACATAGCTATTATCTTGTTTACACTTTGTATTCTTTTCACTTCATGACGATTTCCCCTTATCAGGATCTCCGTCTCTTTGTATAAAATCTCCTGTTTATGGGCAATCTATCAATGAAATACAAATTCAAAAATCAAACTTTTTCACTTTTTCTATTTTGTTTGCAAAAACGTCCAATGACTAAAAATTGAATGAGCATATGCATATGAATATAATTGTCTGTTAACAAATATATGCATAAAGACAAGAATAAGCATTTACTCAAGACTCTAGGAGTTGGGATAATGTCCAAGCCATCCACAAATCCCCACAGAGCCACTTCCATGAGATTATCCCTACAAAGTAATCTTCGCAAGTTCATACATTCCATGCAATTTCCCCAACAGATCGCTCTGGAAAATAAAGAAGTATAGTCTTCTTCCCAGTAATATCACCCATCTACGGAATCCAAATCATTATAGTTTATGGAAATTCTTCTCCCCAACTGAGTTTTCAAAACTGTAAAATCCGCTGCAGACCACTTCTCTCCAGCAGAGCTCATTCTCCTCAGTAAGGAGTTTCCCTCAACAGAGTATTCCTCTATCAACATGGTTTACTTCCCCATCGGAGTTCAAATTTCCATCAACCGGGTTTATTTCCCCAACTTAAGTCTGCTTCTACCATAAATTACAGACAAGATTCATATCTTCCAGCAAAGGACAACCCAAATTACTATCCCCGGAGAGTTGCCACTAAATCTGAAATTGGATTAGATAACAGTCAACCATATGAGTCGGTACCCGTATCAGAAACTCGGTCAAACAGCACCTCGAAAGAATACTCATCTCTTTTATCCCTAGTCAGGGTATATAATAATTATAATCCTCAGTAGAGCAGGGAACACCAATCTCCCTGAAATTTTCCTCCCAAGAAGAAATCAACATTCCCCAATGGAGTTCCCTCAAATAGAGAGCAGGAATCCCTAGCGGAGGCAATCCCCAGAAGATCGAAGATACACATACTCTTCATCTCCAGCAACAATCATGGGTTCATTTTCCTCAGACAAAAATGTTGTCCGAGTTTACAAAAACACTTCAACAACATTTCATATTCATACATCATTTGCGAACAGCATAACATACACATATAAAACGCATATAACACAATCTCATTTATTTTGAGAACATCATTACGAAATGAATTACATACATCATGACATTGCATACAGCTAACTCTTTACCTTTTCAGGAAAAGATCAATCAACAGACAAACATCATAAACTACTGGTATGACCAGACAGTCTTCTCAATGACATCATCTTTTGGCTCAGTTTAGATCGAGCATAGATCTATTCTGATACTTCTCCCAGTTGAAGACGAGCGTGGATATCTTCTGGCTCAGATTAAATCAACCATAGATTTATTCTAATACTTCTTCCAATTGAAGACGGTCGTAGACATTTTCTGGCTCAAATTAAATCAAGCTTGGATTTATTCTGATAATTATTCCAGTTAAAGTCAAGCATAAATATCTGTTGGCTCTGTTTAAATCAAGCATAGATTAATTCTGATACTTCTTCCAGTAGACATTCTTCTGGCTCAACTTAGATCGAGCACATATCTATTCTGATACTTCTCCCAGTTAGAATCAGTCGGAAAAAGCTTCTGGCTCAGTTTAAATCAAGCTTGTATTTTATTCTAATATTACTTCCAGTCGAAAACATTTTCTAGATCATTTTAGATCAAGCTAGATTTATTCTGATACTTCTTCCAGATAAAAATGAGCAAAAGTATCTGCTGGCTCAAATTAAATCGATTAAAGATTTATTCTGGTAATTCTTCCAGCGGACCTTTTTCTGGCTCAAATTAAATCGACCAAATATTTATTCTAATACTTCTTCCAGTTAAAGGAAAAGAGACCTTTTCTGGCTCAGATTAAATCGACCATAGATTTATTCTGATACTTCTCCCAGTTAAAGACGAACAGGCATCTTATGGCTCAGATTAAATCAACCAAAGATTTATTCTGATACTTCTTCCAGTCGAAGTTGGATATAAACATCTTCTAGATTAGATTAAATCGACCAAATATTTATTCTGATACTTTTTCCAGTTGTATAAAAGCATATACATCTTCTGGCTCAGATTAAATCGACCATAGATTTATTCTGATACTACTTCCAGTTGCAGACAAGCATGGACATCTTCTGACTCAAATTAAATCAACCAAAGATTTATTCGGATACTTCTTCCAATTGAAGTCAGTTGTTACTTGGATGACATCTATAAGCCTGTCTCCGATGAATCTCTGTCACCTCTCCAAATAGCATCCATAAGCCCATTCCCGGTACAATCGACCAAAAGCATCACTTCTTGCACGGGAAAGTGCAAATTTTTATGCACTTAAGTGTTCAATCCTTTTCTACCTTCAAGTTGCAAATGGCAGACATGCCAATCCAACCCTTCCGGTTTAAGAATATTGAACTGGGGCAGCTATTGTACCCCGAAAGTTGCCCTCCCTTTTTTTTCAAGACATGCTTTCAAAGGTTCTTATATACTCAAGATACTCAAGGGTTGACCAGTCAAACTTCCTCCTAAGTAAAGGTCTACAACTAGGTTTTGAGTTTCTCAAGGAAAATTTGGTTGCAAAGGCCTCAAATGGTTCCCATTTTTCATCATAGGTCTTCAACAATGTTCATGTCAAGTTTCAAGACCTACATCACAAGTTTGCTTAGTCAATAGCGCAGATGATTGAAAATCAATTGTGTTGGGGAAAAAGTCAACTATGGTCAACATACAGTAAAACTTCAAGATTTTTAGTCAACATCAACATTTTGAAGTGATATTAATCATTTGATCAAGGGTTGATCATGATTCCTCAAGAAAAGCTCTCAAATCATCAAAAGTTAAGAATTGTCAAATTATGGTTTCCTTAGGAGAAGTCAACTGAAATTTGACCAAGCATAATTTTCACATGCTTCATCAACTTTTCTTCAACATAAGCCCATTTTGAAGAAAATTCAATTATGTACAAATTTGTTTCTATGCTCAAGTCTAAAAAATGCTTCATTTTGAAAGATATGAGCTAATACATTATATGTCATTTTCCAAAGTCAACAAAAGACACTTTTTGTCAAGGAAAATTAAATCAAGATAATGTCTCCAAATGAAAAGATGATAAAAACATAAAGTGTAGAGGACATCTTGAGCTTTTCAAAAAGTCAAAGATCGTCTTCAAAAGATAAAAATTGAGCAAGTTATGAGTTGCAAAAGTTAGGAAATTTTGAAGAAATACATGAAATGCAAAACATGCAAATCTGAAATTTTGGACTCGTTGCTAAACCTTTTGAGCTTTGAACATGTTCATAACCTTAAGGAAGACCACTAATATTACTACTACCATGTCTTGAATTTTCTTATTATTTTATTTTTATTTTATTTTGGTTTTATTCAAATAAATACAAAATAAAATAAAATAAAGTATGAAGCAAATGGCCCAGGCGCATGGGATGGTTCATTAGAGCCCATTACAACTTGTGACAACCCAACAACATGCCAAATTCATGCACAAAACAAAATGGGAAGAAATGTTACAAAGATGGAAGGTTTTAAACATGTTTTTTTATCTTGCTTATTTAGAGCCATCATGGCTCGATTCCATACCATATATGCTAGCTCAAATCATCCCTCTATATAAAGCAAGCAAGGTAGGAGCAAAAGGACACGAAATCATTGCACAAAATCCCTCCAAATTTTTTCCAAAATTCAAAGAATTTGTGAAAATTATATCTCACATTTCCAGCAGCTTCAATCCAAACTAAGGCTTGAAACCATTTCCTGAACATGCATAGGGTAAGTTAAGGTAGGTCTCAACAATTCCTCAGGCCTAAATCGTGAGATCTCTCTTTTCTATTTTGCATCTTATTCATCATTCTTATTTTTAAATTCATGCGTTGTTTTTTGTTTATAACCACATATCTCATCCTATATTATTGTTTAGAACATATCTTGATCAAAAGCATGGAGCTTTAACGTAAGAATTGTGTTTTGCCATGGCTAGGGCAAAATGCTTATGTAACTTTGTATCCCTAATTCCAGGTTGTTTCAGACAAAACTGACATCACCATGCGATTCACAACATACGATTTAGGGGGGTTAGGTTTAATTTGGGGCTTTAATTTTTGTTATTTTGCAGGTTTGAGTTTTTTCCTATCAGAGAAGAAGGAGTTGACCACCGCGAGGGGTGGTCAGACTCGCCGGAGGGTTTACATGACATCAGGTTGTTTTGTGATTCGTCCATTCAAATCTCAGGGGGCCACTTGGACGCACGTGTATTTCGACTGCTGACATCAACACGTATCTTGAATTATATTTATCTAGTTTGACATACACTACTGGATGAACACGCCACCCCAGTGGCAGCATACACGCACATAAGGCCCTCATGCGCCTTGTCCTAGGTTTGATCCAGGCGCGATGCATTTTTTATTTTTCCTTGTATTTTCATTACATATCCAGTGTATGCAAAGCTAGCACGCGCATGGTACACTTCACAGTTGGGCCATCAGATCTCAAAACTTCAAATCCAACGCCCCGGATCAGCAGGCACACCATGGGACGTATGGATCCAGGTGCTCTGAATTGAGTGTGGTACTTGGGCTAATTTGTTTTGGGCCTAACTAATTCTGAAGTGCACCCCCATTTACTTTAATTCTGGCCCATTTGTAATTTAATTTTTTTTGTTTTATCATTTTTTTTTGTAATATATTTTTTAAAAAATCAGAAAAAAATAACACACAATCATAAAATCAAAAAATTTAGACTTAGGTTTTGAAAAAATAATTTAATTTTTCATAATTAAAATTTGAATTAACTTAAATTAAATCACATTTTAATTTTTGTCAATTAATTAACTAATTAGAATTAGGTTTTCACATTTCAATTATTTTTCTAAACAACAAACACCAAAAAAATTTCTTAAGTACTTAGAATCTTTTAGGGTTTTTCATCTTTTCCCTTTTCATCTTCGTGTGGTCGTTTATTCTTTCGCATTATTATTTTTATGACTTATGTAAATGTTGAAGGAGTGTAATAGTTAAATTTAGGGTTCCTTTACATTTTCACCCATTTGACGTTTGATATTCCCCATCCCCGAGGCACTGTAATAGCGTAGATTCAATTTCCCGCATTTTACTTCCGCTTTACCGTATGTATGCCTGTATATTTAACTGCTAGCTAAATAGGATTGCATGATAAGACTTAAAAGCAAACGTTAGATAACCTAACATCCAATATAAACATAACTGAAATACAACATACTTCGCACACACACACCTTTAAGGTACCCCCAGGTTTTGCCTTCGGAAAACAACAGTCACGTCTCTCGAATGTGGGATGTTTTAGCAAAGATCTTTTGGTCAAAAGATCGTAGTCCCTCGATGACCCTGCGATGCTGCTTCGGTAAATGATATTAGTACCTTAGGATAATTGTTAAAGTGTCATACGAGTTGTTTTCGTGATTGTACGATAACCTGCACCCGTCCCTCAAAACATCCAATGATAGGGCTACCTACTAATTAATGGTAGGGTAGCACTATCTAAAGGAAAAGAGGAAAAGAACTAATACCATTTAAGTAGGAAGATAGCTTATAGTTGCTTGCTCACAAACAAAAACACTTTTTCATACAAAACACTTATTTTCTAAAATATTTTCAAAACAAACACTTTGTATGCGTTCTCAAAGATACGAGAAACATTACAAAGTTTGTCGAACTTAGGCATTTTCAAAATATTTTCAAACACACACATTCATAAAGCATTTTCAAAAGTGAGCTAGCAACTAAGAGTCAGTAGATAACTACGGATGAAAAGGGTGCTAACACCTTCCCTTTTCATAGCCTACCCCCCGAACTCAGAAAAATTCTCAAAGGTCTTTCTTGTTCTTTTCACCCTTTTCTTTATTGGATAAAATAAAAGTTGGCGACGACTCTTGATATCCGCAACTTTTGCGATAAAACGCAAAACCAAAAGTCAGTTCTCCCACCGTATTACACATGGACGGGATCATCACCATGGTCGAGTGCTATATCAAAGGTAAAGAAAGAAACTGGGAGAAACAATCCAGAGATACTACTTAAAGGACGAAAAGTAAAGAAAAATGGTCAGGGCAAAGAAAAGAATCTCCCTGGGCTTTCCTACGAGACCGACCCGCTCTATGGTCGTACTGAAGACCCTTCCACTCAGACGAGGATCTAATGCAATTGAATACCAGAAGAGGGGATATCGTGAAAGAAGTAGGTCATTTGAATCTGTTACCGGATGCGTGAAGCCCGATAAGAGTGAACTTCATGATGGGAAAGAAGCCAAAGATTAGTGTAGTTATCATTGGCCCCAAGGTCACCACACCGATGATTGTCACCAACTCAAAAAGGAGATCAAATCATTGATACAAAGGGGACACCTCTTAACATATGTGAAAGATTCCAGGTTATAATCTAGAAAAATAAGTCCTCCAAGAGATGACTCAAACTCATAAAGACCTTCTCAAAAAAAAGGTAAAGGCATTGCTGATGTGCATGAAATGAAGGTAGCTCGTCACACGCCTAACACCATCGCTGACGGATTCGTCAGCAGAGGAAAAATAAGCTTGTCCAGAAAATATATGTTCGAGCCGTGATGCACGTCTGTGAAGAACCAACTGATAGTTAGGAGTAGAACTCAGACTCCATCAGTTTTTCCAAGTAAGATGCCATCAGAGTTCTAGCCCATGAAAACGATCCAATGGTGATAAAAGTACAAATTCAAGATTGGAGCGTAAAGCGGGTACTAGTGGGTCTCAGGAGCTCAGCTGACGTGCTCCACTAGAATGCTTTCAAATGAATGATTTTCGACATTTCCGAACTATTACCTTTCAATGGCAGCCTGGCCGACTTCTTTGTAGAGCGGCTATAGGTGCTAGGACACATGCCATTGCTAACCACTTTCTGAACCAGTTCAAATGCAAAAACCTTCAGGGTAAGGTACCTAATTATCAATGCCGCCTCCCCTACAACATTATCATAGGCATACCATCTTTCAATGCCTTGGAAGCAACACTCTCGACCTTAAACCTCACCATGAAATACTTGTTGGGAGAGGGTAGGGTTGGAGTAATTAAAGGTGGTCATGGGATGGAAAGAAAATGTTACAAAGATAGTCTGAAGCTAAGGAAGAAGATTCAACCCTAAGAATTAGGGCATTCGAATGATCTTAAAGTCAATCTGGTTGACATAGATCCCCAAGATGATTTGATCGAGGACAACTTGTCTCTTCACGAGGGAATAGACATGAACATCATGTGTCAACACTTGGCCTTGAATCCCGAGGTAAAGCCAATATCCCAAAGAAAGATAAAGGGCGGTGAAGAGAAGAGAAAAGTTGTGATAGAAAAAGTCGAAAAATTGCTTGAAGCAGGGTTCATCAAGGAGATAAAGTACACCACCTGGTTGTCCAACGTGGTTATAGTCAAAAAAGTGAAATTCTGGTATTAGATATGAGATGTCGAAGGAGATGTCACAACATAAATATCTGAGGACAATGTAAAATGCAACAAAAGTAAAAACAGTAAAACCACAAGGGATTGTTAACCCAGTTCAGTGTACAACAACACCTACTCTGCGGGCTACCAAGCCAGGGACAAGTCCACTAAATAGTATTAATTTATAGACCCTCAGTAAATAACCAGTTTACGATATAATCACTTAATCATTACTCGTGCTATACTTCTACCTAAGACACACCTAGGTATGAGGCCCTCCTCAAATCCCTTCAATCACTTACAGTGAAGAACAACTGAATAACAAGTTTTAAAGACTTCAATCATTCAATGCTTAAAAGCTTATGAATGATCCACAATTAACAACTCAAATAACAACTCAAGTATTAAATCAATACTAGAGTGTATGACAATTAAAATACTTGGACTTCTAAAACAGAAATAACATATTCTTCTTCAAAAGTTTCAGTAGTATGGATAAGGAAGCAAGTCCTTATAAAGGCGCAACAGTGGGCTTAGGCTGAAAATCAAATATTCCATTCTTTTGAATATTTCCATGAAAAAAGGCCAAGATGTAATCCATAAGGATAATTCAAATAGTAAAATTTTCCTCCATATTTTTCGCAGCCTATAAGTTGCAAATCCTGAATTATGGCGCGCATGAAAACAGGAAATAAAAAACTTAAACAGATGTGAGTTGCGTTCAAATCAGGAAGCAGATGTCAAGACATTTGCTTTGACATCATTCAAAACAGTTTTCTTCAAATGTCAAGACATTTAGCAAAACATTATCAAGTCATTGTTTTACCAAAGTTGCTGCCAACAAACACTTACAAACTCCCCCTTTGGCAAATTTTGGCTAAAACATTATTTGAGCATATTATCAGAACATTATCAGAGCAGTAGCATAAGCAAAACAAAAACACAGTTAGAAGTTAGCTATTAGCAAAGGAAGATGTCAGAACATCTTCTGAGACATGAGGCTCCCCCTCAAGTATTAAGTTCCCCTTTATTCAGTGGTTAGTCAGTCAGAGGTCAGTCAGTTTCTCTCCCCCTTTTTAGTTATAATATGACAAATAGAAGGATGCATTCAAGAGTGTATCAGTAATATTGGTACAGACCATAGAATTCCAAAGTCAAGCACATACAAGTGCCAAAAAGAACAAAGGGGTCAAACAAATAAACAACAAATACTCTAACTGTCTCCAGGGCCAGTAGACTTGGCTGATCCAGAACTTCCTTCCTCACTAGAATCTCCTTCTTCATAGCTCACTCTATGATCAAAGTTGTTGTCCTTCTGCAGCTCCTTGATCATCTTTTCAAAATCTAGCTTTCTTGCTGAGCTAACTCTGATCATATCATCTAGTTCTTTGCAGGCTTCCCTTAATTCAGTGATCATGTTATCCTTGGTGGAGGTCTTGTTTTCAGCAGATACAGATGTCAAAACAATGTCTGGGACATGTTTTCCTGAAAAAATCTTGAAGTGAAGGGTCAAAGAAGACTCCCTCTTGCACACTACATCATTACCACTCAGAATTCCAGGATGTTGATTAACAATAGTTCCACAGATAATGGAAGGAAAGGCAATATGCATCTTAATGGGACATGTTCCTGCATGCTTAATAGTCTGATAAAAAATGTAAGTACCATAATCAAACAGTTTCTTGTTTCCAACAACATAAATAAACTTCCATAAGCCAATAATGATGGTTGAAGTATGATTGGTAGTAACCCAGTTAGTAGCTCAAATTCTATGCAAGATAGCATATTTCACATTTAGCTTGCTAATAGGAAGTTTATTCTTCATGGGCCACCCACTCACTTGGTTAGCAGTGATGGCTTTGCATACTTGATTATCAGTTACTTCCAGCTCACAATAGTCATCTTCAGACCTATCCAGAAATATATTTATGATAGCATGGGAAAATTCTACACACCTACCTCTAACAAACACCTTTCTATACTCCTTACTTTTATGATCATCACATTCAATAGGAATATTAACAATAAATTCCTTAACAAGAGTCTCATAGCATTTGGAAAACCTAATAATAATTTTCATCAATCCAGTAGAAGATATCAGCTCCATAATTTCTTTGCACTCCAGTGCACCAGCTCCCAATTCTCTTTCTAGGGATATTCATTTTTGAAATACATACTTCCACTTTTCAGCATTCCCAACAGAATGGAAGGAAATGTTGTCAAGAGGGGCATCGGGTACCCTAATAGAAAGTTTCTTGCTTTCACACTTTTTTATAGGAGAGATGTCCTATACATCTTGCTCGACATCATACTTAAAGTCAGCTTCTTCAACTAGTACAACTCTCTCCTTACTTTTAGATCTCTTTATAGAATCATCATCATCATCTATGGAGCTATTAGGTCTAGCTTTTATTTTTCTAGAGGGAGAAACCACTTTACTTCCGGGCTTTAGGGAACCATACACGATTTTCTTCTTGATTATTTGGGCAGGGGGTGTGATATTCACATCCTTCACTTTCCTGGATTTGAGCCTTTTAGCAATTCCAGGCACCACCTGAGAGATGAGCTCATTGTCAGACAACTCATCAACATTAACCATACTCACATCATTTTGATTTTCTGCATCTTTGGAGCCAGCATCATCTTCCTTGGTAGGAGAGTTCTTCTCAACATCTTGTTCAACATCATCTTCCACTTCATTTAGAGCAGAAGTAGCAAACTTATCAAGTTTTCTTTCAGCAGCATCTTTCTTGGAGATGGATGATTCAGCAACACTTAGGGTCATTTCTTTTGTCAGCCGAAGCAGGTATATGAGCAAGAGGGATAGAAATCCCAGGCATAAAAAACCTTCATTTAACACTCTATCTACTAGTCTTATAATGCTTCTATCAACATTAACAATCTCTTCTTTTGTCCTATCATCAGTAGCAGTAGAAGCATTACCTTTATCGTCTTTGGATTTGTTTGCAGGTGATGATTTGGGTTTCTTGACGTTCTTCTCAAGAGGTGGGATAGTTGTTAGAGGATTAACGTTAAGTACTCTATCAAGGTAGAGTTTCTCAGGAAGGTTGACAGATTTTGAGGGAGACGATGTATGATGTTGAGACAACTTTGAAGATTTTTGAGCAAAGAGATGAAGAATGAAAAGGGCTCTTTTTTTGTAAAGGAGAATGAAGAGTTTGTGAAAGTAGAAAGATGTGATTTCGTAGCATGTGGGAAACACTTTGAGACAGTCTTGTAATGATTGCTTTCGAAATTTAATTTGTTGGAAACATAAATAATATAATATCACTTTAATGATATTCCCACACGCCCTTAATTGCTACAAACCGTCATATAAGCAAATCCCTAATTTTCCTCTTAAGTTCTCAAACTGATTAGCATCCAAAGTGTTGTACCCCAAAATTTATCCTCTTTTCATACACGCATATTATTGGTTTTATGATTATAGAATAAAGGTATATTTATCAAGCTTCTTCATGTTACAAGTGACGTTTATTTCCCCAATGGATGTTCTCAGAGTATTTTCCGTGCTGAAGATCGGTTCGCCGTTTTGCAATGATTTGGGGTTCAAAGATTCACAAGTCCAACCCGGCGCGTCATATTCAGGTGTTCTTTCGCCAAGATATCTCTGATAACGTATTCTCAAATTCATTTTCGACTCAAGAGTCAATTCTTTAAAGAAGGTCTCCAAATATGTGAGTTTTCTCGAAGAAATATGGTGAAAAAGTGTGCTGAAAGTGCAGTTTTTACGCACTAAAAATTCATAACTTGAAGATCGTGGCTTGTTTTTAACCCGTTCCGGTGGCCAAAATTCCATATTTACGTCATCTATGTTTTCATCTCTCATGGATGGAAGCCAATTTCGATCAGAAGGTCTTCAAAAATGCGGATTTATCAAGTATTTCCGTACAGAAAATTTGTGACGGAAGTTTATTTGCATCGTGTTCAAAAAATCATAACTTGGTCTATTTTCATCGTATCGAGCTGGTTCTGGTGCCAAAATTTTACAAATTGAGTTGGATAAGTTTTCACAGGAGGTATTGAGTTTGAACGGTATCCAAAAGACCTTCATTTTCTGTTCAGACTGCGCGTGATGCGCTGAAAATCATGAGTGCTGAATATTATTTCATCTGGGTCGAAACTTAGAAATTTCTTAACTCGGTCAATTTTTATTGGATCGGGCCCATCTTTTTATACAAGGTCACTGACTCAGAGATCTACAACTTTTCTTCCAAAGTCGAGACCGGTTTATGCTCCGATCAATACCAGTTTTTTATTGAAGAACGTGTCAGAGTTGACACTGGAACCCAAAATAAGTTTGTGTAAGGCGAAACATCAAAAATTCATAACTAATTCACTTTTTATCCGATTGAGCCCATTTTCGTAAAGGAGTTAGTTCTCGATGTCGGCTACATTTTGTTTTCATATTTCAACTTCAAAAATTGCACTTAAGCCTCTGTGATTTAGCCTGGAATGTGACGGACTCAAGTGAATAAAAATCTGCACTATTGCTTGTGGTTATTGGAGGCCCAATTGCACATTCAAAGCCCATTTTTTATCTCTAATTTCCATTATATAATCTGATTCTTTTCACACAAACAATAGGAAGAAAAAAAACATTTGCCACAACCTTGTCAAAATATCAAATTCTTTCAAGAACCCTAAAAACCTTGAAATCCTTATTACAAACCCCTATCTCACTACAAACAAGTCATCCTTGTTACAAACCAACATCTCACTACTTCTCCAGTAATGGTAAGGCTGGTTTGATCTCCATGATCAAAAGGATTTAGGAGCATTCATACATACCATATCGGTTTTAACATTACAAAATTTCATATATTTTCTATATTTGTGTTTCATGATATAGTAATTTATTTAATGTGCTCATGAGATTCAACACTGCAGATTTAGACATGGTCCTATGCATGGTTATTACAAAACACTGAGACCAAAACAGAACAACCACCAATGCATGACGAGGCAGACATCCTGAGAAGGTTAAGCGCGTGGGTTCAACGCTCACCCCTATTGGTTTTGGTTTTCTTCCATTCCTTTTATCTATTTTACTTATTTTCCTTCTTTCTGTTTAAAACCTTTTTCATAAAACCTAATATTTTTCACAAACCTTTGATTTTTCCTCCTAAACTCGAATAATTAATTTTAGGTTTTTTTTTAATTTAATTTTAGGTTTTTTAAATTTAATTTTAGGTTTTAATTTAATTTTAGGTTTTAATTTAATTTTAGGTTTTTAATTTCATTGTTTATTTTTTGTTTCTAACCAATTTGTCTTTTTCAATCTTAAATTCACTTAACCACAAAACTTTTTTCACAAACCTTTTTTTTTACAAAAAAACCTAATTTAATTTTTAGGTTAATTAATTATATATTTTTTAAACTTTTTTTCAAAATTAACTTTTTTTTAATTAAAACTAATTAGGATTTAGATATTTTAATTAACTTTTTTCAAAATTAACATTTTTTTATTAATTAAAATTAATTAGTTTTTTTAGGTTTATTTAATTAATTATCATAAATCATTTTTTTTCTTCATAAAAAATCACCAAAACATTTTCTTTGCTATTTTCATCTTATTTTTATTTTCCTAGATAAAGTGTATAGGGCGCGTTCAATTGTAATAGCGTAGCTTTATTTTTTCCGCTTTTTTATTTATCATTATCATATAATTGCTTCCGGGATGTAATAGTTTTAGGATTTCTTTTCCGCCCTTTTCACTATTATGTAACTGCCCCAAAGCTCTGTAATAGCTTAGGTTTACATTTCCGCCTTTATCTCTTGCTACTATATTTTATGCAATGCTTAGATTAATAGGATTGTATGGAAACATAAAAATGAACGATAGAAAACCCTAATTGCAAGATAAATATAACTGAAAAAACACATTGTTGCACACTTGCACCCCTGGGGTACTCCCCACTTGTTTGCCTCGGAAAACAATGGTCATGTCCCTCGCACGTAGGGATATCTTAGCAAAAGACCCTCAATCTAAAAGTCATCATAAAGATCATAGTCCCTTAACGTCCCTCGAGTTGCCTACAAGAAATGATCTTGTCCCTCGATGTTGCCTACGAATATATGATGACAGTCCCTTTGAAATGCTAAGGAATCCTTACATGTTGCCTTGAATGACAATTACGTCCCTTTCGATAGTCCCTCAAACATCCAACGACTAGGGTTACCTACTCACGAAAAGTAGGATAACATGGTCTAAAGGATAGGAGGAAAAGAACGCCTTTTTTCGAGTAGGTAGAAAACTCTTAAGTACTTGCTCAAATAAACAAACTTTTCACACCAACACTTTCCCAAACAAAGTTTTCAAAAACAACTTTGTAACACTTTTGAGGAAAGAAACAAGGGTTAAAATGAAGTAAAACAAAACTTTTCAAAGCAAGCACACACAAGCAATTTTAAAAATTAGCAAGTACCTAAGAGCCTATGGAAAACCATGGATAGAAAGGGTGCTAACACCTTCCCTTTCTATAATCTACCCCCCATACTCAGAAACATCTCGAAAAAGGTTTTTTCTGTTCTTTTTCCTTTTCCTGATTGGATAAAATAAAATTCGATGGCGACTCTTGCTTACCGCGACATTTTGCAAACAAAAAACGTAAACCAGTATTAAACAGTCGGTTCTGCCACCGTATCACACAAAGCCTTAGTGAAAATGTCAGCCAATTGCAATTCAGTGGATACATGTTTTAAGGCAACAATATTTTTCTTCAACAAGCTCTCTTATGAAGTGATGACAAATATAAATGTGTTTGGTCCTGCTGTATTGAATATGATTTTTTGACATGTTTATGGCACTTAGATTGTCATAGGATAATGTCATGACATCTTGTTTGACATTATATTTTGTTAACATTTGTTTCATCCAAACAAATAGAGAACAACTGCTTCCCGCAACAATATACTCATCCTCATCAGTGGATAGAGACACACAATTTTGCTTCTTATTGAACCAAGATATGAGATTATTTCCCAGAAAGAAGCATCCTCCTGATGTACTTTTCTATCATCAACACTTCCTGCCCAACCAGCATCACAATAACCAATTAAGGCTGAACAAGATCCATGAGAGTATAGCATACCATGGTCACTTTTCCCATTCACATATTTAATAATTCTCTTCACATGTTTGGCATGGCTAACTTTAGGATGAGCTTGATATCTAGCACACAACCCTACATCAAAGGCAATGTCAGGTCTGCTAGCTGTGAGATATAGAAGACTGTCTGTCATACTTTTGTAAAGACTTTGATCCACACCTACTCCTTTTTCATCTTTAGACAACTTTAGATGTGTGGGAGCAGGAGTTCTTTTATGACTGGTTGTTTACCAGTGATTTCTGACAAACAACTTCTAGTCTTCCAAAAACTACGCTTTGGTAACTTACAGGATCGACTAGATTGATCCTAAGACATGTGTCTTAGTGTTTTTACAATATGACTTGAAGTTCGGAATTATATGAATAATAACAGGATCTTTCTATGTGATTATGATTATCCCAAGTGTTGTACCACAAAAGTTTCCCTCTCATCTATCAAATAATTTCTCACAAGATCTCCTTTGGTTCAAGACTACAGAAGGGCTGATCAGCTCAAGAAACCTCCTCAAGCACTGATGACTGGAAATTAGGGTTTGAGATTGCACAAGGACAAATGTATTTTTAATGCCCCATATTACTTTCATGTATCATTTTGGACCCTCAAGATTGCTCATGTCAAGTTTCAAGTCTTGGATCACATTTTTGCCCAGTCAATTGATCAATTGACCTAAAAATCAACCATATTGGGAAAAAAGTCAATTGTGGTCAATTTACAGTCAAACATCATAATTTTGGTCCATATCAATATTATGAACTCATATATGTAATTTGATCATGTTTGGATCACAATTCCTCAAGAAATTTGATCAGATCATCAAAAGGGCAAAATGGTCAAAATTAGGGTTTTGACTGAGAAGATGCAATTTCTGATTTTTGACCTAGAAAATGATTGATTGATTCAAGGAATGATATTAAGGACTCAAATACATCATTTTGACCTAATTTCATGGCTCAAAACTTTCCTCAAGATCAATTGATTGATAGTTGATTTTCAGTCAACTGATCAAAAGTCAACTGTCCACTGAAAATTCAAACATTGACTTTTTGGTAAAAATCAAGTGTCCAAGATCACAATTCATCAAAACATGTCAAAATATGAAACTCGTTCATCAAGAAATCAAAAAGTCAAGATTTCATTTTGGAAAGTCAAAATTTCTAAACTTAGAAATTTTTCTAAGTGTTGAAAACTTCATATTTTTTCACAACTTTAAGCCAATTTTTCACCATAATACAAGATGATTCAAAGGAAACTTTCAACATGAAAGTTGTAGATATCAATGATATATAAAACATTTTAGAACATAACTTCTCCTAGAAATTCATGGATTTCAAGTTATGATTTTGTGAATACACGTTCATGAAACTTGGAAACTTAGTGAAATTTTGCCCTAGTTTAGGCAGGATTTTGACCTAACTTCATGGAAAATTTTCACATAGTTCCAAGAGGAATTTTCAAATTTTTTCAACATAGAGGTTATAGAGGATGTTACAAGCTTTCCAAAATGTCTAATAACTCATTGAGACCATGCTTGATCTAAGAGAATCGAAGGAAAGAAGTTAGGGTTTCAAACTTGTTTTTCAAGTCATTTTCATGATGAACATTTGATCTAATCCACACCCATGCTGCATAAATCTTACTTTGCATGCTTCTAACCTCTAAATCTATCCATAATCAGAAGATTACACAACTATTTGAGCTATGATCCAAGTGTTTGAGTCATTGTCCAAGTGATTATTCCATTAATGAAACAAAGTTCACACTTCCATTTTGGAAAAGTGACTTTAATCACAAAGTCAATGCATAGAGCTCCTAACTTGTTTCATCTAAACACAAGAAATTTTAAAGGAAAAAGCAACATCTCTAGAGCCTCCCATAAACTCAGGACATGCTTGTACTATGCCTTGAAACCATGTTTTCCACTTTTCTTCAAAATCAAGTAACATAGCCATAACTCTATATCTTGTACTTCTGACCACCTCAAGTTCTCTAACATTTTTCATATAACCATAAAACTTATTTGCAAGCTAACACCCGATTGAAAACACTCCCAAACTCCCTGAAAACTCAGATTTCACAAAAACTCCATTGTTGTGCAGAACCTGACCAGAAACTCCCATCTCTCAAACCACTCGTGTGTTTCCTCTCCAAATCATCTCAAAAGCTTCCATACTTCAAACAAAACTCATCCCAATCCCTGTTCAAAAACTGTAACACCATTTTCTGCATTGTCCAAGTTCAAAAACAGAGCATTTTAGTTGGACTTCTCCAGACCATTCCAGCCACACCCGACTCAAACTAAGCATTGCATTAGCTTCCTAGAGACTCAAGGAAGTTAAAATGATCATTGCAGCACCTTAAATCAAGCTCAAACTCATTTCACGATTTCCTGTTTTGAGGTATTTTTCTTGAACTTCTATCTTCATATTTAGGCATTGTTAGGTTTGCATTTGTGAAGATAAAATGTAGACATCATTGCCATGAAACTATACATGTTCATAGATTTCATTTATGTTGCTTTAGTAGGGAGAATTTTGAGTTTGAACCTCTGAAAATATTTAGGTCAGAATTTGGTACTGTTAGAAATTAATGCTCATCTTTGAGAATTAGCTTAAGTTATTTACATATCCAGAATCGTGAGGAAATTTCTAACAAGTTTGATGTTGGAAGTTTTGTGAATAGATGAGAAATGAATAAGTTACAGGTCCTTTGGCTGGAGGTTGAAGATGAAGTATATTCAAGGCAAAACTTATGTTACATATTTATTGTTTTGTTTAAGTTAACGGATGTATCACCACCCCAGTGGTTAAAGCGCGCGCCTGTTACCTATGGGACCTGGGTCCGAGCCCCAGTGGTAACCTTTTGGCTATTTTCATATTTTCCTGTCTCTTTTTTTTTTTGCAATACAAGCGCTGGGCCTCCCCCCTTTGGGATTTTTTTTTGTTTGCTATTATTATTATTATTATTATTATTAATTTTATTAATAAAAAAATCCAAAAATATTTTGTTTATTATTAATATCTAGAAAAAGACCAAAAAACATTTACTTTTAACAAATTAATTTCTTTTATTAATTAATTTCTAGATAATTAGGTTTAATTATTATAATATTCTCTTGTAAATTAAAACTAATTTAGAACTTAGGTTTATTTTAATTAATTAATTTCCATATTAGTTTCTTTAATTTAAAACCATTTCATGAAAAACCCTAAAAAACATTTTTAACTTAATTTCTTTTCTTATTTAGTTTAAGATTAATTTTGTTAATTATTAATTAATTATTTTCTTAATTAGGTTTAGATTAAAACCCCTTCCATAAAAATCCAAACAAAAATCATGTTTCTTTTCCATTTGTATTTGTACATTATTATTTATTCAATTTTTGTACATTTATTCAATTTGGTTGTACTAGTTTATTAGGTTTAATTTTCTTGCAAAATCCCCATTTGTAAATTTGTATACCTCCTCCCCTAATGATGTAATAGCTTAGTATTTTTATTTTCCGCAATTTATCGCTTTATATAAATGCTAGTAAATTAGGGTTTGTATGGAAAGATAAAATCAACAAGCTAGCAAACCCTAATCCAAGATAAACAAGCATGTAAATCAAACACATTTGCACACTTACACCCTTAGGGTAATTCCACTTTGTTGCCTTACAAAAATGGCCATGTTATGCATGTGGGGTATCCTAGCAAAAAGCAATCAAAATACAATATCATAGTCCCTCGATGATGCTATCAAATGTTTCCTTTCAAAATGATCCCAGTCCCTCAAAGAGAATTGCTAATATATCTCACAACATTGCTATCATGGCTATACGATGACCCACGCCCGTCCCTTTACATCCAAAGATAGGACTTCTTACCAAATCAATGGTAAGATAGCCATATCAAAGGAAGGAAGAAATGAACAAAGACTTTTGAGTAGGAAGATTGTTCCAAGTTTCTTGCTCAATTTCAAATCAAACACTCTTGCTTATTTTCAAAACAAATACCAACACTTTCAAAAACACTTTCAAAATATTTTCCAAACATGAAACATTTTCAAAATATTAACACTTTGTATACGTTCTTACGAATGAGAACTATTACAAAGTTTTCCTAAACGATGACGCCTTTTCAAAATACTTTCAAAAAACCACACAAAGCACATTTTTAAACAAAAGCAAGTGATCTAGCAAGCAACTAAGATCCCATAGATAACTATGGATGAAAAGGCTGCTAACACCTTCCCTTTTCATAATCTACCCCCCGAACTCAAGAAACTATCTCAAAGGTCTTTCCTGTTCTTTTCAGCCTTTCCTTTTGGATAAAAGAAAATTTGGTGGTGACTCTTGCTAACCGCAACATTTGTGATAAAATGCAAAACACCCAAGTTAGTTCTCCCACCGTATCACACTAAGATATTAAAGTTTGACTATAAATTCTAAATGTAACTTAAAGGAAATGATCTGGATATTTGCAAAAATGTAAAGACAATGCTAATAACAAGAAAATTGTTATTTCTGGATATGTTGGAAATAATCTGGATATTTGTAAGAATGTAAAGAAAATGCTAATAAGGAAAGTTCAACAAAATTCGTTAAAGACTTGACTGGAAACGAGAAAGAATAAGAAAGTGATTAAAGTAACTTTGTATTGAGAAAATGAATTTAAATAAACTGATGGTGTTCTTACACATACATTATCAGTAAACTCTTTTCTCTCTCTTCGGTACTTCGAGTATTAAATGATTTGTATACAATGTGAACAAACTTTAATCCTAACATCTAAGACTCCTATTTACACTAATTAGACCCTAACAGTCTTTCTATGAGATCCTGCTACATTCGAAGTTTTCAAACACATATATTCTGATGCTTCCATGCGTCCTGCTGGAGAAAATGCATCAGTTTAAATTTCAAACTTTTCCCGCTCGAAGCTTTGAATTCATCTAATGTGATTGTCGAAGCGATCTTGAAATATGATTTCATTCTTTTAACTCTTGTTTGCACTTCGACATATCTAACTACAAGAATAAACTTTATAAAATAACCTTATAAGGCCAAGTTTCATGCCATCCTTTGAAACATGATTTTCTCAAATCAACTTTCATCAAATGTTGACATCTTCAGCTAACAAATTGCCCCCAGTAAATGTCTATTTAGAATTAGTGCAGAAATGGGAATTTCTTGTAATCACCAGATTTCGACTAACAACCTTTCATTTTCCTTTAATTTCTGACGTCACAGTTAATCATGACTAATTTTTCCAAAACGTCTCATCAAGACGTGCGTGCAACAGTTTAAACATCATTATGAATCAACTTCCAAGAAAATGATGTGTGGTCTTCCACCTTTCTTCACAAGATGTTGACATGTGCCCCACTAACTCCTTGAGGTGTAACCTCCAACTTTTCCACTAAACACTATAAAAGGTCATCTCTTTTACTTTTTCTCTTTCTTCTTTTACAAACCCAGAAATCTTCACATTTTTCTCTGACTTGCGCTCCCATTTCTCTTGAAAGCTTCATCAATTTTTCAAATCTGCAACAATGTCTTCTGCCAAATAGGATTCCAAGCATGCTGAGAAGTCTGGAGTGTTCAAAGGTTCATCTTCTCAGAGTGTACCAACCAGTAAAATCGTTACTTCCTGAAATCAAGAGTTTATCACGCCTCTAAAACTTACTCGGGAACAAAAATATATTTATGCTTCCCAGATACTAATCCCTTCTCTTCTCTCTTGTAAAACCCTAGGTTTCTTAGGCCCCTTGATCGCTACAGGAAACTTAGAAAAGTATGTAGAGTTTTTTTTTCAACTTATCATGTTACCAAACCCTTGACAAACAAAACTGTGCCCCCCAAGGAGAACATTGAAAACTCCACTAAGAAGCCCAAAAAATATTCTAAGGATAAAACCTCTGAGGATATTCCTTCAAACCCTAAGGCGGAGAGAGAAGCTTTCCAACTAGATCACATAATTGAAAGCTTTAGACCCTTTCGATCATGTCCAACCTTAGATAAATCCTATTTAGCTTAGCTTACTAAGGTTGAAAAGAAAAAAGCTCAAGTTTGGAAAGAATTAGGAATCTTCGACTTGATTCAAATGTCGAAACTAGGTTTTAGCTATTGCCAGCCTTTTTGCTAGTGTCCCTGTATTTCTGGGATAGTACCTAAAATACTTTTCATCTCCTTGTGGGATGATAACCCCAACTTTCTTCGATATTGCTGCTATCACCAGACTTCCTCCTACTGGAGAAACTTTTGATCCTTATTTAGAGTCTAAAAACACCATTGACTTTAATATCAAAAATGCTTCTTTTAGCCCTTATATAAAGCTGTATCATGTTGATGGTGAAGATATTTCTGACGTTGAACACATAGCTTTCCTAGCCTTATGGTTATCTAAATTCATTTTTTGCTACAAACCTCTGCAAGCAGCCAAGAGATTTCTGACCCTAGCAAACCATTTACATTCTGGTCGAAAGGTGTGTTTGAGTGAGTTACTTCAAGCTAGGCTGTATGAAAGTTTAGGGGTTGCTACTGCCAAACTTAAGGATTATGAAGTATGCACCAACCTAATTTTATCTGGACCCTATTAGCTTCTTCAACTATGACTAAATGCCACTTTCGAACCTTCTATTCGAACGGCTGGAACTGTTGAGGAAAAAGACCCTGAAATAGTAGGTCGAAGCATTGAAGGAACTAGACTTTTACAACTAACTCACAATGATGATGCTGAAAACCTTCAAGCTTGCCTCACTAAATACATGCTGATGGTTCTCGAAACGTCACAATTTTACCCCCTCTATGGCTCCTTTCACCAATCAAACTCATGGTCCTTCCTAGTTTAGTTCGTCAATTGAAGATGCTGTGAAGAATGCAGATACTGATACTGAAAACATATGGCGCACATTTCTTCCTCCTAGACTCCTAGTCTCCAAGATCTTTCCAGTGTAAAGCTATGTTTGATTGCTGGCTTATCAGCCCAATTTTGTCTCTCGACAGTTTGGATTGTGCCAACTCATCCCTGAATCTCTCTTCACTCAAAAACGTGAGATCTGCATTGCAGATGTGGATTACTCTGTTCGAGACATCAAGAAACACCAGGAATACCATGCCAACTTTGCTGAATTTAGTCTCACTCCCTATCAACATGCCTTCTATATGACCAATGGCTTCTACACCTGGTGGACCAACTTTTATTCGAACAACATGTTCGATACTTCTCAAATAAATGAACGTTTAACTAAAGCATTTTCCCTTGTGCAGGAAAATGTCCCAAAAGGTAAACTAACGCACACAAAGGAAATCCAGGATTTTCAGAAATTCTTTGAAACTGTCTATGATCCAACTAATCTTAGTCGAAATGTATTCCATGCAACAACTGTTTTAAAAGAAAAATTTACAAAGAAACTTCCACGTTTAAATATTCCCTCTTCTGTAAAATCTGAACATAGGTATGATTTGGCTTTTGAATTGCAACCACCAAAAAATGATTCCCAAAAACCTGCTAAGAGAGTAGTTTCGACTAAGTGCACTCTGGACAATTTCAAAGGTTTCCTTCACTATGATTTGTTAGCAGTCTCTATTGTGTCTCCGACACGTGAAGATATGGAACCAAAGGATTCCTTGGTCCTTTTAATTGTCTTTTTAGTAAACTTCTCAATTGTGATCATTTTACTAACTTTGGTAGTGTTTTCTAGCTATTGAAAGGAAACTCATAAAGAAAGAAAAACCTGCAGTGAAGGAGAATTCGACTACTGCCTCAAAGCCAACAACATTTTCCAGTCAGGGAGCTCCTTTTGCAAAGGGTGCTTCTCCAAAAAAAGTGGCAAAGAGTGCAAAATTACTACTTCTAAGAATCCTTCTTACCCTTTTTCATTCTCTGACTATAACTTTTGCATTTTTTTAGGGTGGTGGTTTGCCTCCTCAAACACGAAAGAAAAGAAAAACTCCCAATGAAGAAGCAATAGTGATCTCTAAAGATGATGATGAAGATGCCCTCCTCAGTCCCTTAAAGGACAAGAAGAAACAAAAAAAACCCATAACATCAAAAGATGCCCCATACCAAGCTACCAATCAGAAAGATATTAAAGTAAAAATCCTCTCTCCTCCTCAACATGAGGTTAAACCTTCACCCTCTGGGTTTGTAATTTTAGAGCGTATTGGAAGAAATGCTTCTAATCCTGATGATCAAAAGGTACATCTTTATTTCAGTCTTTTTATTTCTTTCTCAAATGTCTCTTGACCTAACAACTTTTTTCTGTCTGCAGGATAAATCAACTATTCCTCATGTTTCTACTATAAACCAAGATGCTCCTTTGAATACAGAGACTCATTTGCCTCCTCCCTCATCCAATGGTGTTGTCCAAAACAAGGGGTCTTCGAATGGGGTTCATCAACCTGAAGCCGGTGATGTCCAATTCGAACAAGAGACTTCCTCTCCTGGCGAAGATATCTTACCAGAATCTGGTAAGTAAATAATTGAGGAAGACGAAGACTCTGAAAGTACTCCCAATAATTCTCCTTCAAAAAGGGCTCAATTTCCTGCAGATTATATCAAGGTCGAAGAGCAGTACTCATATTGGATTGAGACATACTTTCGTGATGATGAGGAAATGGAGAAGGTCGAACAACAACCTGAGGACACCCATTCAACACAGCCTAATGCAACTGATGTACCAAGAACACAGGCTCGATCAATTCCAAATCCCATTTTGACTCCACCATTCACTGAGGAGGAAAAGATAGCACTAAAGAATAGTGATCCCCTCAAGTATGTGAAATTGATGATGTCTCTAAGGGAGTATTCTTCCGACAAAAGCGCCTCTGCGGCTTTGACCCAATCTGGTGCTAGTGCTAATGAAGCTTCCTATGACAAACTCCTTCAACAAGTGAAGAAAGTTGTATTCGAAGCTAACTTATTCGAGGTACTGATGACATACGTTATTTCTCATTTTGGGATGAAAAATTGATCAACCAAATCAACATTACTGCTTGTCGTGCTAACGTAGGTGAGGTCTTGATAGATATCCAAAATCTAATCGACCAAATATGCGTTGAGTACAATAGGGAAGTTGATGCAACTTTGAAGCTTCAAGAAAAGGAACAAGATCAAACTGCTGAATTTGACAAAGCTCTCAGCACCTATAAAGCATCTGAGGATTTGTTGGCTTCAAGGAAGGCAGCCCAAGCGGAGTTCGATACTTATACAACTTTGATCACACTCTGGGAATCTCACATAGTGGAGCTACTGAAGAAGATTGTTGATGCCAAAGTGAAACAAGCTTACTTCAAAGGATTGGACACCATTGAGGCTGATACTTTGGTTGCATAGAGCGTCGAACATGTCGAAAGAGCTTCAACCATGAATGAAGAAATTTCACACCTCAAAGGCATACATGCTGCTGTTTAATACAAGCTTGGCCTGGCAAAGATCAAGTATGAGAGGATGAAGAACACTGTCCATTTTGATTTTTGTAATTTAGATTTCATTGTATTTGATTTACGTTGTAAGCATTCTAGACAAAGCCATTTTGGCGCTTTTTAAATTAATTCGATGACCATTTTGGCAATGTATATTTTTGCTGCTTACTCTCTTGTCATGATTTTTATTTCTTGCAAAAACTGGTTTATAATTCTTTAAGTATTTACCATTTACTCTTAGGATTCTTCGATCCTCAGATAACTCCTCTACTTTGTAAGCGTTGTTTGAGAATGCCTTTAGGATTCGAAAAGGTCCTTCCCAATGTGGAGACCATTTTCCTAGCGCTTTATTCTTTCGATCCATAGGTGTGATCGGTGGATCTGGAACTGACTATTTAACGTTGGTTCGTGAAATATCGCGGAAGCAAGAGTCGCCACCGTCTTTTATTTTCTCCAACATGGACAGGACAAAAGCACAGCAAAATTCCTTATGAGATAGTTTCTCGGTTCGGGAGGTAGATTTATAGAAAGGGAAGGTGTTAGCACCCTTTCTATCCATGGTTATCCATGGGCTCTTAGATACTTGCTCATTGTGTTTTCAAAAGTGTGAGTGGGTTTGAAAAAGTTTCGTTTAAAGATTTCAGATCGACTCTTGTATCAGTCCTCAAGAGTGTTTGAAAAAATGTTTTGAAAGCTTTTTGAAAAGTGTCAGTGTGAAAAGAGGTTTTGATTTGTTTTTTTTAGAGCAAGTATCTATGAGTCATCCACCTACCCTAAGGAATTAGGCTGTGTAAATGTCCTTAAGGTAGTGCCATCCCACCATTGAGAGGTAGGTAGCACCACCGTTGGAGGTGTTCGGGTCAATTCGAATTTAGGGACAGTGTGGTCACAAGAGCAACAGTAGGACACCTTAGAAGCTACCCTTATGTCCTTGATCCTTTTTTATTCCGAGGCAACCGTTTCGAGGCAACTGTTCGAGGCAACTGTTTTGAGGCAACTGTTTTGAGGCAACTTGTTTTGAGGCAACTGGATCATGGACATAAGGACTTACTAAGACGTCCTATACTTGACGACCACGTTTCGAAGGTAAGGCAACAGTGAGGCGTACCCTAAGAGTGGTGTGTGAATTTGTGTGTTATTTTCAGTTTAGTATTTATCTTGTACATGTATCATGGTGATCTACGCTAGTTTTTTAATTTAGCCATTCATTCTTTCATGCAAAGTTTAGCAGTTTAAAAGTGCAGAAATTAAAGTGCGGAAAGTAAAATCCTACGCTATTACAAGGCGCGGGTCTATACATCGCCAAATTAACAAAGACCCGTTTTGAATAAAAAAATGCGGAAAGTAAATAAATTCCTAATTACTATTACATGGCTTGAGCAATTACATAATATTTGAAAGAAAAATAAATGTGCGAAAAGAAATAAAAATGGAACGTTCGAGGGCGTTGGACCCTTTTGAAATTAAATTGAAATTAAAAAGCTAATTAATTATTAAATTAAAAGAAAAGAAATGTTTTTTATGTTTTTTGTATTTATGAAATAAAGAAATTAAAATTGAAGAGAAACCCTAATTCTAGGTTGTTTTTAATTATGAATAAAAAATATTCAAGTTTAACCTAATCTACTAAATATTTAATATACATATTTATTTACAAAAATATTTAATGATTAATAATAATAATAATAATGATGATAAGAAAAATTATTTATTTATTTAAAGAAAACAAAAAAGATAAAAAAGTTAGAAACCCTAATTTCTACATATTTTATTTATTTAAGAAAAAGTGTTAAAATAAAAAAAAACCTAATTTATTAAACTAAATTTATTATTTATAGTATATTTACAAAAATATTTACTAAATAAATTAATTGACATATTTTAATTTCTGATATTTTTATTATGAAAATTAATTTTATGGTGAAAAGAAATAATTAAAACATTAAAAAGAATTTAAAGAAAATAAAATAAAGATAAAAAATAATGCAAACCATGGGGGGGGGGGGGGGGGGGGGGGGGGGGGGGGGTATCAGGCCCTTCTGGAGGTTTATTGAGAAATTCAGGCCCATTAGAAACTAAGGCCTTGTTGACTTTCCAATTTGCATGTGGAGTAGTTGACTAGCGCGTATGGTAGTCTCTACATTCTGGCCATCAGATTGAAGCTCCTGGACACTTGGCAGGCGCAACCATGAACGTGTATGGTGGTCTTTGGATGAAGCGCTACGCTGGAACACCTTAAGACAAAAATTATTAAGCGTTTGGGGGGGACCTGGGAATCGAACCCAGGTCCCAGTACCTGCA
Organism: Vicia faba; assembly: GCA_948472305.1. NCBI lineage: Eukaryota > Viridiplantae > Streptophyta > Magnoliopsida > Fabales > Fabaceae > Vicia > Vicia faba. The sequence continues at coordinate 1,538,395,258 of OX451736.1, forward strand.
AGCCACCTCAGCTACCAACTGAGCCATTTAGCGCATTTGTAATATTAATGGAATGCAAATAATATATGTGAAAAGACCAATCATTATGTTGAAACAAAAAAAACGCGCCAACGTTCAAATTACCCAACCATGTTCAAACACCTCAGCGTCTTCTTCCTTTTTGTACTGTAAATAAAAGCATATAGCGGGGGTTTTAAACCCCCACTAAACTCAACCTGAAAAAATAGCGATTAGGGCATAGATGAATATAAAAAAAGCGCGAGGTGTGGATTGATGTCGTTTGGATGTCCTGATTTCAATGGAATAGGTTTGATGGCCTGATTTTACCATATGTGTAAACCCCTAATTCCAAGCTTCTGAAACCCTAGAAGATGTTAATGGCATATTTTGATATAGGCATCATTAGTTCAATTAAATGGTGCTATTAGTTTCAGAACATCATTGTGAGTAAGAATCAATCAACAAAACACATGAACAATGCTTAAAAATCAAAACACGATAATGGATAATTTCATGAAAAGTATGATGTCGTTCTACCAGTTCTTGAGGTATGGAGAGCTGGTTTTGATTGTAATTGCTTCCTGGATGTCTTGGCAACGTATTGAAATGCTTTTGAAGCTTTGAAACGCCTTCTAGGTATGAAATCAGTTTCAAGATTTTTGATGAAAAATTGCCAATTGGTTCTTGGTTTTCTGCGCAGCTTTTGTGTGTGTGAGCATTAGGTTAGCTTGTGCTTATGTATCTGAAGCCAATTAGGTTAAAAAAACAAGCCCAAAATCCTTGTATTGATGTTTTCAATCTTTGATTTTTTACATCTTTTTTTCAAATATTTTTGCCATGGAAACTTGCCAAATAGGGATGATTTTGCCTTGTTAATGGATTCACGAAATCTCTTACATGTGAGGAGGATATTTGCTGCATAAAAAGATTTAAAACCATTGATTTAGTATTTTTCTTATATTTAAATTTAATTAAATGAATTAATGATAATAAAAATTCAAATAATTAATTAAAAATGAGAAAATAACTCCCTTTGAGCTTAGTGGGTCGTGCATAGCCTTTGGGTAATGATTCATGGAAGAAATTGAGGCCCATTAGCATTTTTGAAGCCTTTTGTGCAAAGTTGACTTTTCAAAATTCCCAAAAATTTCCCAACTTCTACAAGGCATGTCTTGCTCAATTTTGGAGCTTTGATCATGTTCTTGGACATTTTGGAAAGGTCTTGAAGCCCTCTAACCAATGCCTTTGGTCCCATGTCATTTTGATTTACCAATCTCAAGTTATGGTCTTTGACTTAAAGTGCCTTTTTGTTGACTTTTGAAAATGACCTATAATGTTGAAATTGATAACTTTTTGTGAGAGCATTTCTTGGACTTGAAGTGTGAAGATGAGTTGTAGGAAATTTCATTCTCTTCAAAATGAGATTTGGATGGGATTTTTCTGATAAACCATGAAGAAGTTATGCCATGGTCAATTTGCAGTTGACTTTTTCAACTGTCCAAAAATGGAAACTTTTGCATCTTGAGACTTTTTGAGCCATGCCTTGAGAATAATGATCAAGAATTGATCAAATGATGTTTGTGGCTTCAAAATAAGATGTTGACCAAAAATTTTGACTTTTGACTATCAAATGACCATTTTGCCCCTGCAGTTGACTGTGAAGCATTTAGGGTTTTTGACTGTGCAATTTGATGTTGTGAGTCTTGAAACTTGGCATATGGATGCTTGCCAATGTATATGGGCATGTGGGACTTGATTGAACCCTTGAGAACCTCAATTTCTTTACCAGAACCAAAACCCTAATTTTGACTGTGTTAGGAGGCAATTGGACTGTGCAACCCTTGAGGGATTTTGAATCATCTGAAGATTGATCTTGACAAATCTTGAAGAATATGGGAGGGCAAATTTTGGGGTACAACAATAGGTAATATGACTTTCCATACCAAGTTATTTATAATAAAAGCCTTGCCTTTGACCCTTTTATTGTATGCTCTTGCCACTCTTTCCTTTTGTCTTCTTGATTTTTCTAAAGCATGCAACCTTTTTTCATCTAAATCTACTAATTCACTCATCATCATTTCCCAATAAAGGTCAGAAGGAATTTCATCTTGCCTTTGAATTCTAACTGATTGTAAGTAGATTTCGACTGGAAGTACTGCATCAAACCCAAACGTGAGTTGGGAAGGTGTGGTATTAATTGCTTCTTTAGGGGATGTTCGACAAGCCCATAATGCTTGGTCTAGAGTTTTGTGCCAATTTTTTGGCTTCTTCCCTACATGCTTCTTTACCAACCCAATTATCACCTTGTTGGTTGCTTCAACTTGGCAATTCTCTTGAGCATAGTAAGGTGTGGATGTAAATAGTTTGAAACATGTTTCCTTGGCGAACTCCTGCATCTTTCAACCAATGAAGACTGATCCTTGGTCTGTTGTGATACTCTTTGGGATGCCAAATCTATAGACTATTTATTTCTGAATGAATTTGATAACAGTCTACTGATCCACATTTACTAAAGGTATGGCCTCAACCCATTTTGTAAAGTAATCTATACCTACTAGAATGTCCCTGTGGTTTTTAGATGAAGCATGTCGAATTTATCCAATTAGATCCAGTGCCCAACCTCTGAAAGATCAAGGTTTAATAATTTCATGAAGTTCACTTAATAGAGCATGTTGGATACCAACATGCTTTTGGCATTCTTGACATCCCTTAGCAAATTCTATACAGTATTTAAGCATAGTAGGCCAATACATTCCATATCGAAATAACAACCACTTCATTTTATGACCTGCTTGAAGGGCTCCACATGCTCCACTGTGAACACTAGATAATGCCAAATATGCCTCACTTTCTCCTAAGCATTTTAGCAAAACTCCTTCAGGGGTTTTCTTGAATAATTCATTCCCCATTAAGATATAAGACAAAGCTTTATACTTAGTGTTTCTTTCTGTATCTATCGAAGGTTCTTTGATATAATTAACAATTGGACTTCTCCAATCTGTATCTACTGGAGTGTTAGTGACCAATACTTCAAATGTGTCTTTGTTAGCGTAACGTAACTGGGTACTTTCCAAATTTGTTGGAGACAACCTGGTAGCCATTGCCTTTCCCATAACTTCGACCAACTCTTTTAGTTTTTCTTTAGTCACTTTATACCCTGGTGTTATTTGTGCTAAGTCATTTTCCTCTTGATTTTTTACTCTAGGGACATGATTTATATTTGCATATTCGAATTTTTTAAGTAATCTGTTTGCAATAACAAAATACATAATCAAATTTTCTTTTATGCACTTGTACTCCTTTGTCAATTGCTTTATTACTAGCTCTGAGTCTCCTTTGATTTCGACTCTTGTTTCCCCCAATTCCAATAAGGCTTCAAGTCCTGCAATCAAGGACTCATACTCTGCCTCATTGTTTGAACAAAGGGGGCCTTCGATTCTATACTTGAGTTTTGTTGGAATTCCATCAGGAGAAATTATCATAATCCCAACTCCACTTCCCTTTTGGTGGGTAGAACCATCGAAGAATAATCTCCAAGGTTTTAACTCAACATAATGTTAAGGGTTTTCGACCACTGCATGGTCTACAATGAAGTCTGATACTACTTGACCCTTCATTGCTTTTAAAGGCATGAAGGCTAAAGAATACTCAGTAAGGGCTAAGGACCATTTTCCAATTCGACTGTGTAATATTGGCTTTGGCAACATATGTTTGATAACATCAAAATGTAGAGAAACATATACATCAACATGTTTTATATAATATTTTAGTTTTGTACAAGAGAAATATAAACAAAGACAAAGCTTTTATATAACAATATATCTTGTTTCTACATCATTTAAGACTCTAATTAGATAGTAAATGGCTCTTTCGATGCCATTTTCGTCTTCTTGTGCTAACATACTACCAATAGTAACATCAGAAGCAGATGTATACAATCTCATAGGTTTCCTTCCACAAGGTGGTGACAAGATGGGAGGATTCATCAGATATTGCTTGATCTTATCGAAAGCTTCTTGATGTTCTTCATTCCATTCGAACTTTTCTTGTTTCAAATGAAGGAGGGGAGAAAAGGCTTGAGTTCGACCACTTAGGTTGGAAACGAACCTTATCAGGAAATTTATCTTCCCTAAGAGTGATTGTAACTCCTTTTTAGTTGATGGCGCTTTCGCTTCCATGATAGCCTTTTTCTTGTTCTGGTTGATTTCTATCCCCTTCTTGTGGACCACAAAGCCCAAGAAGTCTCCAGCCTTCACAAAGAATGCACATTTAAGGGGATTCATCTTCAAACCATGTTTTCTCATCCTTTCGAACGATTGGTGAAGATGATTCAGATGACTTTCGTATGATACAGACATTATCACAATGTCATCTATGTAAACCTCCATAAAATTTTCTATATAATCATGAAATATTGAATTCATTGCCCTTTGGTAAGTTGCCCCAGCATTTTTTAGGCCAAAAGGCATAACTACCCACTCATAGGTACCTATTGCCCCAGGGCGACGAAAATCTGTTTTAGACACATCTTCCTCAACAATGAAAATTTGGTTGTATCCAGAGTATCCATCAAGCATACTAAGGTAATCAAAGCCTGCTACTGGATCTATTAGAATTTCTTCCATAGGCATTGGATACTCATCTTTAGGAGTTGCTGCATTTAAGTCATGAAAATCTATGCCTACTCTCAACGAACCATTTTTCTTAATAACAAGAACTATATTGGCAATCCATTCGACATACCTTGTGGTCCTGATGAAATTGCAGCAGAGAAGTCTTCTGACCTCTTTTTTAATCTTTGAAAGAACATCTGGGGAGAATCTTCTCGGAGTCTGCTTGATAGGCTTCTTTCCCTCCTTGATTGGCAACTTTAATTCAACCAGATCTCTTTTTAAACCAGGAATTTCATCATAATCCCGAATGAAGCAATCTTTATTTTCTTTTAGCAACTTAATCACCCTCGTCTTCACCTTAGGATCCAGTTTAGCACTGATGTAAGTGATTCTTTTTATGCTCTCATCCCTAAGATCTATCTGTTCAAGGGGGTCTTGAGCCAACATCTTTGCGCTTGATGCCAGTGGATCTTTCTCGAAACCCAAGGGCTCCTCATCATATATAGCGTCCAACCTTTGTTCTAACTGTTCGCCTAGAACCTGTTCGTCAGGAGGTTTTGGAATAAAATGCTCCCCAGGTCCTGCTGTATGTAGTGTATCATCTATGGCTTCGATAGGCATGTTAGTCACCTCATCTTCGAGAGTCACTCTTCTTTTGTTCTCGGCCAGGTAGGCCAAAATCTTTTTGAAGAACAATGATTCAAACATAATCAATGTTCTCATCCCAACCAGTTGGTCGTATATCAGACACTCCTTTGACATCCTCTGTTTCTCCCTTGATGTCTCTATCCCATTGAATACCATTTGGGTGGAGGGTTAAGAAATAAATGGCATTCTTGCTAGGTGAGTATGCTTCTCCTGCTGGGTTGCATGTCCCTATATTGGCTAGATTTATGTGGAAGTTCCTCTTGTCCAACTAATTCACTTCAGTCATGTAGTAACTTTGGTCATCTTCTATGTTTTCAACTATGCCATCCTCTCTCCAGGTAGATAATCTTTGGTGCATTGTTGCAGGGACAACTCCTATTCCATGTATCCACTCTCTTCCAAGCAACATGTTGTAATTTGATTTTGTTGGGATTACCATCAACATAGTTGGCCTTGTAAATGAACCAACTGTCAGATCTACTTGTATCACCCTTAATGCGTGTCCAATTTTCCCTTCATAATTTGAGAGGACCTGTTGTGTGGCTTTACATCTGCATCGAACATTCCAATCCTTTTAAACATAAATAGTGGCATTAGATTGACAGTTGCTCCTCCATCCACCAGAACTCTGTTTATGCCCACTTGTTAGACCTTGTCCCTAATCTACAAGGCTTCAAATGCCCTTTCATGCCCTGGTCAGGACTTTCGAAGAAATCATTTTGTTCCTCGATAGCTCCATTGTTGAGCACATAGTAATAGACTTGTTTATGTTTGGTCATTTCTTCCTCATCTGCTTCTTCCTGATCCTCTATTTCAGTTTCCTGGTTATACTCATGAGGTAATACTGACACTACATTACAATTGATATTAAGGGACGAAACTCCGTTAGATTCAAAATCATATGTTGACATTTCATCTTCCTTTATTGGGTTCTTTTGAATTTTCTCACTTGTAACCTTCTCCTCTGATATAAACAATTTTCAACCCACAGGTGGCTTGCTTGAGTTCTCAGTTCTCGAAGGGAGCTTGTTACTACTGGATTCCCCTATGTCTTTTGATGCTAGCTCTCTTTCAGCGTTTTTAATCCTCTGACGCCTCCTCCATTGGGATCTGGACATTGGATTCTTTCCCTTGTAGTTCTCTAACCTGTAAGCCTCTCTCTTTGATGTCTGGAACTATTTTCTGTAGGCCATTCAAGTCCTTCCTCCTTAGTCGAAGCTCTTCCATTTTCCTCTTACTGTCCCTGCCTGAGTCCATTTGTAAGTTGGTATTTCAGCTGGAAGTTTGAAAGTGACTCTCCTAGCTTTAGGGTGAGGAGTGTCTTGTCTCCTGGGAACTCCCCTCTTGTCGAAGACGTATACATTTGGGTTGCCACCTTATTGGTCCCATCCATGGGTGAATGGAATTCTTTCGAGCATCTCAGCCATCTCCATGTCATACACTTATCCACACTTGGGACATAACAGACACTATGTTTCAATGTTATAATAGCGTACCAGAAAACCCAGCAGACTTTCCCCTGGCTTTGGGTACACTTTTTTCAACTGGCTTTCTTGTCTCCAATTTCCCTGAGTTCTATCATGTTGAGCTCTTTCATAAGCCTCTGCTAGCATTCAATTCAAAATAATGTTGCACCTTGGACACACCAGCATCTCCGAATTCCTTCGATGACACCTCCATAAGTACTCTTGTAGAGTCTCATTAACCTTAGGGTAACCATAACTCATTTGTTCCCTCTCTAGCTAGAGGCATCTTTCTACCTCTTCCATTTCTACTGAAGGCTTTTTCAAATCCACCATGTTAACCCTTAGACTAGGACCTTCAACAATCCTTATCTTCTCAAATTTAACCTAAGGCCTTCAGTAGCCTCAGTTATTCCTCCCACAGGGCCCTCAGTAGCCTCTGATTCGGCATTACCTACAGAAATATTTTCGACAGGAGTGTCAAAGGGAATTATGTCAGTTAGGCCTTCAGTAGCCTGCTTTCCATCCATGTTGGAGCCTTTGACTTCCTTGTCCTCTTCTCCTCCACACTCCACCATGTCCACCATGTTGATCTCCACAGATTCAGTATAATTGGTATCTGCAACATGGAGGGGGTCAGCATCAACCTTCATATGGATCTTGACCTTCTCAGCAAACTTCAAACGTCCTTCTTTGATAGCATATTGAATAAGATCCCTGAAAAGAAAGCATTGTGAAGTTTTATGGCCCAGAAAGTTATGATATTTGCAAAAGCCTATTTTCTTCTGTTGTTCTAACAGAGGACTTTTGGAATTATAAGGCACTATCATTTGACCATCTCTTACAAGAAAATCAAAAATCTCATCACATTTGGTAATGTCAAACGTATATGTTTTCTTGGGGAATTTCTCATTCTTTTCTGTTTCAACAGGATTTCTTCCATTTACTGGTGTAAGCATTTTACAAGAGTATGGGGGTGCTTCTTTTAGTTCATCCAAATCTACTTCGAATTCCTCAAAATCATACATATCATTGAAGGCTTATGTTTCTTCTTCTTCGGCTTCAACATAAGCTACCCTCTCTTTCTTATAATTTTTACTTGCTTTGGCCTTTTCTGCTTTTAAACATTTGACTTGTCGAACTCTATCTGCTAATTGGGCCATGTCTCTTAGATACTGAGTATCTAGTTTCTTTCTAATGGATTAATCTAGTCCATCGGCGGTCATTTCGACTATTTCATGTTCAGGCACTACTGTGAAACATCTATATTTTAACAAATGGAACCTATTCAAATAGTCATCTATAGGTTCAGTAAACTTTCTTTTAATGCTGGCTGACTCCTTTAGACTTATCTTAGTTTGCCCTATGTAGAATTGTTCATGGAACAGTCTTTCTAAATGAGGCCATGTATCTATAGAATTTGGTGGCAATGTGGTGAACCACGTAAAAGCATTTTTTGTTAATGAACTAGGAAAATATTTTATCCTTAAGTTTTCACTATTTACCAAATCCCTTGCTTCTATCAGATACCTGGCCACATACTCGACGATTGATTCGTTAGTATCTTGAAACTTTTGTGAATTTGGGGACTTTACAACTCCTTGGTAATCCAGCCTGCAAATTAAAATTTGTTAATGGAGATGTGTAATTTGGCCGTCGAAACCCTGCATTCATGCCATTTTGGGCCATGATTCTTTCAATCATGGTGGTTAAATTATTTTCAGCTAGCATGTTATCCTGCCTAACTCTATGGATCACCTCTTTTGCATTTTTATCTTTGTTAACCATTACTACTCTCCTAGGTTGCTCCTCAGGGATCTCATGTCGAATCTCTTATTGTTCTACCCTTTCCCACATATCCCTTTCGCCAACCTCTTGTCTGGGTGGTCGAACCTGATTGATAGTGGGTTCTTCCTCTTGAATTACCACCTGGTTTTTCCTATGTCGAACAGGTGCTTGGGTGGCTTCAAGAAAGTCTGCTATGCGCGCCATCTGTGCTGACATTTGCTGATAGGATTAGGTATTTTCTTGGTTTGTCCTATTAAAATTTTGGATCAAATGGGTGAAAATGGTATTCATTTCACGGGCAAGCACTCTGACCATGTCATGGTTACTAGTGTCCATTTGTTGCCTAAATGCTACTTGATTATTAGTTGTGAGCATAGGTAATTGGTTTGATAATCCTTGGTTCTGCGTACTTCGACCCACATGGTTCATACCAGAACCAGAATTTTGCACTGGCGAAAAGATTGTCATGGTAGGTTGTGTATGTGTGGATGTATTATTGTGTAATCCTGACATAAAGGAAGTTGGCATCCCATATTGGGATTTCTCTCTCCAAGGCCTAAAACTCTCAAACCCTGGTGGCCTAGGGGTTGTAGGTTGAGTATGATTTCCAACATATGTCAACACATGGTCAGTTGGAGTATTCGAAGGGATCTCTGCCATGCTTGTAGAGATAGGCATGGTTGTCGAATTGTTCGTGGGTATGGGCCCTGTGGACCCAGGTATAGAACTATTTGTAGCCATGGATCCTGTGGATGTGGACTTAGCTTATGAACCAGGGATTGCAGTTGACGCATTCGTCGAACTCACAATGATTGTGCCTGATCCTTGTGGAAGATTTTGTCATCCTCCACTATTGGTAGTATTAACCATTTTCTGGTATGTTTTCTTTTGGGTATTGATTTGTTATTGTTACTTATCTTACCACTATCATAAAAGAAACTATAAAGACCCAAATTGAAAGAACAGAAGCAGTGTAACTAAAACACTTCGACACAGTCCCACCGGGTGTGCCAATTTGTTTACCAGTGATTTCTAACAAACAATCGCTAGTCTTCCAAACTCTACGCTTTGGTAACTTACAGGATTGACTAGATTGATCCTAGGACATGTGTCTTAGTGTTTTTACAATCTGACTTGAAGTTTGGCATTATATGAATAATAACAAGATATTTCTATGTGATTATGATTATCCTAAGATATTAGAGTTTGACTATAAATCCTAAATGTAACTTAAAGGAAATGATCTGGATATTTGTAAGAATGTAAATACAATGCTAATAACAAGAAAATTGTTATTTCTGGATATGTTGGAAATGATATGGATATTTGCAAGAATGTAAAGACAATGTTAATAAGGAAAGTTCAACAAAATTTGTTAAAGAGTTGACTGGAAATGAAAAAGAATAAGAAAGTGATTAGAGTAACTTTGTATTGATAAAATGACTTTAAATAAACTGTTGGTGTTCTTACACATACATTATCCACAAACTCTTTTCTCTCGCTCCGGTACTTCGAGTATTAAATGATTTTCATACAATGTGAACACACCTTAATCCTAACATCTAACACTCTTATTTATACTAATTTGACCCTAGTGGTCTTTCTATGAGATCACACCATGTTTTATGTTTTAGAACACATACATTCTGACTCTTCCACGCGTCCTCCTGGCGAAAATGCATCAGTTTGAATTTTAAACTTTTCCCACTCGAAGCTTTGAATTCATCTAACGTGACTGTCGAAGCAATCTTGAAATATGGTTTCATTCTTTTGACTCTGATTTGCACTTTGACATATCAAACTATAAGAATAAACTTTATAAAATAACCTTATAAGGCCAAGTTTCATTCCATCCTTTGAAACACGATTTTCTCAAATCAACTTTCATCAAATGTCAAAATCTTCATCTAACACTGGTGTAACACCCCAATTCTATCCAACAATTATATATGAAATCAGAGTTACAAAACTCGACAACCGAATCAGGATGCTAAAAATTCACCTTAAAACAACGACATTCATTACAGATACATAACACATTAACTTGGATGAACCAACAGCAAACATAAATTAATCTTTTTAAAAACCAAACCCTTCATAAATGCGCAGCGGAGTCAAATATTCAACTTAAAAGAATATATCATCTATGTCCAACTAAACAACTTCAAATAACAAGAATTAAACTAAAAACAACTTAAAGTTCAACAACTGAAATGATAACAATAATAAACTAGCAAGCGTTCATCCCCCCGAGTGTTACGTATCATAGCAATGACACTGACTCGAACTACTGAAGGTAAACCGCCTTCACTCTGGATTACCTGCATGTTACCAACATCGGGGTAACATTCAAATAGAAGGGGTGAGATATCTAACATTATAATTGAATGTATGATAAATATTACATTAGAATTAGTCTATGAAAAATCACCACTTCACAACTTTAAACATCAATTACAACAAAACATCAACGAAACATAATAATTAATTCATCAACACGACAACTCAATATGAAACATGAAATGCAACTTATTACTATGCATATGCATGTTGTACCAATGAAGAAGAAATCCCATCTTAAAAACGGAGCAAAAATCCCAACTTAAAAACGGAGCAAAACTCCCATCATAGAAATTCCTAATTAATAGAGGCATCAAAAAATCATAAGCCTTCTTCACGGTTTGCCAATCGAAGCCGTCACAAAATATGCAAATTTATGTGACTCAATGAATGCATTATCACATACTCACAACAATCATCGTTCATCACAAGGCATAACCCTATATCACCATTATTACTAGTAAATAGAGGTAATTCATCGTCATTTAAAATTCCCCGCAACTTCGCATTATCAACAAAATTCACAACAACAATCACAACAACACAACAACATTGGCATAAGCCTACAACTTAATATTAATTCAACATAAACCAATGTTCTCCATAAGCCTACAACTTAATAATAATTCAACATAAAACAACATAAATCAACATTGGCCATAAGCCTACAACTTAATATCTGCCCATATTTAGAGGCATCTCAACATAAATCATCAACCTGTAATTTCTTAACTCAGAACAACTTACACAACAACTAAGAAGAATAACAACTAACTTATACTCCTCGGCCCAACCTGCAACTTTGTTCTGCTCGACAACAATAACATGCTCCTCGACACGCCTCGCAGACTAATGTCGCTCGACATCCAACACATATATTCCCCGACACATTTTGCAGCCTAAATGCTGCTCGACACTTAACACCATCAGCATCCTCCTTGACCACTAGTTCGACCAACAACACAGAACAATACGAAGTCATAACGACCATATTAATACAATTCATAACTTCCGACCAATTACTCGGAATACCATAGTAACGGGCAACTATATTTCCTATCAACATATTTGTTTATTGTATAAGACCGTCACGCATAAACCCTATAATACGACCACAACAATAATTCCTAATTTCCTGCCAATTGTTCGGGACATCACATCATCGTAATGACCACCTTACCCAGTGATAAACTACACTAACCTAATCATCGATTCTACCAGGCAATGATACAGACCACTCGAAACGACCTCAACATAACAACCAAGAAACTTCCTAAAATAGGTTCATTAAAACGTCGTACGATAACTCCCTAAACGACCACATCATGAATAAACGGGCAACTTTGATAACAGGTCAAGAAACATCAACACACAATCATAAAAACAACCAATTCCCATGTGATTCGCATTATAAATCCCATTATAAGGTCAGAACCCCACCCTTACCTGGATTGAAGTTCGCTCAACCAAAGCTCCAGTCGTAATCCTTGATTTGCTCTACTTGACATCGGGCAACTGCTCCTCTCGTCGCGCGACTTCACACGGTCAGCGCACAAAACTCCTTATTCTCCAAAGGGCAAATCCTTGTGTCAGCTTAACTTTATATATATCAATCCTATTGGGCCTAACCTACACACCCCCACTTTACTACTTCCAACCAATAAAGTAGGCCCAACACAATTATTCCATTAATTCCAACATTATTATTATTATTAATCGAGTAATTAATTAATAATAATCCAACAATTATACCAAAAATTCTCAACATCTCACAACTTCAACAATTAATCCAAAAATAATTTAATTAATTAATTAATTAAATAAATGGGTGTTACACCTCTCCCCCACTTAGAATATTTTCGTCCTCGAAAATCTACTAAATACTACCACTCTTAACGCGAATCTCGCATCTCCTTCTCTGTTCCCCAAGTCGCGTCTTGCAACACTCTGACCACTACTTTCTCGACATAACAATAACTCAAAACAATTTAAATCCAATACACACATGCTAATCGTTCAACACCTCTATGACATAATCGTTAACAACTTATCAACCCTTTTAACAATATCTTGACATATCAATATTTTAAAGTAGTAACACACTTATACTTGGATATACAACATCATATTATCATCTTAACAACATCTTCAACACCAAAACACATACACAATTCCATTCCTATATATATATATATATATATATATATATATATATATATATATATATATATATATATATATATATATATATATATATATATATATATATATATATATATATATATATATATATATATATATATATATATATATATATATATATATATATATATATATATATATATATATATATATATATATATATATATGTATGTCAATTATCAACAACTCTATTCATATCGTCGTATCACCCTTATAGTGACATCAACATAGCCAACATAATTAACTCCGTCACATTATGGAGTATTATTCATCATTTATGGTAACCAACAACAACATCATGACAACGAGAATAAAATCCTTATAATGTCAACTTAACAGTATAACTCAATAAGTATACACGCAACTCACCATCAACCAACAACCATATTAATATCCTTATAAAATCAGCAAATATTTACGAGAAAACACAGTATCTTGGCACATCATCCCTATATCAACAATCCACCAAATCAAGCATGTAGAGTCGTACACTCATAGCAACTTGGCCACATACGCTTCAGCTGCGCAACTCTGATCATCCATCTTAAGCCACCGTCCTCCTTAAAATTTCTGCCAACTATACAGTTTACAAGTCTCATTCTAGTTTCAGACTTTCCTCAACATCCACCATAAAACCATTGTTCACTTGATATTCTCAATCTTTCACTTTGAGATGTTAGCTCGCATATAAACCTGCTACTCTGAATTGTTCAATGCATCTCAATTTTTTCCTAGCCACTCCTCTATTAATTCACACAAACTGGTGAGCGACTATTCTCACGATATACATCAATCACTTTACATACCATTAAGATAGCAAGACAAGTCTATACCATCCAACACGATCTCGTCTACTATCAATAAGAGATTAAGGGTGATCAGTTCCTTAATTTATCAATAGATAGTTGACAACCATAATGGAGTATAAACCATTGTTACCAAACAATAATAGTGTTCCTTTAGAACTTGTACTCAAGTCACCTAAAGCACTATAATCCAATAATTACCAATGAGGTTTACAAATACTCCCATAATTTCCCTCTCATTCGATTTTGTCGATGAGACACCAACACTTAACATATTACACGGTCCATTTTACACTCACTTAGCCTCACACGAAGGTTAAGTATTCTTCAACTAAAGAATTACTTTCTTCATCTCTGCATCATCATGAATACAAATTCGATTACAGAATCTCAACATACCCTGTGCATCTAACTTATGAGCTTCTTTGATACCGTTCAGAAAATCATTGTTAATTTCAAAATAAAAACCACTAAGTCCTATCTTAGACGCATTTATAATACACTACAAATGACTCACTCGTATTAGGCAAAAGCAATACCGGAGTAGTCGTCAATCTTTTCTTTAGTTATACAAAACTTTCTTCACATGCAACATCCCATACTTGAAATGGTGAATGACTATCCTTTTTAATGCCTAACATCTCATTTCTCAACTTAATCGTCAACAACATATTATGCTTGACCTCGTCTAAAACAACTACAATAATAATCATTTATGCCTAAAAATCCTCTAGTTCCGTAAACGACTTCAGAGTTCCTCCATATGGGAATGCGTCAACCATATTTGAAAACACTTTCATAGGATAGAATATTTTCTATATCCTCATAGGTTCAAACGGAACACCAATCTGATACTCAGAACACAAGATATGAATTTCCAAAGTTATCCAAAAATGCGAACACCGATGTCGTGCAGCGACATACTAATACACACCCACAATAACATCATAACAGAATTTATTTGTACTAGTATCAACATTTACCATTCTTATTTCTTGAAATCGTACTCATCGCCTCGCATTTCCTACTCCGACTCGCGATTCAAAATATTCCAACAACTTCAACAATCACTCACAAGGATCCCGCGACAAGGTCTACAGCAATCTGTCACTCTAACACCATTCAAACATCGACATATTATGCAAGGGCTACTCAACTGACAACTTCACAATCCACCAGCATCGCTGAAACATCGCAACTTTCTAAATTCCATCTTCTAAAAATTATCCTTGTTACTTAACAATCACCTTCAGAAACATCAGGGATTTATACTCTAATCGTATATCAACAATTGTTACATCGCTCCTCATCCTTCGAGAAGTAAACATCAACAATGTCTGGTCATCCTCCCTTAATACGTTCCAACTTGATTAACAAACAAAATCTTGAATCCATGTCACCTTCGAATTCCGAAACAACAAGACTTCAACAATACTCGCACTGTCACCATCAACAACATACTAAACTAACATCTTACAACCGAAACATATCCAAGAAGTAAAACTTCTCCCCCACTTATCTTCAAACAAACTCCTGAATACAAGCGATTAGAAAAGCAATCAAGCACTGACAGTGTTTCACACAATTGTCGCGTACTAAGGAACAAACAACATTAGACAATTTGGCTGAACGAACCGAATTGCTTTGATATCAACCTTGTAACACCCTAATTCTATGCAACAATTATATATGAAATCAGAGTTATAAAACTCGACAAATGAATTAGGATATTATAAATTCAACTTAAAACAACGACATTCATTACAGATACATAACACATTAACTTAGATGAACCAACAACAAACACAAATTAATCTTTTTAAAAACCAACAACTTCATAACTACCCATCGGAGTCAAGTATTCAACTTAAAGGTATATATCATCTTTGTCCAACTAAACAACTTCAAATAACAAGCATTCAACTAAAAACAACTTAAAGTTCAAGAACTGAAATAATAACAATAATAAGCTAGCAATCGTTCACCCCCCAAGTGTTATGTATCAGAGCAATGACACTGACTCGAACTAATGAAGGTAAACCGCCTTCACTCTGGATTACATGCACATTACGAACATCGGGGTAACATTTAAACAGAAGGGGTGAGATATCTAACATTATAATCGAATGTATGATAAATATTACATTAGAATTAGTCTTTGCAAAATCACCACTTCACAGCTTTAAACAACATCAATTACAACAAAACATCAACGAAACATAATAATTAACTCATCAACATGACAACTCAACATGCAACGTGAAATGCAACTTGTTACTATGCATATGCATGTGGTACCAATGGAGCAGAACTCCCATCTTAAAAACAGAGTCGAACTCCCAACTTAAAAATGGAGCAGAACTCCCATCTTAGAAATTGCCAATTAATAGAGGCATCAGCAAGGCATAAGCCTTCTTCATAGTTTTCCAGTCCAGGCTGTCACAAAATATGCAAATGTACGTGACTCAATGAATGCACTATCACATATTTACAACAATCATTGTTCGTCGCAAGGCATAAGCCTATATCACCATTATTACCAGCAAATAGAGGTAATTCATCGTCATTTAAAATTCCCTACAACTTTGCATTATCAACAAAATTCACAGCAACAATCACAATAACATTGGCATAAGCCTACAACTTAATAATAATTCAACATAAAACAACATAAATCAATGTTGGCCATAATCCTACAACTTAATATCTGCCCATAATTAGACGCATCTCAACATAAATTATCAACCTATAATTTCTCAACTCAGAACAACTTACACAGTGGGATACGGTGGGAGAACTGACTTGGGTGTTTTGCGTTTTATCGCAAATTTTGCGGTTAGCTAGAGTCGCCAATGACTTTTCTTTTATCCAAAAGGAAAGGTGAAAAAGCATAGGAAAGACCTTTGAGATTGTTTCTTGAGTTCGGGGGGTAGATTATGAAAAGGGAAGGTATTAACACCCTTTTCATCCATGGTTTTCCATGGGCTCTTAGTTACTTGCTATATCACTTGCTTTTGTTTGAAAATATGCTTTGTGTGGTTTTCGAAAGTATTTTGAAAAGGTGCCATCGTTTAGGAAAACTTTGTAATGATTCTCGTTCATAAGAATGTATATAAAGTGTTGATCTTTTTGAAAATATTTTCAAGTTTTGAAAGATGTTTTGAAAGTGTTTGGTGTTTGTTTTGAAAATAGCAAGGATGTTTTGTTTTGAAAGTGAGCAAGTAACTAGAAACATTCTACCTACTCAAAAGTCTTTCATGTTCATTTCCTCTTTCCTTTGACATTTTTATCTTGCCATCGATTTGGTAAGTAACCCTATCTTTGGATGTAAACGGGACGGGCATGGGTCATCGTATAACCATGACTAGCAATGTTGCAAGGTATCTTAGCATCTTTCTTTAGGGACTAAGATCATTTTGAAACGGCAACATTTGATAACGTCATCGAGGGACTATGATCTTGTGTTTGTTTGTTTTTGCTAAGATACCTCACATGCATAACATGGCCATTTTGTAAGGCAACCAAGTGGGTTTTACCCTAGGGGTGCTTGTGTGCAAGTGTGTTGATTTTTCATGCTAGATTTGTCTTTGATTAGGGTTTGCTAATTGATTGGTTTTAGTCTTTCCATACAAACCCTAATTACTAGCATTTATATAAAGTGATAAATTGCAAAAAGTAAAATTACTACACTATTACATCATTAGGGGAAGAGGGTGTACAAATTTACAAATGGGGATTACAAGAAATTAAACCTAATTGTCTATTACAACCATATTGAATATTATACAAAAATGAAAATAAAATGCAAGAATATAAATGTAAAAAGAAATTATTTTTGTTGTTTTTATGAAAGGGTTTAATTTTGACCTAAATGAAGGAAATGATTATTTAAAATTAAATAAAATTAAATTAAACTAATTAAGAAAAGAAATTAATTTGAAAAGGATTTTTAGGTTTTTTATGAAAACGTTTTAAATTAATGAAAATAAAATGAAGATTAATTCATTAAAATAACCTAAGTTCTAAATTTATTTTAACTAAGAAAATAAAATAATATATTAATTTAACCTAATTCTAAAAATAATTATTTAAGAAAAAGAAAAGAAATTTATTTGTTTTAAAAAAAATGTTTTTTAGTCTTTTGTTTTATAAAAAAATAAATAAAAGTAAATTTTGATTTTTTATGATTTTATGAAAATAATAATAATAATAATAATAATAATAATAATAATAATAATAATAATAATAATAATAATAATAATAATAATAATATTAATAATAATAATAATAATAATAATAATAATAAGAATAATGAAGAAAAATAAATAAAAATAAAACTATAAAGAAAAAGTCAGGAGGTGATTTAGTAAGGCAAGAGGTATTGTGAGAAAAAAAATGTTCAGGCCCACATGAAAAGCCCAAGTGCTGCCAAAAAAAAACAAAAAAGTCAGAAATTTGTAAAAAATTGCAAAAGGTCACGCTGGGGCTTAAACCCAGGACCTAAGGGTGAACAAGCGCGCACTTTACCACTGGAGTGGCTATACATTCGTTAATATAAGAAAAACAACAAATATATAACATCAATCCAGCCCTGGAAATGACTTCATCTTCAACCTCAAGCCAAAGGATCTGTAACTTGCCCATTTCTCAATCATTTGCAAAAATGTAAACATGAAAATTGCTCCATTTTATCACACGAATTCAACCATATAAATATCATAAGCTATAAATCAAAGATGAATGAGAATTTTAAAAGTACCAAATTCTGACCTAAATATTTCAGAAAGTTCAAACTCAAAATTCTCCTAGCTCAATCAAAATAAATGAAATCTATGGACATGTATAGTTTTAGTGCAATGATGTCTACATTTTATCTTTGAAAATGTAAGCCTAACAATGCCTAAATAATGAGATGAAAAGTCAGAAAACTCACCTTGCAGTTAGAGATCGTGTTTTGAGTTAGAGCTATTTTCAAAGTGTTTGGATGATTGGGTTAGCTTCCTTGAACCTCCAGGAAACTATTGCAAAGCTTACTTTATGCTGAGAGTTCTTGAATCAAGCTGAAGAAGTCAATGTGCAATGCCCTATTTTTTTAAAATGGAGGATGTTGCAAATGGTATTACAGTTTGAAAACAGGGGTTGGGATAACTTCTATATGTGTATTAGAAGCTTTGTGGATGGTTTGGTCAAGAAACACACAAAGGGATTTGGAGATTGGGTTCAAAAATCAGAAATGACAAGTTCTTGTGCTTGTATGGAAATTTCTAGTTTTGGAGAGTTTGAGGGCTTGTTCAATCGTGTGTTAGCTTGCAATACACTTGTATGGTTATATGAAAAATATTAGGGGACTTGAGGAAGTTAGAAAACCAAGATATATACTTATGGTTATGTTACTTGATTTTGAAGAAAAGTGACAATATGGTTCCAAGATGATGTACAAGCATGGCCTAAGTTTATGGGGGACTCTAGACATATTGCTTTTGCCTTTAACATTGCTTTTGATCAGAAGGAACAAGTTAGGCTCTAGACATATTGCTTTTGCCTTTAACATTGTTTGCTTTTGCCTTTAACATTGCTTGTGATCAAAAGTGATTCAAATAGGGGGTTATAGATCAGGATTTTGGACATTTTGGAAAGCTTGAAATATGATCTATAACCCCTATTTGAATCACTTTTGAAAATTCCCCTTGTAACTATATGAAAAAGTGCCATGAAGTTAGGTCAAAATCCTGACCAAAACTAAGGCAAAATTTCACTAAGTGTCCAATTTCAAGACCATGACTTTGTGAATTAATAACTTGAGATCCAAGCATTTTTAGGAGAAGTTGTGTAAATAAATAATGTAGATATCATGGAGATCTACAACTTTCATGTTAAAAGTTTCTTTTGAATCCTCTTGCATCATGGTGAAAAATTGGCTCAAAGTTATGAAAAAACATGAAGTTTTAAACACTTAGAAAAATTTCTAAGTTAGAAAACTTTGACTTTTCAAAATGAAATCTTGACTTTTTGATCTCTTGATGAATAAGTTTTATAATTTGACATGTTTTGATGAATCATGATCTTTGACATTGAATTTTGACCAAAAAGTCAAAGTTTGACTTTTCAATGCACAGTTGACTTTTGATCAGTTGACTGAAAATTCACTGTCAATCCAATTGATCTTGAGCAATATTTTAGGTCATGCCATTAGGTAAAAATGATGAAATTGAACTCTTGAAATCATGCTTAAAACCAATTGACCATTTTCTAGGTTAAAAATCAGAAATCGCCCTTTCTCAATCAAAACCCTAATTTTGACCATTTTGCCCTTTTGATGATCTGATCAAATTTCTTGAGGAATTATGGTCCAAACTTGTTCAAATGATACATCTGAGTTTATCATGTGGATATGGATAAAAATTATGAAGTTTGACTGTAAATTGGCCATAGTTGACTTTTTCCCCAATACAGTTGATTTTTAGGTCAACTGCCCAATTGATTGAGCAAAAGTGTGATCCAAGGCTTGAAACTTGACATGAGTAATCTTGGGGGTCCATAATGATCCATGAAAGTCATATGAAGCATTGAAAGTTCAATTATCCTTGTGCAATCTCAAACCTTAATTTTGGTCATCAGTGCTTAAGGAGGTGTCTTGAGTTGATCAACCCTAGTGCAGTCTTGAACCAAGAGAGATCTTTGTGAGAAAATATTTGATAAGTGAGAGGTCAAATTTTTAGGTACAACACACATCAACTAACAAGAATAACAACTAACTTATACTCCTCGGCCCAACCTGCAACTTCGTTCTGCTCGACAACAATACCATACTCCTCGGCACGCCTCGTAGCCTAATGTCGCTCGACATCCAACACTTATATTCCCCGACACACTTTGCAACCTAAATGATGCTTGACACTTAACACCATCAGCATCCTCCTCGACCACTAGTTCGGCCAACAACACAGAACAATACGACGTCATAATAGCCACATCAATACAATTCATAACTGCTGACCAACTGCTCGGAATACTATAGTAACAGGCAACTATATTTCCTATCAACAGATTCGTTCATTGTATAAGACTGTCACGCATAAACCCTCTTAATACGACCATAACAACAATTCCTAATTTCCTGCCAACTGCTCGGGACATCACAACATCATAACGACCACCTCACCAAGTGATAAACTACACTAACCTAATCATCGATTCTACCAGGAAATGATACAGACCACTCGAAATGACCTCAACATAACAATCGGTAAACTTCCTAAAACAGGTTCATTAAAACGCCGTATGATAACTCCCTAAACGATCACAACATGAATAAA
The DNA here is from genome assembly GCA_948472305.1 of Vicia faba. Classification (NCBI taxonomy): domain Eukaryota; kingdom Viridiplantae; phylum Streptophyta; class Magnoliopsida; order Fabales; family Fabaceae; genus Vicia; species Vicia faba. The sequence continues at coordinate 1,538,416,434 of OX451736.1, forward strand.
TAGGCAACTTCGATAACAGGTCTAGAAACATCAACACACTGTCATATAAACGACCAATTCCCATGTGATATGCATCATAAATCCCATTATAAGGTCACAACCCCACCCTTACCTAGATTGAAGTTTGCTCAACCAAAGCTTCAGTCGTAATCCTTGTTTTGCTCTGCTCGACACCGTACAGTTGCTTCTCTCGTTGTGTGGCTTCACACAGTCAACGCACAGAACTCCTGATTCTCCAAAGGCCAAATCCTTGTGTCAGCTTAACCTTATATATATATATATATATATATATATATATATATATATATATATATATATATATATATATATATATATATATATATATATATCAATCCTATTGGGTATAACCTACACACTTCCCCTTTTACTACTTCCAACCAATAAAATAGGCCCAACACAATTATACCATTAATTTCAACATTATTATTATTAATCGACTAATTAATTAATTAATAATAATCCAACAATTATACCAAAAACTCTCAACATCTCACAACTTTAACAATTAATCCAAAAATAATTTAATTAAATAAACGGGTGTTACAACTGGCATTTTCCATCCCAAATTTCTTTACTATATTCTTAGCATACTTGCTCTGAGATAGAAATATGGAATCTTCCATTTGTTTAACTTGTAGACCAAGAAAATAGGTTAGTTCACCAACAAGGCCCATCTCAAATTCTGACTGCATTTTCTTGACAAAATGTTGAACCATCTCATTTGACATCCCACCAAACACAATATCACCAACATAAATTTGTGCAATCATGATCTTCCCTTCTTCTTCCTTGACAAAAAGGGTTTTGTCTATGCCAAGCAAAGACAACTCCTTCAATTTGAGTGTATCCTTGTGTAACTAACCTTGCCTTGTTTCAAGTGACCACCCCTTTTTCATCAGATTTATTCTTGTATACCCATTTAGTGCCAATCACATTTGTCCCTTAAGGTCTTGGAACTAGATCCCAAACTTCATTTCTACTGAATTTTTCTAGCTCTTCCTGCATAGCATTAATCTAGAACTCATCAGTTAGGGCCTCTTTGACAATATTAGGCTCAATTTTTTACACAAAGCAAGAGTTTGATATCCCTTCTCTTGATCTGGTAGTAACTCATTTATTTAGATCTCCTATGATAAGTTCCTTAGGATGATCTCTCTGGGTTCTAATTGAAGGCCATTTATTGAGATGACTAGGCTCAGGATCTTCTTGAGGTGGATTAGAATCAATACTTCTATCATTTTATTCTGTTGGAATATCAGACAAAGATGTTCCAACATCTTCTTCATCATTCCATCCTCTACCATAAAAAATAACATTTATGGATTCCATAATAACTTTGGTTTTGGAGTTAAAGACTCTGTAAGCTCTACTATTTTTAGAGTAACCCAGGAATATTCCTCCATCACTCTTGGGATCCATCTTCCTCCTTTGTTCACAATCAGCTAAGATTTAACATTTACTTCCAAAAACATGAAAATATTTAACAGATGGTTTTCTTCCCCTCCATATTTCATACAAGGTGGCTGAAGTGTCTTTCCTTAGAGTGGCTTTGTTATGGATATAGCATGCAGTATTCATAGCTTTAGCCCAAAAGTGGCAAGGTAACTTCTTAGCATGAATCATAGCTCTTGCGGATTCTTGAAGGGTTCTGTTTTTACACTCCACAATCACATTTTGTTGAGGAGAAATGGGAGAAGAGAATTCATGATTGGTTCCTTCAGAAGAGCAAAAGTCAGCAAATTTATTGTTCTCAAATTCCTTTCTATGATGACTTTTGATTCTAATGACATGACTATCTTTTTCCCTTTGAAGTTTTTGACAGAGATCTTTAAACACTTCAAAAGTTTCTGATTTTTATCTAATAAAACTTATCCATGTGTACCTAGAGAAGTCATCTACAACAACATATGCATACTTCTTTCCACCAAGACTTTCAACCTGCATAGGTCCTATCAAGTCCATGTGAAGAAGTTCCAAAACTTTTGATTTAGTAAGATGTTGAATCTTCTGATGTGACATCTTAGTTTGCTTTCCAATTTGGCAGTCACCACATACTCTTCCTTCTTCTATCTTGAGCTTAGGAATCCCTCTCACAGCTTCTTCATATATAATTCTTTTCATTCCTTTCAGATGCAAGTGTCCCAAATTTTGATGCCATAGTTTAACTTCATTTTCTTTGGCCAAAACACATGTTGAGGAGAAGTACAATTCTTGGGGAACCCATAAATAACAGTTGTCTTTAGATTTGATTCCTTTCATAATAACTTCATTCTTTTTATTGCAGATAAGACATTCTTCCTTGGTGAAGTTAAATTTGAATCCTTGATCACACAATTGGATTATACTTATCAGGTTAGTTGTTAACCCTTTAACAAGTAACACATCATCAAGCTTAGGGACTCCTAAACATTCCATCTTGCCAACTCCTTTGATTTCACCTTTGGCTCCATCACCAAAAGTCACATAATTGGTGGAATGAGATTTTATATCTATCAATAGATTCTTGACACCTGTCATGTGTCTAGAACATTCACTGTCAAAGTACCAGTCGTCTTTGGTTGATACTCTAAGAGAGGTATGAGCTATGGAACTAGCAACATTTGACTTGGGAACCCATTGTTTCTTCTTTTTTCTATTTTTGGGGAATCTGATCAGTTTTGGGAAGATGAGTAGTTTTAGGATACCCGTACAACTTGAAACAGAAAGGCCTTATACGACCAAGCGTTCCATAATGATGACATCTCCAGGGATGGGAATTCTCTCTGGTGTGATTACACTTTTTCTTGCCATGATGTCCTTTCTTACCATGATGTTTAGACATTTGGTTCGAGATCCTTGGTTTAGACTTGGCATGAGTGGAATCTAATGAAGGTTCTTCTGAATCAAGTTTCTTTTTCTCATTAAACCCTAGACCACTCTTATCTCCTATCACTCTCCCCACTTGAAGAATTTTATCTAATGTGTCAATCCATTATTAAGCATCTTGAGATATTTGACCACTCTATCAAGATTTGAATTTAGAGAAGTCACTTCACTTTCCAGATTAGAAATAGTTTTCAAATGCTCTTTCCTTTCTGCCTTCAGCTGGGTTATGAGTGCTTTATATTTCTCCCCTTCTAGGCACACTTCTGCACTTCTGAGACATAATTCTTTGTATGAAACAGATAACTCATTAATGGTTAGTTCCCCATCACTAGACTCTTCATCAGATGCATATTTTCCTGTCAATGCTTTAACATACTTGGCAGATTATTCAAGATCACTCTCTGAGTCCTATTCAGACCAAGTAACAGATAGATTCTTCTTCTGTTTCTTAAGATATATAGGGTATTCAGCTCTAATGTGACCAAAGCCTCCACGTTCATGACATTATATTCCCTTCCCTTGAGTGGATTTTTCTTCAGCCCTTTTTCTTTCAAACTCATTTGACTTATGGATGTCAGATGGGATGTTCTTGACATTTGATCTTTGGTTCCTATCCATTCTTTTATCACTTAGTTAAATTGTCTTCCAAGCATAGCTAAGGCATTTTATATTCCTCCATTTGTATCCAAATCACAGTCCTCATCTTTATCTTCAGTATTTGATACAAAGGCTAGCTTTTGTTCTTCTTTTCATATCTTTCATTGATGCTTAATTCAAATGTCAGAAGGCATCCAACAAGTTCATCCACTTTCATTTTGTTAATGTCTTGAGCTTCTTCTATAGCAGTCACTTTCATATCAAATCTCTTGGGAAGAGACCTGAGCATCTTTCTCCCTAATTTTTCTTCAGGTATTTTCTCTCCTAAAGCACTGGACGCATTAGCAATTTCAAGAATGTTCATATGGAAGTCATTAATACTTTCATCATCCTTCATTCTCAAATTCTCAAATTTTGTGGTGAGCAATTGAAGTCTTGGGATCTTAATTTTGTATGTGCCTTCATGGGTAGATTGAAGAATTCCCCATGCATCTTTAGCTACTTTACATGTGTTCACTAATCTGAAAATGTTCTTATCAATTCCATTGAATATAGAATTCAAGACTTTAGAATTTCCAAGAGCAATTTTATCTTCTTCTTTAGACCAATGTTCTTCTGGTTTTAACTCAGAAGTAGGTTATCCATTTTCTCCCAATTTTCAGGGTGTTTCAATCCTTTCAAAACAGCTTTCCAAGCTATGTTGTCCAGAGAATTTAAGAAGGCCACCATACGTGGTTTCCAGTACTCATAATTACTTCCATCCATAATGGGTGGTTTGTTCCAAATCCTCCTTCCTTGTCCATAGTACCAGAAAGTATCTTCCCTGGATCTCACCCAGATATAGGGCAGGATGCCTGCTCTGATACCAATTGAAATTCTGGTATTAGATATGAGATGTCGAAGGAGATGTCACGACACAAATATCTGAGGATAATGTAAAATGCAACAAAAGTAAAAATAGTAAAAACACAAGGGATTGTTAACCCAGTTCAGTGTACAACAACACCTACTCTTGGGGCTACCACGCCAGGGACAAGTCCACTAAATAGTATCAATTCATAGACCCTCAGTAAACAACCAGTTTACGATCTAATCACTTAATCATTACCCGTTCTATACTTCTACCTAAGACACACCTAGGTATGAGGCCCTCCTCAAATCCCTTCAATCACTTACAGTGAAGAACAACTGAAATAACAAGTTTTAAAGACTTCAATTATTCAATGCTTAAAAGCTTATGAATGATCCACAATTAACAACTCAAATAACAACTCAAGTATTAAATCAATACTAGAGTGTATGACAATTAAAATACTTAGACTTCTATATCAGAAAGAACGTATTCTTCTTCAAAAGTTGTAGTAGTATGAATAAGGAAGCAAGTCCTTATAAAGGTACATCAATGGGCTTAGGCTGAAAAACAAATATTCCAATCTTTTGAATATTTTGATGAAAACAGGCCAAGATATAATCCATAAGGATAATTCAAATAGAAAAATATTCCTCCATATTTTTCGCAGCCTATGAGTCACAAATCCTGAATTATGGCGTGAATGAAATTAGGAAATAGAAAACTTAAACAGATGTGAGTTGCGTTCAACTCAAGAAGCAGATGTCAAGACATCTACTTTGACATCATTAAAAACAATTTGCTTCAAATGTCAAGATATTTAGCAAAATATTATCAAGTTATTGTTTTACGAAAATTGCTGCCAACAAACACTTACAAAAAGAAATCAAGAAAGTGGCGAATGTGTGTCGACTTCACCAATCTCAACAAAGCATGTCCTAAAGACCCATACCTGATGCCGCACATAGACTGACTTATAGACGGAGGTTCAGGGTTCAAACTACTTATTTTTATGGACGCCTACTCTGGGTATAAGAAAATTCAAATGAACCCAGCAGACGCTCCGAAAATAACCTTCATGACCAACCAAAGTAATTATTACTACAACGTGATACTGTTTAGCCTAAAAAATGCAAGGCCACCTACTAGAGATTGATGGACATGGTGTTCGCTACACAAATCAGGAGGAAGTTAGAGGTATACGTGGACGACATGGTCATCAAAACAGAAACAGAGAAACACCATGTAAAAGACCTGACAGAGATGTTCACGTCAATAAGAAGCTATATTATGAGGTTGAACTCGGACAAGTGTACCTTCAGGGTGTAAGCCGAGAATTTTTCCATGTTCATTCTCACGAACCGGGGAGTCAAAGCCAATCCCGACAAATTCCAGACAATCACAGACATGAGGAGCCCGTATTCTAAGAAAGAGGTCCAACATTTGAAGGGAAGGCTAGCCACCTTGTCTGATTTTCTCTCCTACACAGGTGACAAATCCATCCATTTCTTTGCAACCATCAAGAAGTCAGTTGAATTCAAATAGACTGCAGCTTGTGAAGAGGCGTTTAGGGTGTGAAACACTTCCTATCCCCACCTCCCATCTTGGTAAGACCAAAGGAAAACATACCCATGGTTCTATATCTAGCATTATCCAACAAAGCCATGAGCTCAGTTATCATACAAGAAGGAAATTAGGGAGAGATACCAGTATACTTTGTCAGTAAAGTCCTGAAAGGGGAAGATCTATGACATAAAAAAATCGAGCGATTTTCATTGGCATTAGTAATAACAACACGAAAAATGATACATTACTTTCGAGGTCACCCCATAACTGTGAAGACAAATTACCCGATAAAACAGATACTGAAGAAGCTAGACTTGGCCGGAAGGATAGTCACTTGGGACGTGGAGCTATCAAAGTATGAATAGAATTCAACCCAAGAAAAAGCATCAAGTCACATGTACTGGCCAATTTCTTGGTAGAATTAAGCTCCCCCAAACCTGAACAGAGTACATGCAAATGGATGCTTTATGTGGACGGTTTATCCAACCTTAAGGGAGTAGAGCGATAATCGTACTCGAAGGACCGAGAGATTTTATATTAGAGTACTCCTTGGGTTTCAATTTTCAATCCAACAACAATCAGGCGGAATACAAGGCTAATAACATGGATGAAACTGGCCAAAGAGGTCAGAGTGACTCATTTGACGGTTAAAACTAATTCACAGTTAATTGACGGACAAGTAAAATGAGAGTACCAGACAAAGGATTCTTCTCTAATCAAATATATGCATATATCACTTAGGTTGTCAAAAACCTTCTTAGAGTTTGAAGTTAACCATATCCATATAAAGGAAAATGTACGGGCTGACTTACTAGCCCAACTAGCTAGTACCAAGGGCCAGGGGCTGAAAAAAACGATGATACAAGAGCTTCTGGAGGGACCAAACACTGAGAGCCAAGAAACCATGTCAATTGAAGGAGAAACAGGGTGGATGGTGCAAATAGTCTGATACTTAATATAGGGAAGTCTTCCCAAAGACGTTAACGAAGCAAGGTGCATCAAGGAAATATCTGTTGGCTACCTCATGGTGTCCGACAAGCTATACAAGATGGGGAGATAAACACATATGTTAACATGTGTATCAGAGGATGAAACCACATTAGTAATAAAAGAATTCCACTAGGGAGCATGTGGCATTCACATTGGAGGAAGAGCCCTATTAGGGAATATTCTCAAAGCTGAGTACTATTGGCCATGCATGCTGCAAGACTACACTGATTTTGCAAACAAATGTGAGAAATGTCAAGCATACGCGCCGTTCATACACTTCCTATCCGAGTTGTTACATTCTATCTACTCTCCTTAGTTATTCTTTCAATAGAGGGCGAACATCTTAGGTCCTTTTCCCGTTGCACCTGGGAAGCTCAAATTCTTAATGGTAGTCGTGGACTACTTCACAAAATGGGTTGAAGCTGAGTTGTGGCACACATCACAGCCAAGAAGGTACGTTAGTTTTTTTTGGAAAAATATTATATGAAGTTTTTTCCTACCCAGGGTCATAGTGTTTGACAATGGGACCCAATTTGCGAGTGCTTTTATGGTGGAGTTTTGCAACGACTTAGGTATCCAAAACTGGTTCAAACCAGTATAGCACCCTCAAGCCAACAAACAAGCCAAAGCGGCGAACAAGATCATCCTAAATAGGATGAAGAAAAATCTGGACGAAAAAAAAGGCTATGGTCCGGGTATCTGCATGAAATCCTCTGGTCGTATCACATAATGCCTCGCTCTACCACTCGAGAAACTCCTTTTACGAATCGTTTACATGGTCAATGCCATGATACCGATAGAAATCAACACTCCCACCTGGAGATGAGAACACTTTAGTGAAGATGTCAATAAAGATGACTTGAACAACTTTATCGACCTACTTGACGAAATCAGAGTAATGACCCAAATTAGAGAATTCCCAGCCAAGCACAGACTGGATAAGAGGTTCAACCTAAAGGTCAGACAAAGAGGATTCCATAGAGGAGACCTAGTTCTAAAATGAATCACTGATCCAGAGAATGAAGGAAAGCTATCTCATAAGCGGGGAGGCCCCTTCAAGGTTCTTCAGAAGCTGAAAATGGCGCCTATAAACTGAAGACTCTGGATGCCACGAAAGTACCTAGGACATGGAATATATCCAACCTTAGGTTTTATTTCACTTAAATTATGTAATTCAATCATGAATAAAATCTATGGGGTGCACTCTTTTACCTTGCAAGGGTAGAAGTTTTTAATGAGGTATCCATGTTAAGAAAGTATTTGTAATACTATTCTAAAGGATCAGTACCTGGATTAGGCTAGAGAGCCACGACTCGGTCACATTTGCCCTCAAGAAAGGGCTCTATACCGATGCCCGATCAAGTTAATAAAATTGTTGGCCTAACTGAAGCCCAATCGTAGTTGAAGCCTCTAGCATAATCGACTTCGGTCGGGTAACATCAATAAAACCTCTGGATTAAGTTGACACTCCTCATCCAAGAGTTGAGTACTTTACCAGATCTGAGTTAAGTCTCAACCTACTGCACTCTTCAACCCCCAGATAGAGTTGACACTCCTCATCCAAGAGTTGAGTACTTTGTCGAATTTGAGTTAAGTCTCATCTGACTGCACTCTCAGGTCCCCGGATCAAGTTGACACTCCTCGTCCATGAGTTGAGTACTTTGCCGAATCTGAGTTAAGTCTCAGCCAACTACACTCTCCGGCCCCCGGATCGAGTTAACACTCCTCATCCAAGATTTGAGCACTTTTCCGAATCTGAGTTAAGTCTCAGTTGGCTTCACTCTCTAGCCCCCAGATAGAGTTGACACTTCTTATCCAAGAGTTAAGTACTTTATCGAATCTGAGCTAAGTCTCAGCCGACTACACTCTTTGGCCCCTGGATCGAGTTGGCACTCCTTATCTAAGAGTTGAGTACTTTATTGGATCTGAGTTAAATCTCATCCGACTGCACTCTCCGGCCTGCGGACCAAGTTGACACTCATATCCAAAAGTTGAGTACTTTACTAGTTCTGAGTTAAGTCTCAGCCGGCTGCACTCTCCGAATCCCGGATTGAGTTGACACTCCTCCACCGAGAGTCGAGTACTTTACCAATTTGAGTTAAGTTTCAATTGGATACACTCCCTAGATTAATTTGACATTCATCGGTCGCAGAATCAAGTAAAATTCTCTGCTAAGTTGAGTTATTTCTTACCCGACTTAAGTCCAAGTGAAATTGAAGCCTCTAGCATAATCAACTTCGGTCGGGTAATGTTAATAAAATCTCTGGCCTAACTGAAGTCCACGCGACACCTCAGGCATAAATACTTGGTCAACCTCGACCTCGTGGTAAAAAGGGCTCTAAACTAAAAATCTCGAGCAATCATGAAACTCAAAATCCAATGCAGATAGACTCAACATCCAGGATATAACTATTCTTGTCGCCAAGATAACTTCCTTCATGGTAACTCCCATAATTAATACATATCTTAAGAATTTCACTTGGAGCTCACCAGCTTGAGGCCATGAATAAAGGGACAAAACCCAACCTCAAACAAGTTTAGGGTCTTAATCCAAAAAGAAAACTTGTGTCCGAAAACTCACTCTTGGGGACTTTGTGCCTGCAAAATCCAGCACATGTGTAAATCACGTCGCAAGTATTCAACACTTACAAATAACGAACAAATAAGCAAACCGAGTTTACAAGCAGCATATGGTTGTAAACAAAAATCTATGAAAAGATCCTAACGAAAAAATATTAAACTCACTGGAGCTCCCATTTAATAGGCTTAAAATAATACCTGGTATTATGTAATCAGACACTTAAGCCCTACGGACTTCGTGCCCGAGGGGCTTGGGTACATACGCAGGATTATTTTAAAAATTGTGATGTTGAAATCTGTAGATCAAGCAAATAAATAGAAACAAAAAAAATAACATCATTATAAATCCTCAAGAGGCAAAAGGTTGTTCATTACAAATCCCCGGAGGGCAGAATTCACGGTCATAACAGAAAAAATGGGGGACAAAACTGCACTCCCATACAAAATAAATAAATACATCTTAGTGGATGTCTAACCAAAATGGAAAAATAGAAATACATCACTCAACCAAGTTGTCCTTCCTATTTCCTTTTTTGTTATCCTCGCCAATAGGGTCTTCAAGATTCGTCTTGGGGTAGGGGTTATTTTCCACCTCCTCAAGGCGGCCATCATGCACCACCTTAAAGAAGTCCATCTCAGATAAATCCAGGACGGGATGAAGGAACAACACCTGATCCTTGGCCCTATCCAAAGCCTTATCACCAACAGAAAGAAGATCAACTTGGGACTTCCAGAGGGTCTCCATAAGCTCGAAGTTAGAAGATTTTGTCGACTTTAACTTCTCGATAAGCTAGGAAAGTGAAGCCTTGCTCTCCGATTCCAAAGTTTCCCTCTGCTTCTTCTCCTCGAACAAACTTTTCTCCAAACTAGCTATCTTCTCAGAATAGGTCTTTTCATTATCCTTTAATTGAGTAATCTCATTCTTGCGCTTCAACTCGGGTTTCTCATAATCCTCGAGTCAACATGGCACACCCTGTAAGGTAAGAACTAATATTTTGGGTCATCTTTTGAGGACCTGTAGTCTTAACCTTCGAAACATACTCATTTGTGTTAAGAGTGTAGTAAAGAAATCAGATTCCATCAAAGTTGTTCGATAAAAACAAAAACTCCCCCGTGGATTTGGAGTTGCCTTCCCCAGTTTCTTGCATCAAGGAAGTAATCTCCAAATCTGCACGACAGACATCGTCACTCATAAGAGTTTTATGCTTCTTCGGAGTACCCTGGTAAGATTCCTCATGAAAGGATGGAGCGGAGATTTGAGGCTCAGCAATATTAGAAGGTGCCTTGGTTCCAGTTACCTTTTACCTCTTCAACATTCAAGCTTCCATCCCGGTTAGGTCAGACTTTACCACGGAGGGACCCCTAACTCCTTTACGGGCAACACGGGCCTCCAACATCAATTTCTTTTGTTCGGAAACAAATAGATATGTCATTTTGTCTACAAAATGGAAACACAAAAAGAGACAGTATGAATACTTTCAGAAGTCAGACACGACTATTAAGTAAATAGAAAAACAATTACCAAGAAAATCTAGAATTTGTTCGATAGTTAAAGGCAAAAAATCTCTGACCCTCATCATTTGGAAGGAGTCAAGTACACTCAGAGCTTGCGTCTTCGATTCGCTAGCTTCTCATATGTAAAATTGGAGATTGGAAGTGGATCCATAGTCTTTTAGTGAGGAAAACATGGATTCCCATCTAAAGCATATAATACTCGAGGGCATCTCGACCGGTAGGAATTAGTCCTTAAAGCCCTTGTAATTCGTGGTGTATGCCTAAAGGAAGCTTTTGTGGGGGATGCCGCTGATCAGAATCCAGTCACACTTCTCAACCCCCTTTCACCTCAAAGAAAGAAAAGAATAGGCCTACGGTGGGAACAATGTCCGTCGCCTCACAATATATTTCAAAAACTTTTATAAAACCCGAGTTGTTGAGATGGAGTTGAGAATGCGTGACATTCACGGTCTTCAATATATCTACCTCAAAGTCCGAGAAGGACAGAAGAATCTTGAAATCCTCCAGTTCCCCAACGTAAAATTAGAAAAACTCATCTTTAGAGCCTTTTTGGCAGAGTATATTATGGTATCCCAAAATTTTCCCTACCTTTTCACCTTTATCTATCTTAGGCTTTTCATTTCATTTGCATCATTTTCATTAGGTCACTCACACATCATTCTTGCATTTCAATAAGGTTGTGGTTTGAAGCATCAGTGGTGGTTCTAACTAGGGTTCACTTTTGGTTTGAGGTTTCTACATTATATAGTTGATTTCCTTGGCTCCTCCTTGGACAGTGGACAGTGGAATCATGTTTTGAAGTATAATTATCATGAGTTTCTTATTCATCCATGTACAAGGCCTTTTCTCATTAAAGTTCATCAAGATCTTGGATTAGGGCTTATTTCCTTATGTGCGACTAAAAATCAGGGTTTTCTCCTCAGTTACCATCTCCTAAGTTATTCAGTCAGAGATTAGGGTTTCCATTGGTTTGAGATTCCTTCAGTTAAAATAAAGGTAGACTTATCTGGTTTTTCTCTTGTGCATTGGACTTGTGAATTAGGGTTTTGATATCGTGACTATCTTAAGAATCATTTCCTCGATATCTAAGGTTTTGTCCCTCCATCATCACAAGAGTTCTCTTTACTGAGGGTCATCAAACCACTTTCTTCATTCCAATGGGAAGCTAATATGGAGTAGGGTTTTGCGTCCTTCATGGATGGGTTGGTTGAAGTCCATCAATATAGATGTTAGGTTTGTCGCTTGCATGTTCTCAAGGGTTCATCAATGGTTTCAGTCAAGATCCTGATTTAGGGTTTATTTCCCTACTGTTAATCGTAAGATTAGGGTTTTGTTTCAAAGAGAGTTATCCTTCTATGCTTCATGCCTAATTTATCTTTTCATAAGGATATCCTTTTAAGGTTTTGTTTTGTGAACTTCATCAAAGTAAAGGCTTTTGGTTTGAGTTACAAAGTTTGAGTCGTGATACATGTGATTACGATTGTAAATTCAAGTTATGATCAAGATAATTTTTTGTTTGTAATGCAAGTATTTGATTGCTTGATATTTGAAGATATGGTTTCTTTGAGGGATGAAGAGATTTGTATACATTGTTGGATAATATTCAATCAAGTTGTCTACAACGTTTAAATGAGTCAAAATGGTTCAATGCTTGCAAGCTTGGAAAGGAAATGTATTTCTTGGAAGTGAATTTACAAGTTACAATTTGCAAGACATAGTTCAAATTCAACTAAGCAAAGGATTTCAAAATTTACCATCTAAGTTCATTCAAAATACAAAATTTATGTTCTATCAAATTACATTCATAACTCTTTCATAGCTTCAAGAGCTTTCCACCATAGTTAGTTCAAAGTAGATCAAGGAACTTTTATTTCAATATGAATTCAAATTACAATGGTTCAAATGTTTCAAGTTTATCATACCATTTCCATTTACATCGCATCACTCACAAACAAAGAGATTTCATATTTATATCCTAGGCCTAAGGTTCCTAAAAAACTACTAAAAATACATGATATGTGTTCAAGCTTCATGTTAGCCACAATCCTTTCTTCAACCTTGCCATGCCTTCTTCACCTTCTAATCAACGACCATCACATTAAATAAAAAGAGAGAAAATTGGTTAGTTTAATCATCATTAAAACAAGAAGTTTTCAAGCAAGTATCTCACAATTCATCATTAGGGATTTTGTGAAGGAATCAGAAACAAGGGTTTGAATTCTATCATATGCCAAACAAAAGCCTCATTATCTTGCAAACAAATCATATTCTATCATTGGCCTAAGAAAATTCCTATTGCAAATCACAAAAATAAGTTTGGTTCACATTAAGAAGAGACGAGTCATTGTAAACACTTCAACGAAAAAAACAACAAAAGCGTCACAGAAGAAGCAAGTACTGACCAACAATCAAGTTCAGAATAAGTCAGATAAATGAAGAGTTCACGCGAGGCAAACACAAAATCTATTCATCATTTTCCTTAATGTCACAAAACCCCTTAGGAATTATAAAAGAGGAAAAGATACCAGTCACAAAGTTTTCAGAAAAAAAAGGGCTAAGATCAGAAAGATATCACCAGAGAAAAATAGCCCTGCATTACCCTGCAAGCTGCTGCCCAAAACCATCCAAATTTGGCACAAAAAATGGTCCAAAGCCAGTGCATAAACCTTTCCAAAACAGCCATGTGCATACCTGCATCCACAATAAAACAAAACAGTCCAAATTTTGCACAAATAGCCTTACGAAAATAGGCTGTTATGGCTGCATAAACCTGCCCTACATCACACTACACACTAGTCATAAAACCTGCTATCAAGATAGTCAAAACCAGACAAAAGTCATCCCTACAAATCCTGCTACAAAAACAGCCTGCTACTGCTGCCATAAACAGTCTGAACCCAGTGCTGCATAACCTGTGCATAAGCGTGTCCAAAACTTGAGATAATGAGCCATACAAACTCCAAATGCATTAGTCCAAATTCTTCCCCATAACATGCATTAAATCAGTCCATAATACTGCAAAATCTGCATCATATCAATCTAAACATGGCACAGAATCATCAAGGCAAAACACTGCATTAGAAAGCATTGAAAAAGTATGCTAAAATAATTCAAATTCATCTTCAATTCTACCTCCATTTATCACTCACTTCCATCTATATAAACAACACATTCTCCTTATCAAAATGACATTCTTCAACCCTCTGAAGAATCACCACCACCATCTCAGAAATAATTCTCTAACCTCTGCCTCTTTATCACTTTGCATCAACCCTCAAAATAACTCGGAACTCACAACTATGTCTCACAAAACAAACCCTCATAAAACCTCTTTGTATCAACAAATTATAACTCTAAAATCATCATTTACTCAAAGCCTTTAAACCTTGCACAATCTCACACCCTACAACTTACAACCTGACCAATGTTAATCGCACTCACCCAGAACCACCTTTAACCTCAACCCACCTGAACCTTCATACAAGCCCTAATAAACTTCAAAAATTAACTAAAATGTACCTACAAACAACCCCTACAATATGATAGAAACACAGATTCATACAAAAACAACAATAAAAGCATAATAGAATAACATCGCAATTTACAGAAGGAGATCAAGAAGAGAAATAAAAACAGTTTATACCTATAATCGGCACCAAAACCTCCCTCCTTTCATCACAAAGACACCGTAAATCCCCCCACATCTGGAACTCCACACTCTCCGATTCACACTACAACACGACTCTGACACTGCATCAGCATACAAAGAAGTCTTTATCCGCGAGCAGCCCTTAACACCCACGATTCCGCCTTGCATCCCACCACTAGAAATCAACAACGACAACATCCTTGACACCTGACCCACCACAATCGCGTCAAATCCATCCTCACTTGTAAGTTCCCAATTTCTTCCCTTATTTTTTATCTATGGCTTAATGAAACAGGTTGTTTCTTGATTGAGAATAGAGAAGTCGGAGCAGAGATTGAGAGAGATGTGAGTGAAAGAAATGAAAATGAAAAATGGAGACAGAGGTGATGTTGAGGGATACGACAGAAGGAGAGAGAAGATAGCATAACTGAGATGAGAGGTTGAGGAAACGATAATTGAGGGGCGGTTTTAATGGAGATGAAGGTTTGTTGTTGTTTTCACGGATAGAGGAAGCAGAGAGAGCGTGAGGGAGACAAATTAATTTTAAATCAATGTAAAATTTTCCTCTTCCCTATACAGTAATCCGTGGCGGTTTATTTAGGGTTTACAAAACCCTTTATGTTCCTCTATTTCCTAAAACAAAACCGGGTTTGGGCTTAATTTTTGGCCTAACCCATTTCGTAAGTTCATTTTATTTTTAATTGAAACTGTAAATATAACGAATGAAGCGACATGGTGCAGCGGTTAAGGCGTTAATTGGCAAGCGTGAGGGGCTGGGTTTGAGACCCAGGGGGAACATTTTATCTCTTTACTACATTTTTTGTTTCCATTAAACCCATAGACTCTTTTTGTTACTTAATTAATTTTAAGCATAGAATAAACGATTGAACAACATGGCGCCATGGTAAGAGTGTGTGTGTGAATCCTTCAGGTCATGGGTTCGAGCCTCCCCTGGGACATTTTTATCATTATTCTGTTTTTTCTCATTTTAACTCAACTTTTTACTTTTATTTTTAATTAAAGATGTATATATAGCAGAAAAACAACTTGACTTAGTCGAAAGGTAAAAGGGATACATTCTTGGGGTCTTGAGTTCAATCCCTGGTGTTGATCCTTTTTCTTAGTTTTAGGTTATTTAGTTTTATTTTATTAAAATTCCATACAAAAACATTAGTTTAGGTTTGTAATTATTTCTTTCCCCTTATAAAAATACCAAAAAAACTATATTAGTATAGTTTCTAGTCATTTTATTTTGTTTAGATCTAATTTAGTAAATTTAGAATTTCAATTTAGTCTAGATAACTTTTATTTTAGTTACATATCTATTCTATATTTTATTTTTCTTTTGTGTTGTACTCCAAAATTTTCCCTCCCATATTTCTCAAAACATTGCAAGAAAGATCTCCAAATTGCTCAAAATAATCCAAGGGTTCGCCAGACAAGCTCTCTCCTAAGGCAGTCTACTCAAATTAGGGTTTTGTGTTGCATCAAGATCCTTGAGTCCAAGTGACCCCAAGTTCTCACCAATGTCCTAATATGTTCTCAAGATCATCCATGTCAAGTTTCAAGCCTTGCAGAGGAATTTCGCTCATTCAATTGCTCAAAAGGTCCAAAAATCGACTATGCTAGGGCAAAAGTCAATTGTGACCCAAATACAGTCAAACTTCAAGATTTTTTGTCAACATTCTCATTTTGAAATATATTTCATCATTTGATCAAGGGTTGATCATGATTCATCAAGGATTGCTCAAAATTTATCAAGATTCAAAAGTTGCTAAATTAGGGTTTTGTAGGAAAAGTCAACTCAACTTTGACCAAGCATAACTTTCTCATACTTTATGGGAAATGATCCATCCAAAGCTCATTTTGAATAGGATTTAATTCCCTACAATCCATCTTCATACCACAAGATAAAAATATGCACTCACAAGAAATTATGAATTTTGACATTATAGGTCATTTTTGAAAGTCAACAAAAACACCCTTTTTGTCAAAGCTTCTAACTTGAGAATGGAATATAAAAATGAGATGGGTCAAAAAGGTTTGATTAGAGGACATATCAAGATTTCTAAAAATTCCAAGAACACCTCCAAAAGCTCAAAATTGAGGATGTTATGCATTGTTGAAGTTGGACTTTTTTTTGCAAAATTGCTAAAAGTAAACTATCCCCAACACTTCAAATTTTGCCAAATGGGCCCATTCTTTTTCACTTGTTTTGAATTTGAATTATTTCCCACGTGCTCTAGCCTTGGCCATGTGTCCATCTCACATTTTTATTAATTATTTTGATTTTTATTTGAATTAATTTTAATTAAATCAAAATAAATCAAATAAAATCAAAAACATTGAAAACTAAAGATCTTGTGATAATTTCAGGTCTTGTTACACAGCTAGCATCCTTCCAAACTTGTATCAATCCATGTGGGTACATAAAGATGTGATTTGGATCAAATTTGGAAAGCTTTAATCGAGGATCAAATCAAATATCAAAATCATCAATGGAGGAAGATTTGGACATAATTGTTTACCCTAATACATTGTGCATTACATAAGGAAGCAAGGGATACAGAAATAAGGATTGGAGATCAATTGGAGAGCAAGAACAAAGTTTGCAAAAACACCAAAAAAGTGTGAGATCGAAATCAAGTCTAGAGGCATTTTCAAGACTTGAGACTTGTCTCAATCATTTCCTGGCAGCTTCCACAACCTAAACCAATTAAAATCACGCGTTTCCAGACCCTCCCAAACGCTGTAAGTCTCTCACAAATCCGCCCTATTCTTGATTTCATATTTCGTAAATTAGGCATTGTTAATACAAAATAACTGCATATTTGTGATCTCCATGCCATTTGCAAGCTTTTTACATTAATCATTTTCATTTACATAACATATACTGTGATTCACCATGATTAGGGTTTCGTGGAGTTTTTTGGGGCTTTTATTTTCAGGTACAATTAGCCTACATAATGGTTATGGTTGTGATCAGTAGGTTGAGACGAATCCAACCATGCTCTTAGAACCTATTTTTATGGACTGTACATAATTTTGAGGATGAACAAGCTTGTAGAGACGAACCTTTGTCCGTTGGTATAGGTGTTTTGATTTTTGGCCACGGAGAGAGGAAGAAGAAGCAGTCGTGTCATCCATCCATAGGCCGGTTCAAACAACGCGCACGCTTTTTCTTTTTTGTTGGCCATTGATTTTGTTTTATATATTATTATTATATTGTATTATTATAACAAACAAACACAAGCGCTCCAGTGGCAGCCACGTCTGCCTTAAGGCGTTCAAAGGCTGAAGGTCAGGGGTTCGATCCCTGCCTCCAGCAAATTGCATTTTCTTATTATTTTTCAGGGAATACAGTGCACACGCCAACATGATGACCATCATACTCCCTCACTCTTCAGCGTGCCAGATGGCCAGATCTGGTGGTCAAGCTTGGAGGTACACCATAAGCCAGTCAACGCATACGCAGGGAATCCCAAAAAGTCCAATGGATCAGCATATTTGGGCCAACATAATTGCTTTCCACACCTCCAAATATCTGGCCCA
Source organism: Vicia faba (assembly GCA_948472305.1). Taxonomy (NCBI): domain Eukaryota; kingdom Viridiplantae; phylum Streptophyta; class Magnoliopsida; order Fabales; family Fabaceae; genus Vicia; species Vicia faba. The sequence goes on from OX451736.1 coordinate 1,538,434,619, forward strand.
ATTTCTCTATTTTCTTTATTTTGTTTATTTTCATTTATTATTTTATTTTGTTTTAATTAATTTCTAACCAATAAACAAATTTTCTTTTTTTTTTATCAAAAATCACCAAAAAATATTTTTACCCCAATTAAAATTCAAAAACTTTATTTTTGTTAATAAATATTAACTAATCAATTAGGTTTTTAATTCTAGAATAACTTTAATTTATTTTGTAAATATTTAAAATTAATTAGAAATCATTAGGTTTTAATTCTAATTTAATTATTTTAATTTCTTTCTTAAATTAACAAAAACTCCAAAAACATGTCATTAATTTTTTTTTCCATTTAATTAATTTAATAATTAATTTAGTATTTAATTTTAGGATTTAATTTCTTTTCTTAAAATAAAAACAACAAAAAAGCATTTTCTTTTAAAAGGGTCAAAACCCTAATACGCATTCGATTTAATTTCCCTCGCGCTTTATTTTTCTTTATCCAATTGATGTATCTGCCTCCGGTATGTAATAATTAATTAGGACATTTATTTTACTGCTTTATTTTATTTTCAAAGGGTTGCTTTTGACGATGTAAATACCCGACGCCTTGTAATAATTTAGTTTATTTTCCGCACCTTTAATTTCTGCAAATTATACAACTGTTAGATGTTTGGTAATAGGGTTTGCATGACAAGAATGAATACTTAATCTAAAATCAAATTAGATCACCCTAAACATGTGCAAAGATAAAAATAACTGAAAACAACACAATTGCACATGCGCACTCCTATGGTACACCCCACTTGGTTGCCTTTGTACACGGTCATTAAGTATAGGTTGTTTTAGAGGTCGCCCTGTTGTCTAAAAGATCATAGTTGCCTCAGAAAGGTTGCCTCAATTATCATTGCCTCGAACATATGATCTAAGACATTAGGGTTACCGCTAAGGCGTCCTAACATTGCTTTAGTGACCGTAAGTCCCTCATTCGAATTGACCCTAAAACTCCAACGACGGTGCTACCTACTCACTAATAGTGGGATAGCATTGTCTAAATGAAATTAGCATAGAACGATTCCTTTTTCGAGTAGGTAGATTAGTTCTTAGATACTTGGTCATCCAAAACAAAACTTTTTCACACTTACACTTCTTTTACAAACAAGTTTTAAAAAACACTTCATTACACTCTTGAAGACAGAAGCAAGAGTTAAATCGAAGTTAAAACAAAAACTTTCCAAAACCCACAAGCACAAAGAAAACATTTTGAAAATGATGAGAAAGTACCTAAGAGCCCGTAGATAACTACGGATAGAAAGGGTGTTAATACCTTCCCTTTCTATAATCTACCCCCCGTACTCAGAAATAATCTCGAAAAAGGAATTTTTCTGTGCTTTTTTCCTTTCCTTGTTGGATAAAATAAAAGTCGGTTGCGACTCTTGCTTACCGCGACATTTTGCAAACACAAAACACAAAACGCAAACCAGCATTCCAAAAACAGACAGTTCTTCCCACCGTATCACAGAACTGGCGACTCTGCTGGGGATATTTTAAGTGGGGTGTACCTTAGGAATAGTTCATCATAATGTTTTCAATTTCTTGATTTGTATGCTTTATCTTTGTGGGTTTGAATCGGAGTTACTATAGATCCAAACCCGGATCTGGGGATACCTTTTAGGTAAGTAGCAATAGACTGTGAGGGAACTGTACGGTGTAGATCGATACGGTTGAAGCAGTAGCTACGTTGGTATGGCTCTTTAGTTTGTACCGATATCCCTTGTGGTGGAACAAGGAGAATATGGGTCTTCGAATGGGTCATTAAGCACCAACGGACCTTAGAACCTATAATTGACCCACTTGGCCATAAAAAAGTAGCAGTATGCTACACTCATTGAGACCAAACTCTCGCGATGATTCCGGCCGCAAGAAAAGGTTGCCAAAATGGAATTATGACCGATCGAGGGTGGTCAGTGATATTGAGATCCTCTAGAACCCGGTTACTATTACTAGGACAGGTTGAACCAACTAAACTGAAAGAGGGTAATACCTAAACTCCATGCCAGCCTGAAATCTAAGGGCTACTGTGTGACTTGTTTGCCCTTACCATGTTTGCTATCTATGAATACTTGTGGTGTGTTTCTATCATAACATCATGCATCATGACATTGCATGCATCTTGCATCAGACTAACCTATTTCAAAAACAGAGGGGATTCATCTTTGTTCTGTTTTGTAGGTCATGGCCTCTATGCGTAGAAACACTATTCAGATCAGCTTTGTACAGATTCCTACTCAACTTAGAGATTTGGTTTCTAAGGTTCCTGATACTTCCTCCTTTATCAGAAGACATGGTCACCTCCTTGGTTTGGTTACTTCTAAGATGGATGAGCAGATGTTAAGTGTCTTGTGCCAGTTCTTTGACCCATTGCACCACTGCTTCACCTCCCCGGACTATCAGTTGGTCCCTACTTTGGAAGAGTTCTCTGATTTACTTAGAATTTCTATTCTAGAGCAGATGTCATTTACAGGTTGTGAAAAAGCTCTTAGGCCAGAAGATGTTGCTACAGCCCTACATCTGACAAAGGCCGAGGTAATGTCTAACTGGGAAACTCAGAGTGGGACAAAAGGCTTCTTGGCTAAGTTCTTGGTTGATCGGGCTAATCAGTTTTGGGACAATTTAGACTTCCAAGCATTCGAAGACATCCTGGATCTTCTCATATATGGTCTGGTTTTGTTCCTTAATTCATATTCTTTCGTCGACGTGAACGCGGTGAAGATTTTCATGTCCCGTAATCTTGTGCTCACTCTCTTAGGGGATATTCTACATGCTCTTTATGCATGTACTGCTCGGAAACGGGGAACCCTTATGTGTTGTGCACCTTTGCTGGCGAGGTGGTTTATTTCTCACCTCCCTAAATCTGTTGTGAAGAACAAGGAAGGAATGGGTTAGGGCTACAGAATTATGTCCTTGGCTCACACAGACATCATCTGGAGCACTAAAGACATGGAAGAAGTAGCTGTTATCGACCGGTGCAGAGAATACCCCAATGTTCCTTTACTTGGAATTAGGGGAGGGATCACCTATAATCCTTGTCTGGCCTTAAGACAGTTTGGGCGAGCTAGAAAGGACGGTCCTCTTGAGTTGCTGATTCCGAGCATTGTCTTTGACTTCCAAGGGGATAGTGAGGAGCATCTCCGCAGGTTCATACGAGCTTGGAATAGGGTTCACCGGTCTGATCCACATGAGTTAGGGATGAAGACCTCTCTTCCTATGGAACCGTATCTCCGGTGGGTTCGTACACGGGCTCAAAAGCTAGGGATGTCGTACGAAGCTGTCTTACCTGTAATAGTTGAGCATGCTGATGAAGAGGGGGTTCCTCCTACCATCCTCTACCCATACATACCTACTGACATTGGGGCATTAAAGAGGTCGTGGATCCAGTTGAGAGAAGAGCGGGATACTTACAGAGAAAAGTATCACGAGCAGGAGCGGAAGATTCTAAAGCTTACATGGCAGCTGGAGAATGAGAAGGTCCTCAATGATTATGTCTGCACCAACAGAAAACGACCATGGGAGCGCTGATGTCTTTTGTTATTTCTAGTTTTGATTTACTTTTCAGTTTTTTGTAACTCCTTAAAGGCATTTGTCGGACATTGTTTCAAGTTTTTTTTAATCTAATAAAAGTGTGTTTCCTTTTGGTTTACGAATTTGAATCCCTAAAGTCTATGAAATTATATCATACACATTTCATTTCCATGCACCTCATCATAGGTACCCTTATAGGTCGCTTATCTTCTTCGCTGTTTATTTCAGCATCATGTCTGCCGAAACATCAACTGATCAAGATATCAAGGCCCTACAAGCTCAAAATGCTCAGTTCCAGGAAATGTTCATGAACCTGGCCAAGGGTCAGCAAGATCTGAAGACTCTTATCTTAAAGGATAAGAAGAAGAAGAAGAAGAAGAAGAAGAAAAAGAAGAAGACGGTCCTCCTGAACATGGGTCGCAGATTCGGGAACAATTTGCAGGATGTTGATTTATCTCACTCATCTGGAGGGGGAGAAAACCAAGAAGAAAGGAGGGTTCCTAGCCCTGTGGTATCTGACAACGAGACTGACTTTGACGAAGACCAGTATCCTCCGGCTGAGGATATATATATAAACAGCTTGAAGACCGGTTAAGTGCGATGGAGATCCAAAAGGTACCTAGATTGGACTTTGGTGATTTGGGTTTGTCATCTGGGGTGGTGATTCCCCACAAGTTTAAAGCACCAATATTTTCTAAATACGACGAGGTTTCTTGTCCAAAGCCGCACCTCCGCTCGTATGTTAGAAAGATCCAGCCATACACTGCTGATAAGAACCTCTGGATCCACTTCTTTCAAGATAGTCTTTCAGGGACTCAACTTGAATGGTTTTACCAGCTGGAAGGAGCTAGTATCCGTAATTGGGAAGACCTTGCTGCTGCTTTTTACAAGCAGTACCAATACAATGCCGACCTCGCTCCCACGCGTACCCAACTTCAGGGTATGTCTATGGGTGCGAGCGAAGGTTTCAAAGACTACGCTCAAAAATGGAGGGACCTTGCTGGAAGAGTACAACCCCCGCTGGCTGACAGGGAGTTGGTGGATATGTTTCTGGGGACCTTGTCTGGTCAGTATTTCAACCATCTGATTGGAAGTTCATCGTCCGGGTTTACTGAGCTGATTATGACCGGGGAAAGAGTTGAGGGCAGTATCAAGAGCAGTAAGATACAGAAGGGTGCTTCGTTAAGTACCGAGAAGAAGCCTTTTAAGAAGGAGTCTGGTGCAATTTACAATTCAAAAGGCCATAATAGACCTGAGCGCCGCCAAGCAGTCAATGCGGTTGTTATATCAAGACCAACTGTTGCCACACAACGCAACAATCAGCCAAGAGCTGAGAGGCCACGAAGACAATTCACTCAGCTCCATATGACCCTGTCTCAGATTTTTCCGCAGTTGTTAAAGACCAACTTGGTGATCCCGAAGGAAGCCCCGAAGAATCCCAATACAACATCACCGTTGTACAATCCAAACGCCCGTTGTGCTTTTCATTCTGATAGCCCGGGGCATGATACAAATGATTGCTGGGTCTTGAAGAATAAAGTACAGGATCTGATTGATGCTAAGGAGATTGAGTTCGAAGCGCCTGAAAAGCCTAATGTTATGACTGCTCCTATGCCCAAGCATGGAGTGAATGCTGTAGATGAAGACTCGTTTGTGGTTTCTGTGAAAGACATTGCTACTCCATTGATGACTGTGAAGAAGAACCTTCTATTAGTTGGTTTATTTCCGGGCTGTGGCGAAGGTTGTCGTCTGTGTTCCGTCCTACCTACTGATTGCCATCTTTTGAAGTCAGGTGTCCAATGCCTGATGGATAACAAAGAAATTCTGTTTGAGAAAACTTTTGTTCCATTGGTTCATTTTGAAGACATTTCTATAATCACCATTTTCGACAATTCTTCCAAGGCTTCCTCGAGAAAGCTTGTTAGAATTACATTTGTTCCGAGAATCGCTCCCTTGATCATTACTGTTCCTGGACCTATTCCATATACATCAGATAAGGCTGTCCCGTGGCACTATGGGGCTGACGTGTATTATCACGGGGTTAAACAAGATTTGAAGGATGAAGAGGTTGATACTGACGTCAGCAATATTGTTGGATCTAGTAAAGTCACCCGCAGCGGAAGACTTTTCTCCCCTGAGATCTCTCCACCAACTGTTCGGAAGCCTGTTGTTATTACGCCGGCCAGTACATCTGCTACTGTCCCTGCTCAAGTTCCAATTCTTACCCCTGTCACCGAGTCAGCTGACACTCGGGGCAAGGGACCACTGGTGAGCCTTCCCGGACGGAGGCACCGAGGAAGATTACTGTTGGGGCCTCTAGACAGGAGATTGAGGAAATTTTGAAGATCATCAAGAAAAGCGACTACAATGTAGTCGAACAGCTAGGGAAAACCCCGTCAAAGATCTCTATGTTGTCCTTGTTGTTGTGTTCAAAGGCCCATGCTAAGGCTCTGATTTCTTTCCTGAAGACTGCACATGTGCCGCAGGAGACATCAGCTGATCAGTTTAAAGATTGTGTGGCTAGGCTGACAACAGATAATGGGTTGGGTGTCTCCGACGCAGACTTGACTGCTAGGGGGAAGAATCTCAATGATGCCATGCATGTCTCTATTTAGTGCAGGGGCGCTACTCTAGCTCATGTATTGGTGGATACTGGGTCCTCGTTGAACTTTTTGCCTAAGAAAGCTTTAGACCGGTTGGACTGTGAAGGTTTGGTGCTGAACCCAAGCAACATTGTGGTTAGGGCCTTTGACAGGTCCAAAAGAATGGTACATGGAAAAGTGGATATTCCGGTTAAGGTGGGTTCTCAGATCTTCGCATCTACATTCTATGTGATGGAAATTTGACCATCTTATTCTTGTTTGCTGGGTCTCCCGTGGATCCACAAAGCTGGGGCAGTAAATTCTACGCTCTACCAGATGCTAAAGTACCCAGTGAAGGGGAAAATTGTTACAGTACAAGGAGAAGAGGAGTACATGGTGGGCCACCTCAACTCTTTTCGGTATATAGAGATGGACGGGGAGTTCATTGAGACCCCATTTCAACATTTTGAAGAAGTGCCCCAGACGCTGGCATCAACTGAAACTGTTGTCGAAGATCCTCCAATGAAGATGGCTTCCCTAAAGGATGCCCGGGCTGTTATTGAGAAAGGTGGGTGTGCGAATTGGGGCCAACTCCCTGACTTTGCACATAAGACAGATAAGTTTGGTTTGGGTTTCACTGCAGAAGCTAAAAGGGTTGTACGGCGTGCACGGATTGGAGAACCTCCCCTGTTTATCAGCAATTCAGGAGTAAATGCCATTGAAGACGATGTTGAATATTCTGAGTTTGACAGTTGGATCTACCCAACTACTGATGGCAGACTAAGCAATTGGAAGGCAAAGGAATTCGTCTCAATTTCTTTTATTACCCAGTAATGAGACTTTTGTTTTAAGTTTGTAACTGACAATTTTTTTGAACTTTACGGCCCGGTGTCTTACCCGAGGCACCGTGGCTTTGTTTATGAGGGCTTGATATTTTTCATCTCCATATATCATTAATAAAAGCATTGGATGTTTTCTTGCATTACAAATTTTGTGCTCCTTGGTTTTATTTTTTATCTTGCAAAACAGCTATTTTACACACACTCACATATACAGGTCTACATCCACTCTGGATCCCACTGATAACGACTCTGCTACTGCTGGTTATGACTTCGAAAGTTTGATCAACCAAGCCGAGGACGAAGGTGAGGATGATTGCGAAGTGCCTGGTGAACTTGCTAGATTGTTACTCCAAGAAGAGATGGCCATATAGCCGCATGAAGAGCCAGTGGAATCAGTAAATCTGGGTACAGAGGAAGACAAGAAAGAGGTCAAGATTGGTGCAAATCTGGGGTCTAGTGTTAAGCAATGATTGATTCAGATGCTGCGTGACTATGTTGAGATCTTTTCCTGGTCTTATGAAGATATGCCTGGGTTGGATACCGATATTATGGTTCACCGCTTGCCTACTAAGGAAGACTGTCCTCCAGTGAAACAGAAAGTTCGCCGAATGCGCCCAGAGATGTTTGAGAAAATCAAGGTTGAAGTTATGAAACAGTTTGATGCCGGTTTTCTAGCAGTTACTTCTTACCCGCAATGGGTGGCCAACGTGGTTCCAGTGCCAAAGAAGGATGGTAAGGTTCGAATGTATGTTGACTATAGGGATCTGAACAGGGAAAGCCCCAAGAATGATTTCCCTCTGCCTCATATCGATGTTCTGGTTGACAACACCGCACAGCATAAGGTCTTCTCCTTTATGGATTGTTTCTCCGGTTATAATCAGATTAAAATGGCTCCCGAAGACATGGAGAAGACAACCTTCGTTACTCAATGGGGTACCTTTTGCTACAAGGTTATGTCGTTCGGATTGAAGAATGCTGGGGCAACGTATCAGCGTGCCATGGTCGCATTGTTCCATGACATGATCCATCATGAGATTGAAGTATACATCGATGACATGATTACAAGATCCCAGACTGAGGAAGAACATCTTGACCATCTTCAGAAGCTATTCGACAGGTTGAAGTTGTACAAGTTGAGGTTAAACTTGAACAAGTGCACCTTCGAGGTAAGGTCTGGTAAACTGCTGGGTTTCGTCGTAAGTGATAAGTGTATTCAAGTGGATCCTGCAAAGGTGAAGGCTATATAGGAAATGCCAGCTCCTCGAACAGAAAAAGAAGTCAAAGGCTTTTTGGGACGTCTGAACTACATTGCCCGATTCATCTCGCACCTGACTGCTACTTGTGAGCCAATCTTCAAGTTACTGAAGAAAGATCAAGTGGTAAGATGGAACGATGAATGTCAGGCCACTTTCGAAAGGATCAAAGAGTATCTCCAAGAGCCACCCATTCTGATGCCTCCAGTTGAAGGGAGACCCCTGATCTTATACTTGACAGTACTCGATAATTCGATGGGGTGCATGTTGGGGCAACATGACGAGTCTGGCCGAAAAGAGCATGTTACTTATTACCTTAGCAAAAAGTTTACCGACTGCGAGACTCGATACTTGTTTCTTGAGAAAACTTGATGCGCTTTGGCATGGGCTGCTCGCCGGCTGAGATAGTATATGCTGACTCACACTACTCTATTGATATCAAAGATGGATCCAATCAAGTATATCTTCGAAAAGCCTGCCTTGTCCGGAAGAATAGCAAGATGGAAGATGATCTTGACTGAGTATGACATCCAGTATACGACCCAAAAGGCAATCAAGGGAAGTGTGTTGGTAGATCATTTGGCACATCAGGCAGTGGACGATTACCAGTCTATGAACTTTGAGTTCCCGAATGAGAATATCATGATAGTAACTGACTGTGAAACACCTAGACCGGATGAAGGACCTGAGGAAGGATCCCGATGGTCTATGTACTTTGATGGAGCTTCAAACGCTTTGGGTAATGGCATTGGCGCCGTGATCATATCTCCTGAAGGCTCTCATACTCCGTTCACCGCCCGACTATGTTTCAATTGCACCAACAACATGGCGGAGTATGAAACGTGCATTATGGGTCTTTGAGCAGCTATTGACCTAAGGATTAAGTTCTTAAGTGTATTCAGAGATTCCGCTCTCGTGATCAGCCAGATCAAAGGCGAGTGGGATACGAAACACCCTAATCTTATTCCTTACAAGGAGTATGTATTGACTTTATTGCCGCACTTCGAGGAGATAACCTTTGAACACTTCCCTAGAGAGGAGAATCAGTTGGCGGACGCGCTGGCTACAATGTCTTCTATGTTCAAGGTCAGATGAGACAACGAGGCTCCCCGGATTACCATTGAAACGCTGGACGAACCTGCACATTATTGTGACATTGATACTGAGGAGGTAACAGATAAACCCTGGTTTCACGAGGTGAAAAGGTATCTTGAAGCTCAGGGATACCCTGAGGGTGCATTTGTTAATGATAAGAAGTTTCTGAGGAGGTTCGCGGCGAAGTTCTTCATCAGCAATGGTATTCTTTACAAGCGTAACCACGATTCAACCTTGTTGCATTGTGTGGATAATAACGAAGCAGAAAGGATTATGGTAGAGTTGCATGAAGGTACTTTCGGAACTCATTCCAGTGGACACACCATGGCAAAGAAGATCCTACGGGTAGGATATTATTGGTCCACCATGGAAGCCGACTATTATCAGCATTCTCGGACCTGTCACAAGTGCCAAGTCTATGCTGATAAGGTGCACATACCTCTGGTACCTCTGAACGTCTTAATAGCTCCTTGGCCTTTTGCAATGTGGGGAATCAACATGATCGGAGAGATCAGAACTACGGCATCTAACGGGCATCGTTTCATCCTGGTAGCTTTTGATTACATTACGAAGTGGGTTGAAGCAGCATTCTTTGCTACAGTGACCAAGAACGTCGTGGCACGGTTCATTCGGCACAACCTGATATGTCGATATGGTATACCAGAAAGGATTATTACAGATAATGGTACAAATCCCAACAATAAGATGATCACCGAGCTCTGCAAGCAGCTCAAGATACAGCATCACAACTATTCTCCCTACCGGCCGAAGATGAATGGGGCTGTAGAAGCAGCTAATAAAAACATCAAGAATATTGTGCAGAAGATGACGGAGAAATACAAAGATTGGCACGAGATGTTACCATTTTCACTTCATGGGTACCGTACCTCGGCATGGACGTCAATAGGGGCAACACCCTATTCCTGGGTATATGGCATGGAGGCCGTCTTGGCCATTAAAGTTCAGATACCCTCTCTTCGGATTATGAAGGATGCAGGTTTGAGCGAAGATGACTGGATTCAGACCCGGCTTTATCAGCTAAATTTAATCAACGAAAAGAGACTTACTACTATTTGTCATGGTCAAACGTACCAAAAACGGATGATCAAGATATTTAACAAGAAAGTCAGACGACAAGAGTATCAAGTTGGGGACCTGGTTATCAAGCGCATAATACTGCCTCATGGTGATCACAGGGGAAAATGGACCCCTACGTACGAAGGGCCATTTGTGGTTAAGAACATTTTCTCAGGAGGAGCTATGATTCTAACCACCATGGATGGTGACGACCTTCCTCACCCCGTCAATGCAGACATAGTGAAAATATACTACGCATAATCAAAGACCCGCTAGGTTGACTGGCCTAGGCAAAAATAAGGGATTCTCGACGAACCAAAAGGGTTCGGGTAAAAATAAGGGATGAAAATGAAAAAATCTGTACACCCGACAAGTCGAAAACCTGAAAAAGCGGCTTGGGCAAAAAAGGGTATCCCGGTGGACTGAAAACCCGAAAAGGCGGTCCAGGCAAAAATTAGGGATCAAAGCGTAACACTATGTCTCATTGGATCACCTTGTAACCAAACTTCGGTATCAACTATCAAGCTCGGACGACACTAAACAATCTGATCTACCTTCAACCAAGTAGCAAAGTGATGAGATGCTCGAGGACATAAGGGCAATAGCAAAGTTAGAACCCAGTGGGGTAATTCACATAACTGTTTTTCTTTGTTACAAATTGTATAAATTCTATTTGTTCAGCGGTGTTCTCTTACTAGGACGTCAGCCTCTTATACAAAAAACGCCTATTTGCAGGCCAAACTTCAAAGTCAATACAATTCATTTTCAAAGAAATTTCATACTGTTTTTCCTTTATCTGTTTTGTTTTGCAAAGAACGTCCAATGTTCATTTTTGATATATGCATTTGACATTAATTGCTGCTCATGAATATTCACATGCAAAACAAAAGACGATTACTCGTAATATCAGAAACAGGGGCAATAAGAATTGTCTGAGCTTTACAGTTGCTCTGTCCACTAGGTACAAGGATAAATTCAGCTGAAAAATATGGCTGAAATACTTTCACTCCCTGCAGAGTAAGAAAAGGCAGTAATGTTAGCTCTCCCCAGCTAAGACTCACAACCGCGAATGAATCGGTAATATTCTCCCCAAGCAGAGTTTATCTATCATCAACACTGAAAAGTCTTATCATCCCCGGCGGAGTATAAAATATCCCCAGTGGAGTTTGGAAAGTTTCCCCAGCGCAGTCTGAAAAAGTTTCCCTAGTGAAGTTTGGAGAATCATCCCCAGTAGACTCTGGTAGATTGTCCCCAGTAGAGCCTAAAAGGTTATCCCAGTAAGGTCACTATTGGAAAAATCATCCCCAGCGGAGTTCATTCCTTTTACAAGCAAAAACACGAATCCCCAACAGGATTCAGTATCACCAGCAACGGTAATTTTATCCCCAGCTGAATTTATCAGCGGAATCCTCTACAGAGCATCTCTTCCCCACAGAGTAATCTCCTCATCAGTTTATTCCCCAACGAAGTTATCCTCCTGCAGGTTTATTCTCACAAACATCTTCATTTTCTATTCCCAGCGGAAACAAAGAATTCAACTCTTTTCTCCAGCGGCTATCTGGGATTTATTTTCCCCAGCTAAAAACATTACATTTCCATATATCATGACATGCATACGCATCATACGACACAACCTCATTTATTTTGAGAACATCATTTGCTTGATACATATCATGCATTACATACAACTAACCTTTATCTTTCAGGAAGGATGCGGTTAAATTCTCACAAAGTTCAAAGCTATGAAGCTTTTTCCTCCGTTGAAGTACATACAAGTTCCTAAATCTCAGCAGAGAAGTTTTCTTAGTTGAATTACGGGCGAGTTCTTAAATCTCGACGAAGATGTTTCCCCAGTTGAATTATGGACGAGTTCTTAAAACTCAGCAAAGATGTTTTCTCAATTGAAGTACAGACGAGTTCCTAAATCTCGACAAAAGTGTTCCTCCGTTGAAGTACAAACAAGTTCTTAAATCTTGACGAAGATGTTTCCCCAGTTGAATTATGGACGAGTTCTTAAAACTCAGCAGAGATGTTTTCTCAGTTGAAGTACAGACGAGTTCCTAAATCTCGACAAAAGTGTTCCTCCATTGAATTACAGACGAGTTCCTAAATCTCAGCAGAGAATTTTTCTCAGTTGAATTACGGGCGAGTTCTTAAATCTCGACGAAGATGTTTCCCCAGTTGAATTACAAACGAGTTCTTAAAACTCAGCAGAGATGTTTTCTCAGTTGAAGTACAGACAAGTTCCTAAATCTCGAAAAAAGTGTTCCTCCATTTAATTACAGACGGGTTCCTAAATCTCAGCAGAGAAGTTTTCTCAGTTGAATTACAGGCGAGTTCTTAAATCTCGACGAAGATGTTTCCCCAGTTGAATTATGGACGAGTTCTTAAAACTCAGCAGAGATGCTTTCTCAGTTGAAGTACAGACGAGTTCCTAAATCTCGACAAAGATATTCCTCCATTGAATTACAGACGAGTTCCTAAATCTCAGCAGAGAAGTTTTCTCAGTTGAATTACGGGCGAGTTCTTAAATCTCGACGAAGATGTTTCCCCCTAGTTGAATTACGAGAAAGTTCCTAAATCTCGACACCTCAGTTGAATTACGGGAAAGTTCCTAAATCTCGACACCTCAGTTGAATTACGGGCAAGTTCCTAAATCTCGACACCTCAGTTGAATTACGGGAAAGTTCCTAAATCTCGACACCCCAGTTGAATTACGAGCGAGTTCCTTTCCCTCAATAAAGATCAGACTTCCCCACCGAAATCTTCCTCATCAGCAGGTATGCAAGCTCTCGCTAAGGAATCTCTTATGCGATCGACACTTCTCCAAACGGCATCTGTAAGCCCATTCCCGACATCACAAAGCAACTACCACTTCATGCGAGTGCAAATTTTTGGGCACTCTAGTGTTCAATCCTCTTCCACCTTCGGATCACGAAAGGCACAAAAGCCAATCTCCATCCTCATGTTTAAGAAGATTGAACAGGGGCAGCTGTTGTACCCCAAAATTTGCCCTCCCATATTTCTCAAAACATTGCAAGAAAGATCTCCAAATTGCTCAAAGTAGTCCAAGGGTTGGCTAGACAAGCTCTCTCCTAAGGCAGTCTACTCAAATTAGGGTTTTGTGTTGCATCAAGATCCTTGAGTCCAAGTGACCCCAAGTGCTCACCAATGTCCTAATATTTTCTCAAGATCATCCATGTCAAGTTTCAAGCCTTGCAGATGAATTTTGCTCATTCAATTGCTCAAAAGGTCCAAAAATCGACTGTGCTAGGACAAAAGTCAACTGTGACCCAAATACAGTCGAACTTCGAGATTTTTTGTAGACATTATCATTTTGAAAGATATTTCATCATTTTATCAAGGGTTGATCATGATTTATCAAGGATTGCTCAAAATTCATCAAGATTCAAAAGTTGCTAAATTAGGGTTTTGTAGGAAAAGTCAACTCAACTTTGACCAAGCATAACTTTCTCATAATTTATGAGAAATGACCCATCCAAAGCTCATTTTTAAGAGGATGAAATTCCCTACAATCCATCTTCATACCCGAGGATAAAAATATGAACTCACAAGAAATTATGAATTTTGACATTATAGGTCATTTTTGAAAGTCAACAAAAACACCTTTTTTGTCAAAGCTTCTAACTTGAGCATGGAATATTAAAATGAGATGAGACAAAAAGGGTTCATTAGAGAACATCTAAATCTTTCTAAAAAGTCCAAGAACACCTCCAAAAGTTCAAAATTCAGGAAGTTATGCATTGTTAAAGTTGGCCTTTTTTTTGCAAAATTGCCAAAAGTCAACTATCCCCAAAACTTCAAATTTTGCCAAATGGGCCCATTCTTTTTCACTTGTTTTGAGTTTGCATTATTTCCCACGTGCTCTAGCCTTGGACATGTGTCCATCTCACATTTTTATTAATAAATTTTGATTTTGATTTGAATTAATTTGAATTAAATCAAAATAAATCAAATAAAATCAAAAACATTGAAAACTAAGATCTTGTGATTATTTCAGGTCTTGTTACACAGCTAGCATCCTTCCAAACTCGTATCAAGCCATGTGGGTACAAAAAGATGTGATTTGGATCAAATTTGGAAAGCTTTAATGGAGGATCAAATCAAATATCAAAATCATCAATGGAGGAAGATTTGGACATAATTGTTTACCCTAATACATTGTGCATTACATAAGGAAGCGAGGGATACAGAAATAAGGATTGGAGATCAATTGGAGAGCAAGAACAAAGTTTGCAAAAACACCAAAAAAGTGTGAGATCGAAATCAAGTCTAGAGGCATTTTCAAGACTTGAGACTTGTCTCAATCATTTCCTGGCAGCTTCCACAACCTAAACCAATTAAAATCACGCGTTTCCAGACCCTCCCAAGCGTTGTAAGTCTCTCACGAATCCGCCCTGTTCTTGATTTCATATTTCGTAAATTAGGCATTGTTAATACAAAATAACTGCATATTTGTGATCTCCATGCCATTTGCAAGCTTTTTACATTAATCATTTTCATTTACATAACTTATACTGTGATTCACCATGATTAGGGTTTCGAGGAGTTTTTTGGGGCTTTTATTTTCATGTACATTTAGCCTACATAATGGTTATAGTTGTGATCAGTAGGTTGAGACGAATCCAACCATGCTCTTAGAACCTATTTTCATAGCCTGTACATAATTTTGAGGATGAACAAGCTTGTAGCGACGGACCTTTGTCCGTTGGTATAGGTGTTTTGATTTTTGGCCACGGAGAGAGGAAGAAGAAGCAGTCGTGTCATCCATCCATAGGCCGGTTCAAACAACGCACACGCTTTTTCTTTTTTGTTGGTCATTGATTTTGTTTTATATATTATTATTATATTGTATTATTATAACAAACAAACACAAGCGCTCCAGTGGCAGCCACGTCTGCCTTAAGGCGTTCAAAGGCTGGAGGTCAGGGGTTCGATCCCTGCCTCCAGCAAATTGCATTTTCTTATTATTTTTCAGGGAATACAGTGCACACGCCAACATGATGACCATCATACTCCCTCACTCTTCAGCGTGCCAGATGGCCAGATCTGGTGGTCAAGCTTGGAGGTACACCATAAGCCAGTCAACGCATACGCAGGGAATCCCAAAAAGTCCAATGGATCAACATATTTGGGCCAACATAATTGCTTTCCACACCTCCAAATATCAGGCTCAATTTCTCTATTTTCTTTATTTTGTTTATTTTCATTTATTATTTTATTTTGTTTTAATTAATTTCTAACCAATAAACAAATTTTCTTTTTTTATCAAAAATCACCAAAAAATATTTTTACCCCAATTAAAATTCAAAAACTTTATTTTTGTTAATAAATATTAACTAATCAATTAGGTTTTTAATTCTAGAATAACTTTAATTTATTTTGTAAATATTTAAAATTAATTAGAAATCATTAGGTTTTAATTCTAATTTAATTATTTTAATTTCTTTCTTAAATTAACAAAAACTCCAAAAACATGTCATTAATTTTTTTTCATTTAATTAATTTAATAATTAATTTAGTATTTAATTTTAGGATTTAATTTCTTTTCTTAAAATAAAAACAACAAAAAAGCATTTTCTTTTAAAAGGGTCAAAACCCTAATACGCATTCGATTTAATTTCCCTCGCGCTTTATTTTTCTTTATCCAATTGATGTATTTGCCTCCAGTATGTAATAATTAATTAGGACGTTTATTTTACCGCTTTATTTTATTTTCAAAGGGTTGCTTTTGGCGATGTAAATACCCGACGCCTTGTAATAATTTAGTTTAATTTCCGCACCTTTAATTTCTGCAAATTATACAACTGTTAGATGTTTGGTAATCGGGTTTGCATGACAAGAATGAATGCTTAATCTAAAATCAAATTAGATCACCCTAAACATGTGCAAAGATAAAAATAACTGAAAATAACACAATCGCACATGCGTACTCCTAGGGTACACCCCACTTGGTTGCCTTCGTACACGGTTATTAAGTATAGGTTGTTTTAGAGGTCACCCTCTTGTCTAAAAGATCATAGTTGCCTCGGAAAGGATGCCTCAGATATCATTGCCTCGAACATATGATCTAAGTCATTAGGGTTACCGCTAAGGCGTCCTAACATTGCTTTAGTGACCGTAAGTCCCTCATTTGAATTGACCCTAAAACTCCAATCACGGTGCTACCTACTCACTAATAGTGGGATAGCATTGTCTAAATGAAATTAGCATAGAACGATTCCTTTTTCGAGTAGGTAGATTAGTTCTTAGATTCTTGCTCATCCAAAACAAAACTTTTTCACACTTACACTTCTTTTACAAACAAGTTTTCAAAAACACTTCATTACACTCTTGAAGACAGAAGCAAGAGTTAAATCGAAGTTAAAACAAAAACTTTTCAAAACCCACAAGCACAAAGAAAACATTTTGAAAATGATGAGCAAGTACCTAAGAGCCCGTAGATAACTACGGATAGAAATGGTGCTAATACCTTCCCTTACTATAATCTACCCCCCGTACTCAGAAATAATCTCGAAAAAGGAATTTTTCTGTGCTTTTTTCCTTTCCTTGTTGGATTAAATAAAAGTCAGTGGCGACTCTTGCTTACTGCGACATTTTGCGAACACAAAACGCAAAACACAAACCAGCATTCCAAAAACAGTCAGTTCTTCCCACCGTATCACATTTTGCTTCATAAAAACGCCATAAAAATATGTTAGTTTAATCTTGTCTATCCTTTTATTCTATTTGTTTAATTATTTAAATTGTTAATTGTTTAATTTATTTTTGATTATTTGATCTCTATAATTTCTTTTAAATTATTTACTATTTTTTCTCCTTTTTGTGGTTTTGTACCCCCTTCCCCGAAGAATTGTAATAGCGTAGGACCTTTTATTTTATGTTTTTACTGTTTTTACTTATTACTTTATAGTGATTAGGCTTGTATGGCAAGATTTAAAATCAACCGCTAGATAACCCTAATCAAGAAAATTGTTGTACCCCAAAATTTGCCCTCCCATATTCTTCAAAGTTTTGACAAGCATCACCTTAAATGGTTCAAAGTCTACTCAAGGGCTACACAGTCAAGCATTCTCCTAAGCCAGTCAAAATTAGGGTTTTGGTTCTTGCAAGGAAGTTGAGGTTTTCAAGGGCTCAATCAAGCCCCATATGCCCATGTACATTGTCAAGCATCTACATTCCAAGTTTCAAGGCTCACAAGGTCAAGTTGCACAATCAAAGACCTTAATTGCCTCACAATCAACTGCAGGGGCAAAATGGTCATTTGGCAGTCAAAAGTCAAAAATTTTGGTCAACATCTTATTTTGAAGCCACAATCATCATTTGGTCAAATCTTGACCATGATTTCACAAGAATGGCTCAAAAATCATCAAGGTGTCAAAAGTTTCTATTTTCGACAGTTGAAAAGTCAACTGTAACTTGACCAAGGCATAACTTTTTCATGGTTCATCAGAAAAATCCCATCCAATGCTCATTTTTAAGGGGATGACATTTCCTACAACTCATATTCACACTCCAAATCCAAGAAATGCTCTCACAAAAAGTTATCAATTTCAACATTATAGGTCATTTTCAAAAGTCAACAAAAAGGCATTTTAAGTCAAAGACCATAACTTGAGATTGGTAAATCAAAATGACATGGGACCAAAGGAATTGGTTAGAGGACTTCAAGACCTTTCCAAAATGTCCAAGAACATGTTCGTATGATTAAAATTGAGCAAGATATGCATTGGAGAAGTTGGGAAATTTTTGTGAAATGGCCAAAGTCAACTATCCTTGAAACTTCAATTTTTGACAAAAGGGCCCACTTTTTTCACTTGGTTCAGCTTTGTCATGCCACCCACGTGTCCCATTGTTAATTTCAAGACAAAATAATTATTTTTCCATTTTTATTTAATTTTTATGGATTTAATTCATTTTAATTCATAATAATTCAAATAAAAATCAAAAAAATTAATTAAGGGATATCTTGTGGTTTGAATAACCTTGATGAAGCATATTTCACATACCAAATTCGTGCCAAGCCTATTATGAGCATGAAATTCAAATTTTGAACAAAATTGGCAAGTTGCTTTAATGGTGGTTATGGAAATCTCAAAACTTGATTGCAAGGGTTAAAGGCTCATAATATTGTTTGATTCTCATTCACTCACATATATGCAAATGCTCCAGGCCAAGAACTAGACCTAGAGACACCTAAAACGAGAGAACCAAATTCAAAAAATTGGAAGAAAAGTCACAAACTGTTTTCAACCTTCCAGTGCAATTCAAGCATTTCTCTTGATCCAAACACGTTACCAACAGTCCCAGGAACCTTTTGCCATCAAGAACAAGCCTTAGCCCTTCAGGAATCGCCTCAATACAGTCACACGATTCATCATTTTTTTTATAATCTAAATTCATTTTCCACGCATCATTAACACATTTTGAATATTGCTTTGTATTTCTAACATTGTGATGAAGCTTTTGACATGAGTTAATTTGATTATGGTGCCTTAAAATGAAAACCACCATGGACGAATGCTAGGGTTTCAGGGCTTGCATATTGGGGCTTTTCTCATAGTGTAAAATTGGACCTCAAGAAATATATGGCTAAACTCGTCAGGACAAGACGAAGTCACTGATACCATCGCGCCTTTTTTATGTTATCCCTAACTCTAATCGCTATTTTATGTCGTTGTAGTTAGTGGGGGTTAAAAACCCCCGCTATCTTGTTTTTGTTTTACAGGAAAAGATGAAGAAGATGATTACGTGGAAGAACATGGGTGGCCCATTCAAATATTATACGCGCGTTTTCTTGTTTAGCATATGCGTGTTATTTTTCCATATTATTTTATTTGCCCACTCTAATGACAATATGCAGCGTTTGGTTCAGTGGCTGGAGACGTGGCTAGGCATCACTGGGACCTGGGTTCGATCCCCAGGTCCCCCTAACGCGTTATATTATTTTTCTTTTCAATGCTTGCATACAGCGTTCCAAGGACGGCACACCATACATCTCCAACAATCAACGTGCCAAGTGTCTCAAGCGCCAATCCAGTGGCCAAGGCATGAAGACCATGGTGCTCAGGAGTCAACGCAGGCGCAGGCAATTCCAAAAGTCAGCAAAGGGCTTGATCACTATTGGGCCCAGATTGCTTCATTTAACCCCTTTTTTTTCTGGTTCACCCCTTTCTTTTTTTTTCTTCTTGTTTTATATTTCTATTTTGTTTGTTTATTAATTAATTTTTCCTAATTGTCATTAAATTAACATAACTAACTTTTTTCATAAAAAATCAAAAAAAAGAAGAACTAATATTATTATTATTATTAATTCCATTTTATTTTTGTAAATAAATAACTAATAAATTGAATTAATTTTAATTAGGCAACTTTAACCTTTTTTACTTAATAATTAAAATAAATTTAGAATTAGGTTTTATTGACTTTTAATTTTATTTCCTTTTATTTTATTTCATTAAAAACATAAAAATACAAAAAAAAAACTTTTTTTAATTAATTAATTAATTAGTTTAATCATTAGTTTTAATTTCATTTAATCACAAAAAAGACAAAAAAAATTCATTTCTTTTCTTAAAAGGGTCAAAACCCTTAAGGCATTCCCGATTAATTTTTATTCGCGCGCATTTATTTTATTTTGATTATTATGTAACTGCTTCAAGAATGTAATAGTAATTAGGTTTATTGCTTTCTTTACTTTCCGCACTTTATCAAAACGGGTATTTATTTTTTGGCGATGTATAGACCCGCGCCTTGTAATAGCGTAGCTTTACATTCTCGCACTTTAAATTTTCCGCATCCCTAACTGTTAACAATGCATGAAAGAATGTATGTAAATAAAATTAATCCGTAGCTCACAAATAACATGTACAAAACATTAACTGAAAAACAACACACATGCACATGCCACTTCTAGGGTACGCCTCACTGGTTGCCTCGAAACGTGGTCATCAAGTATAGGGTGTCTTAGAGGTCGCCCTTCTGTCCAAAAGATCCAGTTGCCTCGAAACGGCTGCCTCGGATACAAAGGATCTAGGACGTTAGGGTTACTTCTAAGGAGTCCCACCATTGCTTCGGTGACCACACTGTCCCGATAATCGAATTGACCCGAATACCTCCAACGATGGTGCTACCTACCCCTTAATGGTGGGATAGCACAATCTAAAGGACATTTACACAGCCTAATTTCTTAGAGTAGGTAGATTCTCTTAAGTACTTGCTCTTTTCAAAACAAACAAAAACAACTTTTCGCACCTCACACTTTCTAAAAGTTTTCAAACAAATTTTTCATACACTCTTGAGGACAGATACAAGAGTTACTTAGAAATTTTTCAAACGAAACTTTTTTCAAAACCCACTCACACTTGAAAAGCAAAACATTTTGAAAACATAAGAGCAAGTACCTAAGAGCCCGTGGATAACCACGGATAGAAAGGGTGCTAACACCTTCCCTTTCTATAAATCTACCTCCCGAACCGAGAAACATTCTCGGATAAGGAATTTTGCTGTGCTTTTGTCCTTTCCATGTTGGAGAACATAAAAGACGGTGGCGACTCTTGCTTACCGCGACATTTCACGAAACCAGCTTTAAACAGTCAGTTCTATTTCCACCGATCACAGAACTGGCGACTCTGCTGGGGACATAAAAGTGAGGTGTACCTTAGGATTAGATCATACTTATGTTTTCAATTGCTTTGCTTTGATTGCTTTATATTTATGGGCTTTGCATCAGAGTTTCATAGATCCTAACCCGGATCTGGGGATACCCTTTTAGGTAGCATAAGTTGTGAGGGACCTGTCCGGCGTAGACCGACACGGGTGAAGCAATGGCTACATTGGTGTGGCACCTTGGTCTGTACCGATATCCCTTGTGTTGCAACGAGGAGAATATGGGTCTTCTGAGGAGTCATTAAGCACCAACCGACCTTAGAACCCTAATGTGACCCAACTTGGCCATAGAACAGTAGCAGTATGCTACACCCATTGAGGCTAAACTCTCGTGATGGTTCTGGCCGCAAGAAAAGATTGCGATGCTGGAGTTATAACCGATTGAGGGTAGTCAGTGATATTGGGATCCTCTAGAACCCGGTTACTTTTGATAGGACAGGTCTTAACCAACGAAACTGAAAGAGGGTAGTACCTGAACTTCATGCTGGCCTAAACTCTAAGGGCTCTGTATGACTTGTGTGCCTTCATACTTGAATTACTTGCACACTTGTTATCTAACAACACGAGTTCCTTGCAGGTTTTGTTTACAGTCCTTAGTTGGGACTCATTACAGGGCCTACTTACATCACTCCATGCATAGCATAACATCATGCCATCATACCATTGCATACATCCTACATAAGGACTAATCCATTTCAAGGATCTCAAGGGTTTGTGATGCAGGTCATGATGTCTAGCAAGGGGAAAAGGGGATTTATTTTCCTCTAGCCAAGGTTGATAACTTGAGTCAAGGGCTATGACCCACTCGATATGGTGAGCCTCGACTCTTGAAAAAGGACTCTCAACAAAATGAAGTTCCTTCCATCAAGCTACAAAATTCAAATTCTAACAATTTTCTTGTTTACCCCGCGAGATTCTTGAAAATATTGCATGCATACATAACATTGCATCACATGTACCCTTTTTGACAGGACACTTACCTTCTTCGCTGTTTATTTCATACGCAGTTATCATGAATCCTGAATCATCCAACGAGCAAGCTATCAAGGCCCTCCAGGCCCAGAACGCCCAGTTCCAGGAGCTGGTCATGAGCTTAGCCCAGGGGCAACAGGAGTTGAAGACTCTGCTCTTGAAGGAGAAGAAGAAGAAGAAGAGAAGGATTGTGCTGTTTAACACTGGACGGAGGTTTGGGAATACACTGCAGAATGAAGCTGATCAGGCTACTCCATCTGTTAGGGAAGACAGTCCCTAAAGGAGAGAGGTTCCTAGTCCTGTAGTCTCCGACAACGAGACAGATTTCAATGATGAACAGTACCCTCCAGTTGAGGACCGGTACAAACAGTTGGAGGACCGACTAAGTGCTATGGAGATACAGAAAGTGCCCGGCCTGGACTTCGAAGATCTAGGTCTATCCTCTGGGGTGGTGATCCCACACAAGTTCAAGGCGCCTGCCTTTGCGAAGTACGACGGGGCTTCCTGTCCTAAGCTGCATCTCAGATCATATGTAAGGAAGATCCAACCTTACACTGCAGACAAGAACCTATGGATCCATTTCTTTCAGGATAGCCTTTCGGGGTCTCAACTCGAATGGTTCTATCAGCTAGATGGAGCCAGTATTCGAAACTGGGAGGACTTGGCTACTGCGTTCTACAAGCAGTATCAGTATAATTCCGACCTCGCTCCTACGCGTACCCAACTCCAGGGTATGTCACTAGGAACGGGTGAAGGTTTCAAGGAGTACGCACAGAAATGGAGAGACCTGGCTGGCAGGGTGCAGCCACCGTTGACTGACCGTGAGCTGGTGGACATGTTCTTGGGGACCCTATCTGGTCCATTCTTCAACCATCTCATTGGTAATTCCTCTGCTGGGTTTAGAGACCTGATCCTGACTGGTGAGAGGATCGAAGCTGGTATCAAGTCTGGGAAGATACCAAAGGGTGACTCCTCGAACAATGAGAAGAAGTCATTCAAGAAAGAATCCAGTGCTGAACACTGTTAAGCTGTCAACGCGGTGGTTATTTCAAAACCGGCCGGTGCTCCTCAACATCGCAACCAACAAAGGGAAGAGAGACCTAAAAGGCAATTCACTCCCCTCAGCATGACCTTGGCCCAGATATTGCCACAGTTGCTGGAGACCAACTTGGTAACTCTAAGGGACCCTCCTAAGAATCCCAACAGGACACCTTCAAGGTATAACCCCAACGTCCGTTACGCTTATCATTCTGACAGCCCGGGGCATGCTACAGAGGATTGTTGGACTTTGAAGAACAAGGTTCAGGATCTAATCGACGCAAAGGAGGTCCAATTCGAGGCGCCCGAGGCTCCCAATGTGATCACTGCTCCCTTGCCAAAACATGGCTAGGATAGAAAGCACTTTTTTTGTTCATTAGGATTTTTCAAGTTGTAATTTTCTTTTGATTGTTCAAACATTTTATTCATGTCAAACGTTGTTATTTCATTAATGCATCGCATATGTCTGTTTTGAATCAATATATTCGCCTTCGCTATATTCAAATTGCTTTCATATTTTTGTGATGTCAAACTCTCGATTTAAAATTCTAAGCCTCTTGAGGGAGGATGACGAAAACGATACCACGATCTTTACCGGCGATCTTTACAATATGCTTTTGAACAGACCCCGCTGATGAGGTACATGCATTGTTTCAATTCCTAAACACTGGAGTTATAAGGCAGATAATCCCTAGTCAACCCCTTCGGGCCAAAGAAGTAGGAGTTTTTCTTTTCGAAAATTAAAACCCTTAATCATAACCTGGGGCAGGGTAGTTCTCTCAGTTGATCCAAATGCATAACGAATGACATTAAAAGATGTCCTTCCGAAATAAAAGACGGTGATGGTTTCCTATAATCATAAATACAGGAAGTCATTATCTATCAAAATAAAAAGCCCAATAAGTCAAAACCTACGAAGGAGACTTACAAAACTGGGGCATCCCGCTGACTGTAATCACAAAAGAAACAGTTCAGGCAAAAAACAGGGATAACAGATCGAAAAATGAAAGAGGTCCTACAAACCCTCAACAAAAAAAAAAGACTGTCTATTCAAAATAAACTGTCAAAATCCGAACCATCACTGGAATATCAGAGCAAAAACTCAACAAGGTCTAACGCACGATTAGTTGAGTTTAGGTTTGAAGAACATCACGAAGAGCGGGTGGGTACAAATAAAATTTGAGCCTTTTTCCTTTGTTTCTTAAACCGTGAACCAGGCCACGTTATAACCCTTAAAAGCCCTAGCTGAAGCATGGGTTAGTTCGAAAGCATATTGTTACGAAAGGTATCCTGACTCCTTAAGGCTCGCTGTAAAATCTTGAGTTGACATCACATTTTACAAAATTTGCTGGTCTTACTGAAAAAATACATTTTCAAAAACATCGAGACAGACATAAGCGTTGCATTTTTAATATAACATTGCTTGCATATGACTATTCGTTTGAACAACATAGAAGTTCGCACGACGAATGTCTAATGAACAAAAGCACCTCCAATCAAGGGGCATGGCATGATCATTGTCCATCATCTGGGGCAGTTAAGTCAAGATTCAGAGAATCTCTCAAGATGCCAAATATCCAGGGGCAGATCTCCATCTGAATCACTTGGGGCATTGGACAGGAATTCTAGCAACGAATCTTGCACGATCAAACATCTTCTGGTAGCATGGCAATACAACACTACTGACAGGGGCACCTCCCTACATCCTGAGAGCATGGACATAGTCTAAAAATACTACGCATAATCAAAGACCCGCTAGGTTGACACACCTAAGCAAAAATAAGAGCTTCTCGACGAACCAAAAGGGTTCAAGCAAAAATAAGGGATGAAAATGAAAAATCTGTACACCCGGCAAGTCGAAAACCTGAAAAGGCGGCTTGGGAAAAAATGGGTATCCCGGTGGACTGAAAACCCGAAAGGGCGGTCCAGGAAAAAGTTAGGGATTAAAACGTACAACTATGTCCCGGAATCTCGTCACCTATCTACCCGAAGATTTGTCCATTACCTCCACAAGGTATCTTCTTCTCTCACATCAGAGACAGTGGCAATAATGAGTTGTCCAAGCAATCTAGTTGCTCTGTCAACCAAGGTACCAAGGTAGGTTCGGTTGAAGAACATGACCAAGATACCTTCACTCCCCGCAGAGTAAAACAAGATGTAGCAATACTCTCCCCCGGGCAGAGTTGGTCTCCCATCGGCCTCGAAAAGGCGCAGTATCTCCAGCAAGTCAGCAACGCTCTCCCCAAGCAGAGTTAGTCTACTGTCAGCCTTAAGGAAGTTGGGTATCCCCAGAAGATATCAACATTCCCCAATGGAGTACGGTTATCCCTCAACAAGCATCCCCGGAAGTCTTGATATAAGATTGATCCCCGGCAGAATACAGACATCCAGCGGAGCCATTCCCAAAGTGCAATCCCAAAGTTTCCCCAGGAAAATTGAATCAATCTCCCCAGTAGATTCTGGAAGCTTATCACCTGCAGAGTACATACGTCTCTCCCCGGCCACATCCAAAGGTTATTCTCCACCAGGGTCTAACTGGGTTATCCTCAGCTAATTACCACGGAAAGATCGTCCTCAGCGAAGTCCTTCATATCCCCCAGCGGAGTTCATCAAAATTCCCCGACATAACTTATCAATGGTATCCCCAGCGGAGTTATCATCAAAGTCTCAGTGAAGTATCTCTTACCCACAGAGTAATTTCTTCAACAAGTTTATTCCCCAACAGAGTCATCTTCTCCTACCGGTTTATTCTTGCAATCTTCATCCCCAGCGGAAAGGAAGAATTCTCTTCAACATTAGCCCAGGATTTAACTCCCGGCATTCGTCAAGGATTTATTTTCCCAGACAAAGATACATTCACAAACATCATGCATTTTCATACATCATGATACATGCATATACGCATCATCTCATACAATCTCATTTAGGTTGAGAACACCATTGCTTGATTCATATCATGCGTTGCATATGGCTGACTTTTATCTTTCAGGAAAGATGCTGTCAAATTCTCAAATCTAGTCAAAAAAGACAATACAGTCAGAGAAGACAAATACAGTCAGAGAAGACAAGTCCAGTTAAATCCCAAAGGTTTTCTGATGCTCATCCAATCAAAGAAGACAAGTCCAGTTAAAATTAATTCCTACCCTCGTCATAGACACCCGTCGTTATAGACACTCGTCGTCATAGACACCCGTCGTCATAGACACTCGTCAGTATAGACACCGGTCATTGAAGACATCCCGTCATTGAAGACATCCCGTCATTGAAGACAACCCGTCATTATAGACAACTCGTCATTGAAGACAACTCGTCATTGAAGACAACTCGTCATTAAAGACAACTCGTCATTGAAGACGACTCGTCATTGAAGAGGACTCGTCATTGAAGAGGACTCGTCATTGAAGACAACTCGTCATTGAAGATATCTCGTCATTGAAGACAACTCGTCATTGAAGACAATCCGTCAGTATAGACACCCGTCATTGAAGACATCCCGTCATTGAAGACATCCCGTCATTGAAGACAACCCGTCATTGAAGACAACTCGTCATTAAAGACAACTCGTCATTAAAGACAACTCGTCATTGAAGACAACTCGTCATTGAAGACGACTCGTCATTGAAGAAAACTCGTCACTGAAGACATCTCGTCATTGAAGACAACTCGTCATTGAAGACAACCCGTCAGTATAGACACCCGTCATTGAAGACATCCCGTCATTAAAGACATCCCGTCATTGAAGACAAACCGTCATTGAAGACAACTCGTCATTTAAGGCAACTCGTCATTGAAGACAACTCGTCATTTAAGACAACTCGTCATTGAAGACAACTCGTCATTGAAGACAACTCGTCATTGAAGACGACTCGTCATTGAAGACAAATCGTCATTGAAGATCACTCGTCATTGAAGACAACCCGTCCATGAAGACAACCTGTCCAAAGAGATAACTCGTCAAGAAAGACAAAACCTCCTCTGGTTCTGTTAAATCCTAAAGATTTTTCTGAGATAACCTGTCAGTAGAGACAACCCAGCAACCTTTTGAAGTTCCAGAATCGATACCTGTATCTAGCCAGGGCATGTCTGTGAG
This sequence comes from Vicia faba, assembly GCA_948472305.1. Taxonomy (NCBI): domain Eukaryota; kingdom Viridiplantae; phylum Streptophyta; class Magnoliopsida; order Fabales; family Fabaceae; genus Vicia; species Vicia faba. Next base: position 1,538,461,813 of record OX451736.1, read on the forward strand.
CGACTGAGTGAAGATCAACACCTGTAACAGGCCAGGAAATTATCTTTCTCAAGTACGCAAGTTCTCGCTAAGGAATCTCTTACGCGATCGACACCTCCAGATGGCATCTATAAGCCTATCCTCCTATCCACCATCTCTCCAAATGGCATCTGTAAGCCTATTCCCGACATCACACTACTGATACTCTACTATGTGAGTGCAAATTTCTGGGCACTCTAGTGTTCAATCATTTTCCACCCTCGGATCACGAAAGGCACACAAGCCAATCTACATCCTCAGGTCTAAGAAGATTGAACAGGGGCAATTGTTGTACCCCAAAATTTTCCCTCCCATATTCTTCAAAGTTTTGACAAGCATCACCTCAAATGGTTCAAAGTCTACTCAAGGGCTACACAGTCAAGCATCCTCCTAAGCCAGTCAAAATTAGGGTTTTGGTTCTTGCAAGGAAGTTGAGGTTTTCAAGGGCTCAATCAAGCCCCATATGCCCATGTACATTGTCAAGCATCTACATTCCAAGTTTCAAGGCTCACAAGGTCAAGTTGCACAGTCAAAGACCCTAATTGCCTCACAATCAACTGCAGGGGCAAAATGGTCATTTGGCAGTCAAAAGTCAAAAATTTTGGTCAAAATCTTATTTTGAAGCCACAATCATCATTTGGTCAAATCTTGACCATGATTTCACAAGAATGGCTCAAAAATCATCAAGGTGTCAAAGTTTCTATTTTTGGACAGTTGAAAAGTCAACTGTAACTTGACCAAGGCATAACTTTTTTATGGTTCATCATAAAAATCCCATCCAATTCTCATTTTTAAGGGGATGACATTTCCTACAACTCATATTCACACTCCAAATCCAAGAAATGCTCTCACAAAAAGTTATCAATTTCAACATTATAGGTCATTTTCAAAAGTCAACAAAAAGGCATTTTAAGTCAAAGACCATAACTTGAGATTGGTAAATAAAAATGACATGGGACCAAAGGCATTGGTTAGAGGACTTCAAGACCTTTCCAAAATGTCCAAGAACATGTTCGTATGATTAAAATTGAGCAAGATATGCATTGGAGAAGTTGGGAAATTTTTATGAAATGGCCAAAGTCAACTATCCTTGAAACTTCAATTTTTGACAAAAGGGCCCACTTTTTTCACTTGGTTAAGCTTTGTCATGCCACCCACGTGTCCCATGGTTAATTTCAAGACCAAATAATTATTTTTCCATTTTTATTTAATTTTTATGGATTTAATTCATTTTAATTCATAATAATTCAAATAAAAATCAAAAAAATTAATTAAGGGATATCTTGTGGTTTGAATAACCTTGATGAAGCATATTTCACATACCAAATTCGTGCCAAGCCTATTATGAGCATGAAATTCAAATTTTGAACAAAATTGGCAAGTTGCTTTAATGGTGGTTATGGAAATCTCAAAACTTGATTGCAAGGGTTAAAGGCTCATAATATTGCTTGATTCTCATTCACTCACATATATGCAAATGCTCCAGACCAAGAACTAGACCTAGAGACACCTAAAATGAGAGAACCAAATTCAAAATATTGGAAGAAAAGTCACAAACTGTTTTCAACCTTCCAGTGCAATTCAAGCATTTCTCTTGATCCAAACACGTTCCCAACAGTCCCAGGAACCTATTGCCATCAAGAACAAGCCTTAGCCCTTCAGGAATCGCCTCAATACAGTCACACGGTTCATCATTTTTTTTATAATCTAAATTCATTTTCCATGCATCATTAACACATTTTGAATATTGCTTTGTATTTCTAACATTGTGATGAAGCTTTTGACATGAGTTAATTTGATTATGGTGCCTTAAAATGAAAACCACCATGGACGAATGCTAGGGTTTCAGGGCTTGCATATTGGGGCTTTTCTCATAGTGTAAAATTGGACCTCAAGAAATATATGGCTAAACTCGTCAGGACAAGACGAAGTCACTGATACCATCGCGCCTTTTTTATGTTATCCCTAACTCTAATCGCTATTTTATGTCATTGTAGTTAGTGGGGGTTAAAAACCTCCGCTATCTTGTTTTTGTTTTACAGGAAAAGATGAAGAAGATGATTACGTGGAAGAACATGGGTGGCCCATTCAAATATTATACGCGCGTTTTCTTGTTTAGCATATGCGTGTTATTTTTCCATATTATTTTATTTTCCCACTCTAATGACAATATGCAGCGTTTGGTTCAGTGGCTGGAGACGTGGCTAGGCATCACTGGGACCTGGGTTCGATCCCCAGGTCCCCCTAACGCGTTATATTATTTTTCTTCTCAATGCTTGCATACAGCGTTCCAAGGACGGCACACCATACATCTCCAACAAATAACATGCCAAGTGTCTCAAGCGCCAATCCAGTGGCCAAGGCATGAAGACCATGGTGCTCAGGAGTCAACGCAGGCGCAGGCAATTCCAAAAGTCAGCAAAGGGCTTGATCACTACTGGGCCCAGATTTCTTCATTTAACCCCTTTTTTTTCTGGTTCACCCCTTTCTTTTTTTTTCTTCTTGTTTTATATTTCTATTTTGTTTGTTTATTAATTAATTTTTCCTAATTGTCATTAAATTAACATAACTAACTTTTTTCATAAAAAATCAAAAAAAAGAAGAACTAATAATATTATTATTATTAATTCCATTTTATTTTTGTAAATAAATAACTAATAAATTGAATTAATTTTAATTAGGCAACTTTAACCTTTTTTTCTTAATAATTAAAATAAATTTAGAATTAGGTTTTATTGACTTTTAATTTTATTTCCTTTTATTTTATTTCATTAAAAACATAAAAATACAAAAAAAAAACTTTTTTTAATTAATTAATTAATTAGTTTAATCATTAGTTTTAATTTCATTTAATCACAAAAAAGACAAAAAAAATTCATTTCTTTTCTTAAAAGGGTCAAAATCCTTAAGGCATTCCCGATTAATTTTTATTCGCGCGCATTTATTTTATTTTGATTATTATGTAGCTGCTTCAAGAATGTAATAGTAATTAGGTTTATTGCTTTCTTTACTTTCCGCACTTTATCAAAACGGGTCTTTGTTTTTTGGTGATGTATAGACTCGCGCCTTGTAATATCGTAGCTTTACATTCCCACACTTTAAATTTTCCGCATCCCTAACTGTTAACAATGCATGAAAGAATGTATGTAAATAAAATTAATCCGTAGCTCACAAATAACATGTACAAAACATTAACTGAAAAACAACACACATGCACATGCCACTTCTAGGGTACGCCTCACTGGTTGCCTCGAAACGTGGTCATCAAGTATAGGGTGTCTTAGAGGTCGCCCTTCTGTCCAAAAGATCCAGTTGCCTCGAAACGGTTGCCTCTGATACAAAGGATCTAGGACGTTAGGGTTACTTCTAAGGTGTCCTACCATTGCTTCGGTGACCACACTGTCCCGATAATCGAATTGACCCGAATACCTCCAACGATGGTGCTACCTACCCCTCAATGGTGGGATAGCACTATCTAAAGGACATTTACACAGCCTAATTCCTTAGAGTAGGTAGATTCTCTTAAGTACTTGCTCTTTTCAAAACAAACAAAAACAGCTTTTCGCACCTCACACTTTCTAAAAGTTTTCAAACAAATTTTTCATACACTCTTGAGGACAGATACAAGAGTTACTTAGAAATTTTTCAAACGAAACTTTTTTCAAAACCCACTCACACTTGAAAAGCAAAACATTTTGAAAACATAAGAGCAAGTACCTAAGAGCCCGTGGATAACCACGGATAGAAAGGGTGCTAACACCTTCCCTTTCTATAAATCTACCTCCCGAACCGAGAAACATTCTCGGATAAGGAATTTTGCTGTGCTTTTGTCCTTTCCATGTTGGAGAACATAAAAGACGGTGGCGACTCTTGCTTACCGCGACATTTCGCGAAACCAGCTTTAAACAGTCAGTTCTATTTCCACCGATCACACAAATTAACTAAAAACAAATCACTTTTCACACGCGCACCTCTAGGGTAACCTCACTTGTTGCCTTTAGAATGAAATACAGTCATGTCCCTCGAATGTGGGACGCTTTAGCAAAGACCCTTGGTTAAAAATACCATAGTCTCTCGATGACCCTCTGATGCTGCCTTCGTTAAACGATCTTAGTCCCTTACGATAAATTGCTAAAACGTCCTACAAGTTGCCTTCATGACTGAACAATGACCCACGCCTGTCCCTCACAAATCCAACTATAGGGATTCCTACTAACTATTGTTAGGGTGTCACTATCTAAAGGAGGAGGAAAAGAAGAAAGACTTTTTGAGTAGGTAGATCGCTCATAATCGCTTACTCACAAACTAAAACAATTTCCACACCTCACACTTTCAAAACAACTACTTTCAAAACGCTTTATAAATACTCTTGAGGAATGATACAAGGGTTATTATAAAGCATATTGTCTTACATTGGCATCTTCAAAACACTTTTCATAAAACAACACTTTTCCAATAAATATTTTCAAAACAAACATTTTGCATGCATTCTCAACGATACGGGAATCATTGCAAAATTGTTGCACTTAGGCATTTTCAAAATATTTTCAAACACACAAAGCATTTTCAAAAGTGAGCTAGTGATTAAGAGCCGGTAGATAACTACGGATAAAAAGGGTGCTAACACCTTGCCTTTTCATAACCTACCCCCTGAACTCGGATAAATTCTCGAAGCTCTTTCCTGTTCTTTTCACCCTTTCCTTTATTGGATAAAAGAAAGTCGGTGGCGACACTTGTTATCTGCAATATTTGGGATAAAATGCAAAACCAAAAAGTCAGTTCTCCCACCGTATTACATATACATACTTGTTCTGTAGGGACACATGACTCGAGGATGACGTCATCCTCATTCCCAGTTGAAGAAACATCTATCAGAGATCAGATTTTGGCGATCTCCTCATCATCAAATTAACTATTTTTATAGCTCATAACTTCTACATCAAATGGGGCGGCCGCTTCCATCAATATTTCTACAAAACCTGAGGAGGAAGAGTTGGAGGCAGATTCACTTAAAGAGGTAAAGATGTCACCATAAACTTCTCTTATGACTCGATCATACTCCTCTTGACCTAAGGCACCTTTAATCTCACGCATGCATTGGCACCATAATTCTTTTCTCTCTTCTGCATTTTTGGGTTTTATAATGTTTCCCTCATCATCACATCTCTTATGGTTACCACTCTCTAAAACTAAAAAGAAGAAAGAGTAAAATAAAGCAAAAAAAAAGAGAAAGAGACACTTGAAAGTGATGAGCATTGTGAACAAATTCGAATTGGATGAGGAGAGACATTACTGGTGATGAGATAAGATGAAAAAGGAAAGAAGGAAATAATGTTTAAATAAGGGGACCAATGAACAATGACGTTAAAAAGGAATAGACGCTAGTACTAACTCCCAATAAAACTCACCATTATGCCATGAGAGAGAAAGTTGCTAAAAAGGCATGACTCTTCATTACTTAATACGTGAACCAAAGTGAGAGTCTGGATATAACCAGGTCTTAACCTTAATACATCTCGGGTTCTCCTTGACCGAACACTTCATTCTTATAACATAATTCATACCCGGGGGGGCTTATGTACATCTCGGAAATATTAACTCTACCCAGGTTATAAGTTTATCAGAAACACGGGTAAGATAAGTAAATCGACCACATGGGCAAAGGGTAATACGACCGAGTATTAGCTTGTCTGAAGTTGGAAGCTGATAATCATCACACCCAAGTAATAACTCATTTGGGGCACGAGACCGGGGAATGTCCATGATCGGGGAACTACAACCCTTAGCCGACTAAGAGCCGGACCCAGACACAAGTGTAACAATTATCGGCTGATTAATACAGATGTTATGTTATCTTAAAAGCACCCATTCATGGATGACAACGGTCGTTATACTTGCTTGGCACAACACAAAAACTAAGAGTCACCTCTTAAATGAGGCTCTTAAAGGAGCAATGGAAGAAATATATAAGGGGCTCCCACCAGAGGGATAAACAAGACATTCAACTTGGGTGAATACATACCATCATCATAGCACTTAAATCCCCCTGAAATCTAGTCAAATTGCGGCTCTCCTTGTTCCTATAAGAAAGTTACTCGTTTAGTGTTTTTCACAAGAACAAACTTATATATATATATATATATATATATATATATATATATATATATATATATATATATATATATATATATATATATATATATATATATATATATATATATATATATATATATATATATATATATATATATATATATATATCCTCGATGACACTTTAGGACAGAGATTGGGGAAATATCGTGTGCCTCACATATTCCCCGACTGTTGCAACTAGTTTTTAAATCAGATTTGTCATCCTTAATTTTTATTCTAAGTAAGGGAATATAAAGGAATTACCCTAAAAGTTAGAGATTCTAGGTTGTTGACTCGTTTCTAGACGAAGGGAAGGTGTTAGGCACCCCTCATCTACCTTGTTCACAAGGATACTAGGTTTATAAGCGTAATTTTTAAGAAATAGGGTTTTAGTGTTTTATTAGGGGAACTTGCCACGATTTTAGTCGTATGCCTACGTATCCTCTTATGAGGAATCAAAGTCTCAATTCGTAGTTCACAGTGTTTGGTTGGTGTTTTTTATAGGATTGCATAGAATTTCTTTCAAAGCTATTGCCAAGGGTCGACACTATTAACCTTGACAGCTGCTTCTCCAAGGAAGATCGTGTTGACCAAAGAAGGAAGGGAAAGGAGCCCAAGGTCAAAGGTGAAGGTTCGACCCCCTCTACTGATTGCAATAAACCCTCGAGTCACGCACGACCAATCCTAGACAGCAACTTTGAGCGCGTTCCCCTCAGAGAAGATCTCGCCAGAGGAGTGAAGATTGGAGCAGACCTACCCGACTTAACAAAAAGTCAACTCAAAGCTTACCTAAGGGAAAATGCTGACCTGTTCGTCTGGAGTGCGATCGAGATGTCCGTATTAGATCCAGAAGTTGCATGGCATCACTTGACTATAAATCCTGCCCTCAAGGCGGTTGCCCAACATAGAAGAAAACATTCTTTCGAGAAAGCGAAGGCTATAAAACTAGATGTAAAAGACCTCCTAGAGGCACATTTTATTTCTGAAGCCCAGTACACAACCTGGCTCTCAAATATAGTTCTTGTGAAAAAATCTAATGGAAAGTGGCACATGTGTATTTATTATACTGATCTTAATCAGGCTTTCCTGAAAGATGCTTATCCCCTCCCCAATATTGACAAAATGGTCGACAAATCGGTCGATTTCAAATTGCTATCACTTATGGACGCATAATTTGGTTATAGCCAGATCCTAATGGCGAAAACAGGCAAAAAATACACAACTTTCATGACCTAATCGGGCAACAATTACTACAATTTAATGCCCGTCGGCCTAAAAAACATGGGTGCTACATATCAACGCATGATGAACAAAGTTTTTTGAGACGAGATAGACGACATGCTCGAAGTCTATATGGACGACATGATCATCAAGTCCACCAAGGAGCTCGACCATTCCGTCCACTTGAAGAAAGTATTCGAGCAGGCTCAAAAGTGCCAGATGCAATTTAACCCAGAAAAAAGTACTTTTGGTGTACGGGCGGGCAAGTTCCTTGAATTCTACCTAACAAAATGAGGCATTGAAGCAAACCCCGACAAATTTGGAGAATTTTCCGAATTTCCGATGCCCACCTCGAAAAAGTTCATACAAATCCTAAACGGTACGCTCGCTTCTCTCTCTCTATCTCTCGATTCGTGAAGAAATCTGCCTAGCACGCACTTCCCATATTCAAACTCCTCCGTAAGGAAACGACCTTCGAGTGAACGCCCAAACGCGAGCAAGCCCTCATTCACTTAAAATGAGCGCTATCACAGGCGCCCGTCCTTTCTTGACCCGAGAAAGACTGAGGTCCTCTATCTCTATCTGGTCGTCACCTCTGAGGCGATGAGTGTGACACTGATTAGAGAAACTCCAGAGGGACAAAGACCAATTTATTTCACGAGCAAGGCCTTGCAAGGACCAAAGATGAGATATCAACAAATAGAAAAAGTAGCTCTAGCCCTCGTTAATGCAACTAGGAGGCCCGGACACTACTTCCTGGCCCACACCATAGTCGTCTGAACAGATCAGCCAATAAAGCAGCTGCTCAGAAGACCAGACAAGGCTGGAAGAATGTTGAAATGGTCCTTAGAGCTCTCTCAATTAGATATCCAATATGAGAGCAGGAAAGCCCTTAAGGCTCAGGCCTTGGCCAACTTCGTAGCTAAAATGACCTCGTCCGTAGATCCCGACAAATCAATCTGTTGGACGATCTTCGTTGACGGCGCCTCCTGTTCGACAGGAAGCGGCGCTGGCATCATATTGGAAAACGAAGAAGGGAACCTAATCGAGGTCTCCCTTGCTCTATCTTTTCCTACCTCCAACAATCAGGACGAATATGAGGCATTCCTCGCAGGATTATGACTGACCAAAGATCTGAGAGCCGAGGAAGTAAAGATCTTCATCGACTCTCAGCTGGTCGTATCTCAAGTCCGAGGAAAATATCAAGTCAAAAATGACCAACTCGCTGAATATTGGGCCTGGTGCAGGAGAGAAAAAATAAATTTAAATCTGTAGACGTGCAACATGTTCCCCGCGAGCATAATACCCATACATATATCATATCTAAGCTAGCAAGCACGAAAAGGAAATGAGGGAATACGTCGGTAATACAGGAAATCCTTCCTCAATTGAGCACCTAAAAGCCACCATCTAACTTAGAAGTGTTCGCCATTGGGGACAGCGACTGCTGGATCACCCCCGTACACGATTACCTCAATAAGGGAAAACTCACCAACGACCCGAAAGAAGAGGTCGTTGTCAGACGAAGAGCTTGCTCGTACGTTTTAGTCGAGGGAAACTTTTACAAGAGAGGATTTTCCATTCCCCTTCTCAAGTGCGCCGATCGAAGCGATGCATATCGTGTCTTGCTCGAAATCCACGAGGGTATTAACGGCCAACACCTAGTTAGACGAAACCAAGAAAAGATGGCTCGACGAGTTACACAGTGTACTCTGAGGGTACCAACCAAACTATTCATTCTTCAACCGAGGAGACCTCTTTCCGAATAACTTACGTGACAGAGGCCATCATTCCCGTGGAGATCGAAGAACCTTCCAGACGAACCAAGGCTCCTCCAGACGAGGAGATGAATGACATCGCCCTTCGGAAGGAATTGGAGCTAGTAGAAGAAATCAGAACAGGAGCAGCCCTACGAGAGACCCTCACTCAAAAAAAATAGTCGTGCTACGATGCCAAGGTCATACGACGAGATTTCGAGGTCGGAAACCTTGTCTTGAAGAGAAACCACAAAGAATCTCGTGATGGCAAGCTCACAGCAAATTGGGAAGGTCCTTATCGCGTCTATGCAAAAACGGGGACTGGAGCGTATTACTTGGAAAACTTACAAGGGTGACAACTTGTTCGATCATGGAACATTGAAAAGCTAAAACAATAATACAATTAAAAACACTGAGCAGTCAGCGAGTTTGGTCGACAAGACAAACTCACCCAGGCCCGACCACGTGTACATCCCTCGGCACGAGCATATCACCCAAATAATTCAGAAGGGGTGAAGCTCCGCTCTTATAACGAGCGCACCTTCATCCCAGAATGGATAACTCAATCAAGCTCCATTATCCTCGTTCCACGACGGTAGAATTCCCGGCTCATAATGGCAAGTTCATGCTGCTGAACCCAGGTCCCTCAAAACGAGACCTAATTTCCGGCCCACGCTGGCTATTCACCCTGGCCATTTGATCAGTTTCCCCACACTGGCAAATATACAAACCAAACAAGCAAATCCCCGCTAAAAACCCTTAGCAAAATAAAAAATGTCCCAAATGGGAAAATTCATCGATAAACATGCAAACAAAAGTTAAATATTCGGAACAAACGACCACCATGGTCGGGAAACTAAAATAAATGACCACCTGGGCCGCTATTGTGCAAATATTACAACAAAATAGGCTTTTAACACCCACATTCAAAAGATTAAATTTATGGCCACAAGGACCATGCTTGTTCAGAGATTACATAAACGGGAAAAATCCTGGAGAAACAAAATTAAAACAGTACGGAACGCAGTCTGGAATAAATAAAATAACAAAAAATCATCCTTCAGCTTCTTCTTCAGCGACAGGAGATAACTGGGCAGGACCCCCAGCAGGATGAGCGACAAACTCCTTGAGGTAATCGGGGACCAGAATCTTACCAGCAGCCATGTAATATTTGACCCCCATTCCTGAAGTGTTGAGTTCGACCATGGGGTTCAACATGTGCATATGCTTCACCGTGTTTTCAAAACTCCCCTCAGAGGAAGCTTGGGCGTCGTCCACGACTAGTTGAAAATGAGCAACAAGCTCGGCCCGAGTCTTTAGAACTTTGGTGTCCTTCGGTTTGTCTTCAGCGGGCATAATCTCAGTAGTCAGGGCCACCACCTTTTCTTCAAGGTCTTTCTTTTCGAGCAAGAGGATCATGCGTTCCTCGAAGAGCCTCCCTGATTCTTCTTCAGACAGCTTCCGGGCCTTTTCCTACTTGATCTGGGCCTTCTCACTTGTAGCCATCTTGGCCCAAATATTCTTCAGCTCGGCCTCCTGGGAGGAACTTCCCTCGGTATAGGCAACGACCATCTTCAGAATTTGCATCAAACCGCCGATATCCTACACCAGCATCGCCTTCTTCTCTGGGCAGCCCAAACCTTCGAGGTGAAGGGATTCGGCCCGAGGAAGGCAAAGAGTTGCACCCTCGAAGAAAGCCTTCTCCAGATAGCAATGGGGGAGGTCATACATCCCTTTCCCCTTCTTCCCAGTCAGGTCGACGCTTCCCTCGACACGCGGCCTCTTCAGTTTCGAAGATACAGGAGCTAGAGAGAGAGAGAGCAACAGTAGCTTGGGCTGAAGATGAGTCGCCCGACCCCGAAGTTGGGGCGACCCCCGAGCTAGTCTGAGCATCCTTTTGAGCCTTCCTCGCTCTAGCAGCAAAAGTCTTAACTCTGCGCTCCTGGGCGGGATTAAAACTATCTGCAAAACAAACAAAAAGAAACGTGGTTAGCAAACGAGGAGTCAAATAAGCGACGATTGCATGCAACTATTCAAAACATAAGTACCCATATACTTGACGGAATCCTTTCTCCCGAGGAGATCCTTGACGATTATAAGGCCCGACTCATATACAGGTTCCCCATTCTAGTCGATCACCGGTCTGCTTGCTCGGCCCACTCGCTGGACGTGAAGGATTCGGGCCACGAAGGCAGTCAAAACAGCGAAGCTCTCAAAGTCCTCGACTCCGAGCTCCCCCTCCCTCCAGATGTAGGAACCCAATTCGCTTTCGAAGTGCTTCCTCGTCCACTAGAATGGGAACTTGTAAACCAGTTTTACCACAGGGTCTCCTAGCTCGTTCAGACGGGGAGTACCATCCTCGTTATGCACCGGTACGGTCCTGAAGACGTTCATCATCGCCTTACTCAAAGAAGGCTACACCAATATGTGTTTGTCTTTGAAGTGACAAACAGACTCCAAATATGCTTTAAACAGCTTCCTGTTGCCTTGTTTCAAGGAAACCCATTCCATTTGCCGTCGACCTTTCTCCTTTGAAGGTGAAAGCAGTAGAAGAACAAGGGAATGGTGGCCCCTATCTTCAAGTAATCATAAACTATCTGGAACGCTCTCATGAACACGATGCCATTCGGGTGCAAATGGGAAGGATCCACCCGCAGATGCCTGAAAATGGACACCTCGAAATCCAAAAAATGGAGCCGAAGACCCATCTCCTGAAACACGATATCATACATGGGAATCTGCCTCTTATCGCATTTGGAGCAGATTCTGCTCTCTTTCCCCGGGATGTATAGCGATCACTCTCCTTGGTTTCCTTCCTCATGAGTGTACACCTCTGTAAAAATATCACTCTGATGCTCGAAGAAATACGAGGGCCACTCCAAGGGATTGTTCAAGACCCAAGCTCGTGGATCCTCCTCGTCCCCGGGGGGAAACAAGCAACCTTGATCAGCAGAGGACATATCCACATCGCCTCCTCTCGCTTGTTGTTCCGGCTGATTCTGCCTGTCTCCAGAAATCTCCAGAATGCTCGACAAGCTACTCTCATCGTCTGAAGAACTTTTTGAAGATCCATAAGACTCGCTCGAGAGATCAACCCGAGCATTGTCAGCCATAGTACCTGAAAAGTAGAGGTCGAAGATGAGTTCGACATCAATGTCGGAACCACCCTTCCATCACTAATCAAGTGAAAGGGCAATGGGAAACAAGGATCGTGTCCTTGACCAGAACTCTCACTAAGGCGCATAAACGGGCATAAGTCACAGAAAAAGCCCTAGGCCCTAAGGACCATCTACGACACGTCATGAAATTCCCGGGGAGAATCCACAACGGCTCCGACAATTCTAAACTACAGAACCTCCTCCTACCACTAACACTCCCCAACAGCATCCTAACAAATGAAATGCTAAACCCTAGCCGCATACATTTCTAGAAATAAAACTACAAAAACCTGAACTACTGAAAGCAAACGACAGTGAAAAACAGAAATCTTACAGAATAAAGAAGAAAGAAGACTGGAAGTAGCAGCATCAAGCAGCAAATCTCAAGAAACGACTGTAGCGGTGAAAATCGGAGATCAAGCTATTAATTAACTTGACTCGTAAATAAGCAAGAGTCGCCACCGCGCTTTATTATTTCCAAGCGAAAAGGGAAAAGTTCGAAATAAAACCCATAAATGTGCAAAGTGTAATACTAAAAGTAAAGAAAAATACAATGCATTTGAAGAGACCGAAGGTTCGGGGGTTGGTTATACAAAGGGAAGGTATTAAAACTCTATGTATTTATAGTATCCTATAAGAACCTTTTGAAATATATGTATTTTTGGTTAAAAAGTTTGTTTGCATAAAATATTGGGGATATGAGAAATTTTGAAAATGCAACGACCTAATGTCGAGGTTTTAGCTTAAAAGAGTGTAAATTTGAAAATAGGGTTTTAAAGGTTTTAACTAATGGGAAACAAATATGAGGTACAAAATATAAAAACTCACAATAACATAAAGTTAAAGAGACGGTCCTTTTTTCTTGGATTCAAACACAAAGATAATAATCAGATGAGGACCGGACAAGAACCATGCATCAAATAAAATAGATAGTAACCATAGTCCAAAGATTAAATAACCAATTTTAGGTTTTTTTCTTTATTAAGGGGCTTATAACAAGTAAAAGAAAATAAGAAGCTCAAGTGAGCAAAGAGAAGATAAATGCTCAAGTGAGGACAGAAAAAATGCATAAAGTAAAGAAAATAAAATGCTATGGATGATAAATGACATAAAAATAAAGAGAAGAAAATATAAAGTGTGAAAATATAAATGTTATTAAAGTAAAGTTAATAAATATAAAGTTAATAATCTAATTTGGGATAAGTGTAACTTCATATGGAACATAGAATGTATGTACCCGTACATGTTAGAGAAATGATACTTTGAAGTTCATTCTCTTATACATGTAGTACAATTAACAAACATGAGGAATCAAGACAAAGTCAGGGAAGATATATTATGACAAACTTATCATCAATACCAAGTACCTTGAATGATCAAAGGACCATTTAGAGGTAGATTGGAAATGATGAAAGTTCATCAAATATCCGACAAGCTTAGATGAACTAAAAAAACTCAAATGCTTTCCAAATTGATCCAAATAAAAATAAAAATAAAATAGATGAAGAAGAATAAGATGAAGTCTATAATAAAAATGGTATAAATGTCATAACTTTATCAATTTTTCATGAAATTAAACAAATAAATAATGAAAGTTTATCTACTTAACCTCACGACCAAGGATTCATGCTCAAAATAAATAAATAAAGAACAAAAAATTATAGAAAAAAATAAAAATTAAACAACAATAAATTACTTTTGCTTTTGCAGGTTCAAGAACACTTTTCAACTCTTGATTTTGAATCAATGGAGTTTCCTTCTAAAATGGTGATAATTATGGTACTAAATAAATAAATAAAGAGTAAAAATACAATAGAGTTAAATAAAGAACAAGTATAATAGCATACATATTCAATAAAAGGAAGAAATGACTTGAAAGAAAATGAAGAGAGAAAAAAGAGAGTTTTGGCTTAGTTTAGTGAATGATTTATAGTATTATTCATCCAAATGAATGAAAGGTCTTATTTATAGGGTGAATGAGGTGGGAGTGTTGATGTGGTAATCCATGTGACTTTATGAGAATGGTTCTTGGTCATTGATAAGTACAAGTTGACAATCCATGTGAAGTGTTTGTACTATATTATAGTGGTCCCAACTTTTCTTTATTGACAAAAAAAAAGGACATAGTAATAATAATAATAATAATAATAATAATAATAATAATAATAATAATAATAATAATAATAAAAATAATAATAATAATAATAATGATAATAATAATAACAATAATAATAATAATAACTAAAAGTGTTAGTAATAATAATAAATACAAAATAGAAAATAAAAGAGACATTAAATTAACTATTTATGATTTTTTTTCTTGAATTAAAATAAACAAAAATATAAGTGCAAATTAAAAGATAAAAAATAAAATAGATATAAGAAAGTAAAATGACTTATATAAATTTTTCTAGATTTTTTTTTGAAATAAATGATACAAATATATAATTTTAAATTAATAAAAGAACATATTTTTGATAATTTTTTAGTAAAGTGGTAAAAATAGCAAATAAAAAAATAACATGATGCTAAATACATTTTTTTGTATTTTTTTAAATGGAAAATAAATCATGAATAAAACACAATAAAAATCAAATCCCACTAAATTCATAAACGACTTCTAACGTTTCTATTTTTTCATGGTTTTTCAAAGCATAATCAGCTCTTGACTTATAAAGAGAAATTGTAGATGATGTCAAGGAGAATCAAATGCAAAAAGAATCGCTCAAAAATGTCGAAATTTGAAGAAATTATAAATTTTTGAAATCTAACTCAAGAATTGCCAAAAAAATAGGTCAAACCACTCGTAAACACTTGTTATGCAATGATGCAAAAGGAGGGTGGGATCTTAGGTAAAAAATTAGGATATGACAGTTGCTCCTATTTAAGTTTCCTCTATTCAGAGATATGAAGATTTAAATCTTCGTTTTGACGATATTGAAGATGCTTAAATATAGAATACATAATTTTTGGTCCTAAGATACAACAATGATGTTTATGATATGATATGAATGTAATGCTCTGAATTTTATGGGGAATGATGCCACATGAGATAAACTACTGCTAGAGAAACTAAGCACATGATAAAGTAATCCCACGGGGGAAGAGATTATAACTCCCTTGGGGAACAGAGCCACAAACTTTGAATGAGAGACTCTTATTGGAGAACAACTTTGAGAGAAGAAAATTGTTGACTCTATCAGGGAAGACGCCTTGCATAAGTTGTGACAAGATAAATGGTTACTGACTCAAGATGATGGTAAATTTACAACTCAGTGTCAAAGGTAGAAAATCAAAAAAGATACCGATTTACAGATGACGATAAACTACCAACTCAATAGTTAAATGTAGAAGATCAATAAGATACCGACTTACAAATGAAGGCAAACTAACAACTCAGTGGTCGAAGTTAGGATCGATAAAGATACTGACTCACAGATGACGGTAAACTACCAACTCAATAGTTAAAGGTAGAAGATCGAAAAAGATACCGACTAACAGATGACGATAAACTACCAACTCAATAGATGGAGGTAGAAAAGTAAGAGATACCATCTCACAGATGACGGTAAACTACTGTGATCGGTGGATCTGGAACTGACTGTTTAATGCTGGTTCGCGAAATGTCGCGGAAGCAAGAGTCGCCACCGTCTTTTATTTTCTCCAAATGGAAAGGACAAAAGCACAGAAAAATTCCTTAAAAGAGATTGCTCTCGGTTCGGGAGGTAGGTTATAGAAAGGGAAGGTGTTAGCACCCTTTCTATCCATGGTTATCCATGGGCTCTTAGATACTTGCTCAATGTGTTTTCAAAATGTTTGCTTGCTTTTCAATGTGGGTTTTAAAAAGTTTCTTTGAAAAATTTCAGTTCGACTCGTACGTCAGAGTGTTTGAAAAATTTGCTTTGAAAGCTTTTGAAAAGTGTTGGTGTGAAAAGTCTTTTAATTTTTTGTTTGGAAGAGAGCAAGTATCCTTGAGAACCTACCTACCCTAAGGAATTCGTCTGTGTAAATGTCCTTTAAAGTAGTGCCATCCCACCATTGAGAGGTAGGTAGCACCACCGTTGGAGGTATTCGGGTCAATTCGAGTTTTAGGGACATGGTGATCACCGGAGCAATGGGAAGACACCTTAGAAGCTACCCTCATGCCAGGTTCCCGGATCATGAGGACTTACTAAGACGTCCTCTACTCGACGACCACCTTTCGAAAGGCAACAGGTGAGGCGTACCCTAGGGGTGGTGTGTGCGAATTGTGCGTCATGTTTCAGTTATTTGTCTTGTCATGTTTATTTGTGCTCTACGCTTGATTTTAATTAAGACATTCATTCTTGCATGCTTTTTAACAGTTATATATTTGCGGGGAAAATAAATCTAAACTATTACAAATGGCGCGGGTCCACATCGCCAAAATTAAACCGGACCCGATTTGGACTGAAAAATAAATAAAGCGAATAAAAGTGCAAGAAATAAAATTATTACAAGGCTTTGGGACATGTACATAATTATAATAAGCGACAAAGTAAAATGCGCGAAACAAAATAATTAAAGCGACGGGCGTTGGACCCTTTTGCAAAATATCAAATTAATGAGGAATTAAAATGAAAGTTAAAAATTAAATGTTTTTTGGTATTTTTGTGTTTTTTTTAGATTTAAAAGAAAAAGAACTTTTTAGAATGAAATTTGAAATGCAAATCCTAATTCTAATGTTTTTTAGTTATTGTGAAAATGTTATATTAATCTAAATTAAACCCTAATTTTTACTTATGTACATTTAATTATAAAAATAAAATAAATAAATAAATAATATTGTGATAAAAAAAGGAAAATTTAAAAGGTATAAAAAGTCATTAAACCTAATGCTATATTTTTGGATTTTTAGTTATTAAGAAAGTAGTAAAATCTAACCTAAATGCAACCCTAATTAGTTTACAAGTTTAATTATGAAAATTACTAATATTATGGCAAAAAACAAGGAAAGTTAAAAGGAATAAAAAAAGTCATTAACCTAATGCTATATTTTTGGATTTTTTTATGGAAGAAAGAATTAAAGTTAAAACCTATTTTACTAAATTTATTTACATGTAATTTATTTATAAAAGTAATTAAAATAAAAATTATATTTTTTGCCTTTTTCTGATTTTTTATGATATTTTTCATATTTTTGTAGAAATAATTAATTAATTAAAACAAATAAAATAAATAAATAACATAACAATTGAGAAAATGAAATATAAAAAGAAAATCAAACCAGGGGGGTAGCCCCAGAATTGGAGGTAAGGCCTAGCATTCTGGCCCATTAACATTGAAATCCACTTGACTTTTCAGTTCACGTGCCAATGCGTTGACCATAGCGTATCATGTGCCTTGAATCTGAGCCCTTTGATTGATCTACTGGGACGTGTGGACGATGAGTTTTGAGTGTGTATGGTATGCCCTGGACGTTAGCGCTGCACAAGATCTTGTATTGAAAAATATTATTGAAATTTATACAGACCTGGGGTTCGAACCCAGGTCTTAGACAATGCAAAGGAATACGCCTGCCACTGAAGCACTTGAGTTACTTTTAACATATAATGATTAATGAATATAATAAAAAGAAAAGAGAGTTAGTGGCCTTCAACGCGCCAATTTTTGAACTGACGAATCACAGCGTGCCATGTACTCATCTTCCTCGCGTGCCTGAAATACAAAACACAGAGGCAACGGTTTCAACGCGTTGTGTTAGGCATGTTTATGAAAAATAGCGACTAGCGCTGTGACATCAATAAATTGATCGCGAGGGTCCATATCTCCTCGTCTTGATGAGCTGGTTTGAATGGCATAAGTCTGGAACCCTAATTTTACTGTATTGTGAAAGCCCTAAATCAAGCTCTAAAAAAACCTAGAATATGAAAATGGTAGAATCGCGCATGGCCAATGAAAACTCAATTGAACATGATGGTTAGTCTCAAAACATTATGCTAAACATGAATCAATGGACAAAATGCTGTAAAAATGTTTAAATCATGATGCACGATTTTGGAAATTTTGCTATACAGTTCGAGTTCTAACTACCAATTCTTGGAGATTGGCTTGTTGTTTGTGATTGATACACGTTCAGAATTGCCCAAGGAAGCTAATGGGATGATTTTTATGCCTTGAATCCACCTCTAACCTTGAAATCAGTTTTGTGTTTTTATCCAAAAATTTCAATGTTGCCATCAGCTTTTTAGCGCAGCCTTTGATGTGTTAGGCTTAGGGTTTGACTCAGTGTCTATGAGGGAAGAGAATTGGCTTGCTAGCTGACCTAGATTCATGCTCATGAGAGAACTAGTCCTAGGGTTTTTACCATTAACCAATTTTCCTTCTTTTAAGCCAAGACCAAGACTTAGTGTGCAATTTAACCCTAGCATAAGTTTGTGAGCTGGCCCATGATATATGGAAGTTGTCCAAATTCAAAATGACACTATTCCATTGGTTTTTTTGAATTTTATTTGAATTTTTAAAGATTTAAAATGAATTAAATTATCAAAAATTAAATAAAATAGAAAAATCAATATTTGGTCTTGAAATTAATCATGGGACACGTGTGTGGCATGACAAGGCTGAATCAAGTGGAAGAAAGTGGGCCCTTTTGTCAAAAATTGGAGTTTCAAGGATAGTTGACATTTGCCATTTCACAAAAATTTCCCAACTTCTACAAGGCATAACTTGCTCAATTTTTAAGCTTTTCACATGTTCTTGGACATTTTGGAAAGGTCTTTGAGTCCTTTAACCAATGCCTTTGGTCCCATGTCATTTTGATTTACCAATCTCAAGTTATGGTCTTTGACTTAAAGTCCCTTTTTGTTGACTTTTGAAAATGACCTATAATGTTGAAATTGATAACTTTTTGTGAGAGCATTTCTTGGACTTGAAGTATGAAGATGAGTTGTAGGAAATGTCTTTCTCTTCAAAATGAGCTTTGGATGGAATTTTTCTGATAATCCCTGTGAAAGTTATGCCCTGGTCAATTTCAGTTGACTTTTTCAGCTGTCCAAATATAGCAACTTTTGCATCTTTGATGATTTCTGAGCCAAATTTTGAGAATCATGATCAAGCATTGATCAAATGATGTTTGTGGCTTCAAAATGATATGTTGACCAAAAATTTGAACTTTTGACTGCCAAATGACCATTTTGCCCCTACAGTTGACTGTAGTGCAATTTAGGGTTTTGACTGTGCAATCTTGAGCTGAATGCCTTGAAACTTGATATGAGGATGCTTGACCATGTTTGTAAGCATATGAGACTTGATTGGACCTTTGAACACTTCCTTTTCTTGATCAGAACACAAACCCTAGTTTTGACTGTATAGGAGACAGTTGGACTATGCAACCCTTGGGGAATTTTGTAGCTTGGCTTGGCAATTTCTTGAGGAAGATGGGAGGGAAAATTTTGGGGTATAACAGTTGCCCCTGTTCAATCTTCTTAGACCTGAGGATGCAGATTGGCTGACGTGCCTTTCGTAATCCGAGGGTAAAAGATGATTGGACACTAGAGTGCCCAGAAATTTGCGCTCACATGTTAGCAATGATGGGGGAATGGGCTTATAGATGCCATCTGGATGTTTGGTTGCGTAAGAGATTCCTTGGCGAGAACCTGCATACCTTAGCATGAATGGTAAGAGAGCCTTGGGCGACTTTAACTTCAACAACGCTTGTTGAGAAAAATCTTGGGGATTTTAACTTCAACAACGCTCGTTGAGAAAAATCTGGGGGATTTTAACTTCAACCACGCTCGTTGAGAAAAATCTGGGGTGTCTTCTACTGGGATAAGAATCAGGGAGATCTTAGGGTCGATCTGACTGAACCAGAGAGGCCTTTGACTGGGTAAGAATCAGGAAAATCTTAGGGTCGATTTAACTGAACCGGTCTAGGTCTTGAAACGTCTTCAACTGGATAAGCATCAGGGAGATCTTAGGGTCGATCTGACTGAACCAGAGAAGGCCTTTGACTGGATAAGCATCAGGAAAATCTTGGGACGATTTAACTGAACCGGTCTAGGTCTTGCAATGTAGCTTGAGAACTTAACTGGATCTTTCCTGAAAGGTAAAAGTCAGTCATATGCAATGCATGATATGGATCAAGCAATGATGTTCTCAACATAAATGAGATTTGTAAGATATGATGTGTACATGCATGCTATAATGATGTATGTGATGTTTCATGTATATTTTTGTCTAGGAAAGTGAATCCTTGACGGGTGCCGGGAAGTCGTATCCTGGGCTGATGTCGAAGAATAGATTTTGCTTCCGCTGGGGATGATAACTGCAAGGATACCGGTAGGAGAAGATGACTCCGTTGCGGAATAAACTTGGCGAATGGAAGATTCTGCGGGGAGAAAAGATATTCTAGCGATCATGCTGGGAAGCAATACTCTGTGGGGATAGAGATGCTTTGCTGAGTGTTGATAGCAGTAATTTGCTGAGGATGTCTTTGTTGTTGGAAGTGTTAATGGACTTCGCTGGGGATAGGAAATAACTATGTTGACGATGACCTTTCCGTGGCTTTTGGCTGAGGATAACCCAGTTATATCCTGTTAAGGAAATAACTCTTTGAATAAAGCCGGACGACGCGTTCGTGCTCTGCGAGGGGATAAGCTTCCAGAATCTACTGGGGATAAGCTTACTGCTTGGAGAGATGAATTCCAATTTTCCTGGGGAAACTGGATTGGACTCTTCTGGGGAGTTTTGGAATGTAATTTTATAAGTTGAAAGGGGGAACCTATGTAGGGTTGCATGCTGATGAGTTTGTGTAAAACTGTATCTGAAATGGAGAAGGAACCTGGGTAGGGTTACTTTGATGATGAGTTCGTGTAAAACTTCGTTTTTTTGGAAAGGGAGAACCTGTGTAGGGTTTCTGGGTGACGAGTCCATGTAAAACTGCATCTTGAAGAGAAGGAACCGATGTAGGGTTGCTTGGTGAGGTAAGTTCATGTAAAACTTCTTGATGAACCGGGGTGAGGTTATCTTGAGCTAAATCCATGTAAGACTTCTGGGGGGAACCAGGATTAGGTTGCCGCAGGATAAGTTCGTGTAAAACTTCTTGACGAACCGAGGTAAGGTCATCTTGAGATAGGTCCATGTGAGACTCTTGGAGGAACCGGGGTTAGGTTACGGCAGGATAAGTTTGTGTAAAACTTCTTGATGAACCGGGGTTAGGTCATCTTGAGATAGGTCCATGTGAGACTCTTGGAGGAACCGGGGTTAGGTTACTTCGGGATAAGTTCGTGTAAAACTTCTTGACGAACCGGGGTAAGGTTACTTGTGATAAATCCATGTAAGATTTCTGGAGGAACCGGGGTAAGGTTACTTGGATAAGTTTGTGTAAAAACTTCTGGAGGAACCGGGGTAAGGTTATTTGGTTGAGTTTGTGTAAAAATCTCTGGAGGAACCGGGGTAAGGTTACTTGGATAAGTTTGTGTAAAAACTTCTGGAGGAACCGGGGTAAGGTTGCTTCGGGATAAGTTTGTGTAAAACTTCTTGATGAACCGGGGTTAGGTCATCTTATGGAGGAGGAGTCTGTGTATGACTTTGTCTGAAGGTTGAGCAGAAACCGGTGTTGGGTTGCATGATTTTGATTAAGTGGATAATTGTCCTGTTTGGTCTCGGACGTTAGCCCACGATCTGGAATTTGTAAAGGTAGATGGTAATCATTTTTATGTTGATCTGTCCTTTGTAATTTGGTTGACAGAGCAATTGGATCGCCTGGATAGCTCATTATTGCCCCTGCTTCGGAGGTGAGGGAAGAGGATACCTGTGCGGGTGATCGACAAATCTTCGGGTAGGCAAGTGACGAGATACCGGAACATAGTCGTACGCTTCGATCCCTAACTTTTGCCTGGACCTCCCTTTCGGGTTTTCAGTCCACCGGGATACCCATTTTTGCCCAAGCCGCCTTTTCAGGTTTTCGACTTGCCGGGTGTACATGTTTTTCGTTTCATCCCTTCATTTTGCCCGAACCCTTTTAGTTCGCCGGGAAGCCCTTATTTTTGCCTAGGTATGTCAACCTAGCGGGTCTTTGATTATGCGCAGTATTTTTTTTCGACTATGTCCACGCTCTCAGAATGTAGGGAGTTGCCCCTGTTGGAAGTATTTTGCCATGCCCCAGATAATGAGCCATGTGCCCCTTGATTGGAGGTTCTTCTGTTCACAAGGTGTTCATCGTGCGAATTTCCCTGCTTGTTCAAACAAGTAGTCATATGCAAACAAGGTTATTTTAAGAATGCAAAAGTCTATGTCTGTCTTGAATTTTGAAAATGCATTTTTTGTAATACAGTGCGATGTCAACTCAATATTTTACAGCAAACCTTCAGGAGTCAGGATACCTTCGTAACAGTATGCTTTCGAACTAACCCATGCTTCAGCTAGGACTTTTAAGAGTTATATCGTGGCCCGGTTCACGGTTTAAGAAACAAAGGATAAAGGCTCAAATTATTTGTACCCACCCGCTCTTCGTGATGTTCTCCAAACCTAAACTCAGTTGATCGTGCGTTAGACCTTGTTTGAGCCTTTGCTCTGATTTTCCGGTGATGATTCGGATATTGAACGTTTATTTGAATAGGCAATCATCCCCTTTTTTGCTGAGGGTTTGTGAGACCTCTTTTTTTTTTTTTGATTTAGTTATCCCTTTCTTTTTTTTTTTTGCCTGAACTGTTTCCTTTTTGGGATTACAGTCAGCGGGATGCCCCAGTTTGGTAAGTCTTCTTTATTGGTTTTGACTTTTTGGGCTTTTCATTCATGAATTTTTTTTGATAATGACTGCCTGTCCTTATGATTGTTCGGAACCATCACTGTCTTTTGTTTTTGAAAAACTCATTTAGTGACATTCATTGTGCACTTGGATCGACTGAGAGAACTACCCTGCCCCAGGTTATGATTAAGGGTTTTGATTTTCGAAAATACAAACTCCTACTTCTTTGGCTCTGATGGGTTGACGAGGGATTATCATCCTTATAACTCCAGTGTTTAGGAATTGAAACAATGCCTGTACCTCATCAGTGGGGTCTGTTCAAAAGCATACTGTAAATTGTGGTATTGTTTTCGTCATCCTCCCTCAAGAGGTTTAGAATTTTCAATTAAGAATTGACCATCGCAAAAAATATGAAAGCAGTTTTAAGCATAGTAAACATAATTAATTCAAGACAGACATGTGTAATGCATTCATGAAATAAAAGAGTTTAACACAATAATTGTTTATCTGAACAAGAAAAGGAAAAATACAACTTGAAATCAAATGAAAAAATTTAGCCATGCTTTGGCAATGGAGCGGTGATCACGTTGGGAGTCTCCGCAGGCTCGAACTCGATCTCTTTGGCATCGATCATGTTCTGAATTTTGTACTTCAGTGCCCAACAGTCCTCAGTATCGTGCCCCGGGCTATCAGAATGATAGGCACACCTTGCTTCTGGATTGTAGCTAGGAGAGGAGGTCTTAGGATTGGCAGGAGGGTTGATTACTGCAATCAGGTTCATCTTCACCATATGCTGCAATGCTTGTGACCAAGGCATGTTAATGTTGGTGAATTGCCTTTTAGGCCCTTCCGGCCTTTGCTGGTTTCCCCTTTGTGGTTGACGGTGTGGTGCAGAACCAGAGATCATGACTGCCCCTGCATGTTGATCACGGCGACTCTTTTGACTGTATACAGCATTGGATTCCTTCTTTCCCGTGTAAGGTTTTTTATGAATATCATAAGGTGTGGCCTCTTGAATCTTCCCCGACTTGATACCAGCTTCAATTCTTTCGCCAGTCAGGATGAGGTCGGTAAATCCAGCAGATGAGTTACCAATGAGGTGATTGAAGAATGGCCCGGATAGGGTCCCCAAGAACATATCAACGAGTTCCCGGTCAGTTAACGGAGGTTGCACCCTTCCAGCAAGGTCTCTCCATCTTTGTGCGTACTCCTTGAAACCTTCACTTGACCCCAACGACATACCCTGGAGTTGGGTACGTGTGGGAGCAAGGTCGGCATTGTACTGGTACTGCTTATAGAAAGCAGTCGCCAACTCCTCCCAGTTACGAACTTTGGTCCCATCCAGTTGATAGAACCATTCGAGGTGAGTCCCTGAAAGACTTTCCTGGAAGAAGTGGATCCACAAGTTCTTGTCTGCTGAGTATGGTTGGATTTTCCGAACATAAGACCTGAGATGCAACTTGGGACAAGACGCCCCGTCATACTTGGTAAAGGATGGTGCCTTGAACTTCCGAGGAATAATCACACCAGTTGACAAACCCAGATCTCCAAAATCCAGCCCAGGTACCTGTTGGATCTCCATAGCATTCAGCCTATCCTCCAACTGTTTATACTTGTCCTCAGCCGGAGGGTACTGTTCGTCGTTGAAATCTGTCTCGCTGTCGGAGACCACTGGACTAGGCACCTCTCTCTCATGGTGACTGCTTTCCCTCACAGATGGGGTTGTCCCCTCAGTTTCCTCCTGCGGTGTATTCCCAGATCTGCGTCTAGGGCTGAACAGAACAATCCTCTTCTTCTTCTTGTCCTTCTTCAAAAACAAAGCCTTCAGATCTTGTTGACCCTGAGCCAAACCTTTGATCAGCTCCTGAAATTGGGCGTTCTATGCCTGAAATTGGGCGTTCTGCGCCTGAAGAGCCTTGATAGATGCCTCGGTTGATGATTCAGGATTCATGACGAGACTGCTGAAATAAACAGCGAAGAAGGTAAGCAACCTGCAGAGGAAGGGTACCTGTTATGTAATTATATGTATGATATGCATGCAATGATTTCAAGGACCTCGTGGGGTAAACAGAGAAACTTGTTAGAGTTGGAAACTGGCAACTTGATTGAAAGTACTTCATGTTGTTGAGAGTCCTTCGTCACGGGTCAAAGGCTCACCATATCCAGTGGGTCATAGCCCCTGACTTTAGTCATCATGTCTGGTTTTGATTTCCAAACAACCTTGGTTAGGGAACCTTCTTCAGGAGTCAGAGCTCACCATATCAAGTGGGTCATAGCCTCTGACAACATTGGCTAGAGGAAAATAAATCCTCTTTGCCCCTTGCTAGATGTTTGATTTATATGACCTGTATCACAAGCCCTTGAGATCCTTGAAATGGGTTAGGAGGTATGCAATGGTATGATGTCATGATATGCATGGGGTAATGTGAGTAACCCTGTTATGAGTCCCAATTAAGGACTATAAACAGACCCTGCAAGAAATTCAGTATACTTTGTTATGAGTCCCAATTAAGGACTATAAACAAAACCTGCAAGAAATTTGGTAAACCTTGTCATGAGTCCTAGTTAAGGACTATAAACAAAACCTGTAAGTAGTTCATGTGTCAGCTAACAAGCATGCAAGTAGGCAAGTACAAAGGCACACAAGTCACACAAGAGAAACCCTTAGGGTTTAGGCCAGCATGGGGTCTGGGTAGTACCCTCTTGAAGTTGGTGGGCTCAACCTGTCCTAATCAAAGTAACCGGGTTCTAAGGTTCCCAATATCACGGGATTGCTTTCATTGTTCATCGTTTCGATTTAGCCACTGAACTGGCGACCGAAATATTCCAGGAAAGCAACCCTCAATTGAGTGTAGTATCGAGTATCAACCAACCTCGGACTGCACCAAAGTCAGTTATCTCACTACCCTAAAGAGGCCAAGATAGTTCAATTAAGGTTCCTAAGGTCTGTTGATGCTTCACGACACCACGCGGAGGCCCCGTACTCTCCTTGACTGAACTCAAGGGTTACCGGTACACACCAAAGTGCCACATCAACGTAGCAGACTGTTTCAACCATGTCGGTATACCCCGCACAGTTCCCTCACAGCCTTGTTGCTACTTTCTAAAAGGGTATCCCCCAGATCCGGGTTAGGATCTATAGAACTCCCAAGACAGTCCCACAATTTAAAGCAAACAAAGCAATACAATTGAAAACACAGTTATGAACTAACCCTAAGGTACACCTCACTTTAAGTTTGTAATTCCCCAACAGAGTCGCCAGTTCTGTGATCGGTGGATCTGGAACTGACTGTTTAACGCTGGTTCGCGAAATGTCGCGGAAGCAAGAGTCGCCACCGTCTTTTATTTTCTCCAAATGGAAAGGACAAAAGCACAGAAAAATTCCTTAAAAGAGATTGCTCTCGGTTCGGGAGGTAGGTTATAGAAAGGGAAGGTGTTAGCACCCTTTCTATCCATGGTTATCCATGGGCTCTTAGATACTTGCTCAATGTGTTTTCAAAATGTTTGCTTGCTTTTCAATGTGGGTTTTAAAAAGTTTCTTTGAAAAATTTCAGTTCGACTCGTACGTCAGAGTGTTTGAAAAATTTGCTTTGAAAGCTTTTGAAAAGTGTTGGTGTGAAAAGTCTTTTAATTTTTTGTTTGGAAGAGAGCAAGTATCCTTGAGAACCTACCTACCCTAAGGAATTCGTCTGTGTAAATGTCCTTTAAAGTAGTGCCATCCCACCATTGAGAGGTAGGTAGCACCACCGTTGGAGGTATTCGGGTCAATTCGAGTTTTAGGGACATGGTGATCACCGGAGCAATGGGAAGACACCTTAGAAGCTACCCTCATGCCAGGTTCCCGGATCATGAGGACTTACTAAGACGTCCTCTACTCGACGACCACCTTTCGAAAGGCAACATGTGAGGCGTACCCTAGGGGTGGTGTGTGCGAATTGTGCGTCATGTTTCAGTTATTTGTCTTGTCATGTTTATTTGTGCTCTACGCTTGATTTTAATTAAGACATTCATTCTTGCATGCTTTTTAACAGTTATATATTTGCGGGGAAAATAAATCTAAACTATTACAAATGGCGCGGGTCCACATCGCCAAAATTAAACCGGACCCGATTTGGACTGAAAAATAAATAAAGCGAATAAAAGTGCAAGAAATAAAATTATTACAAGGCTTTGGGACATGTACATAATTATAATAAGCGACAAAGTAAAATGCGCGAAACAAAATAATTAAAGCGACGGGCGTTGGACCCTTTTGCAAAATATCAAATTAATGAGGAATTAAAATGAAAGTTAAAAATTAAATGTTTTTTGGTATTTTTGTGTTTTTTTTAGATTTAAAAGAAAAAGAACTTTTTAGAATGAAATTTGAAATGCAAATCCTAATTCTAATGTTTTTTAGTTATTGTGAAAATGTTATATTAATCTAAATTAAACCCTAATTTTTACTTATGTACATTTAATTATAAAAATAAAATAAATAAATAAATAATATTGTGATAAAAAAAGGAAAATTTAAAAGGTATAAAAAGTCATTAAACCTAATGCTATATTTTTGGATTTTTAGTTATTAAGAAAGTAGTAAAATCTAACCTAAATGCAACCCTAATTAGTTTACAAGTTTAATTATGAAAATTACTAATATTATGGCAAAAAACAAGGAAAGTTAAAAGGAATAAAAAAAGTCATTAACCTAATGCTATATTTTTGGATTTTTTTATGGAAGAAAGAATTAAAGTTAAAACCTATTTTACTAAATTTATTTACATGTAATTTATTTATAAAAGTAATTAAAATAAAAATTATATTTTTTGCCTTTTTCTGATTTTTTATGATATTTTTCATATTTTTGTAGAAATAATTAATTAATTAAAACAAATAAAATAAATAAATAACATAACAATTGAGAAAATGAAATATAAAAAGAAAATCAAACCAGGGGGGTAGCCCCATAATTGGAGGTAAGGCCTAGCATTCTGGCCCATTAACATTGAAATCCACTTGACTTTTCAGTTCACGTGCCAATGCGTTGACCATAGCGTATCATGTGCCTTGAATCTGAGCCCTTTGATTGATCTACTGGGACGTGTGGACGATGAGTTTTGAGTGTGTATGGTATGCCCTGGACGTTAGCGCTGCACAAGATCTTGTATTGAAAAATATTATTGAAATTTATACAGACCTGGGGTTCGAACCCAGGTCTTAGACAATGCAAAGGAATACGCCTGCCACTGAAGCACTTGAGTTACTTTTAACATATAATGATTAATGAATATAATAAAAAGAAAAGAGAGTTAGTGGCCTTCAACGCGCCAATTTTTGAACTGACGAATCACAGCGTGCCATGTACTCATCTTCCTCGCGTGCCTGAAATACAAAACACAGAGGCAACGGTTTCAACGCGTTGTGTTAGGCATGTTTATGAAAAATAGCGACTAGCGCTGTGACATCAATAAATTGATCGCGAGGGTCCATATCTCCTCGTCTTGATGAGCTGGTTTGAATGGCATAAGTCTGGAACCCTAATTTTACTGTATTGTGAAAGCCCTAAATCAAGCTCTAAAAAAACCTAGAATATGAAAATGGTAGAATCGCGCATGGCCAATGAAAACTCAATTGAACATGATGGTTAGTCTCAAAACATTATGCTAAACATGAATCAATGGACAAAATGCTGTAAAAATGTTTAAATCATGATGCACGATTTTGGAAATTTTGCTATACAGTTCGAGTTCTAACTACCAATTCTTGGAGATTGGCTTGTTGTTTGTGATTGATACACGTTCAGAATTGCCCAAGGAAGCTAATGGGATGATTTTTATGCCTTGAATCCACCTCTAACCTTGAAATCAGTTTTGTGTTTTTATCCAAAAATTTCAATGTTGCCATCAGCTTTTTAGCGCAGCCTTTGATGTGTTAGGCTTAGGGTTTGACTCAGTGTCTATGAGGGAAGAGAATTGGCTTGCTAGCTGACCTAGATTCATGCTCATGAGAGAACTAGTCCTAGGGTTTTTACCATTAACCAATTTTCCTTCTTTTAAGCCAAGACCAAGACTTAGTGTGCAATTTAACCCTAGCATAAGTTTGTGAGCTGGCCCATGATATATGGAAGTTGTCCAAATTCAAAATGACACTATTCCATTGGTTTTTTTGAATTTTATTTGAATTTTTAAAGATTTAAAATGAATTAAATTATCAAAAATTAAATAAAATAGAAAAATCAATATTTGGTCTTGAAATTAATCATGGGACACGTGTGTGGCATGACAAGGCTGAATCAAGTGGAAGAAAGTGGGCCCTTTTGTCAAAAATTGGAGTTTCAAGGATAGTTGACATTTGCCATTTCACAAAAATTTCCCAACTTCTACAAGGCATAACTTGCTCAATTTTTAAGCTTTTCACATGTTCTTGGACATTTTGGAAAGGTCTTTGAGTCCTTTAACCAATGCCTTTGGTCCCATGTCATTTTGATTTACCAATCTCAAGTTATGGTCTTTGACTTAAAGTCCCTTTTTGTTGACTTTTGAAAATGACCTATAATGTTGAAATTGATAACTTTTTGTGAGAGCATTTCTTGGACTTGAAGTATGAAGATGAGTTGTAGGAAATGTCTTTCTCTTCAAAATGAGCTTTGGATGGAATTTTTCTGATAATCCCTGTGAAAGTTATGCCCTGGTCAATTTCAGTTGACTTTTTCAACTGTCCAAATATAGCAACTTTTGCATCTTTGATGATTTCTGAGCCAAATTTTGAGAATCATGATCAAGCATTGATCAAATGATTTTTGTGGCTTCAAAATGATATGTTGACCAAAAATTTGAACTTTTGACTGCCAAATGACCATTTTGCCCCTACAGTTGACTGTAGTGCAATTTAGGGTTTTGACTGTGCAATCTTGAGCTGAATGCCTTGAAACTTGATATGAGGATGCTTGACCATGTTTGTAAGCATATGAGACTTGATTGGACCTTTGAACACTTCCTTTTCTTGATCAGAACACAAACCCTAGTTTTGACTGTATAGGAGACAGTTGGACTGTGCAACCCTTGGGGAATTTTGTAGCTTGGCTTGGCAATTTCTTGAGGAAGATGGGAGGGCAAATTTTGGGGTATAACAACTACCAACTCAATAGATGAAGGTAGAAAATCAATAAGATACCGACTCACAAATAACGGTAAACTACCAACTCAATATATGAAGGTAGAAAATTAAGAGATACTGACTCATAAATGACGATAAACTACCAACTCAATATATGAAGGTAGGAAAGTAAGAGATACTGACTCACAGATGACGGTAAACTAGCAACTCAATAGGTGAAGGTAGGAAAGATAATAAACCTTTCCACAACGAACGTATTCCAATTTCTTCTTTGTTGAGTCTTCCACTTGACGAGGACAATATACAAACTTCTATGTGGGACTTTTCTGGAGAGATACCATTTGTTGTTGATGAGCAAACTTCTCAAAAGAGATACCATTTATTGTTGATGAGCAAACTTATCAAAAGAGATACCATTTGATGTCGATGAGCAAACTTCTCAAAAGAGATGAGATTTATTGTTGATGAGCAAACTACTTAAAAGAGATGTCATTTGCTATTGAAATAACATATTGTTAGGGATACACAAGCTGCTCAAATAAAGAGGCCGCCACTTGATGTCTTCCAAAGATATCAATAATGCACAAGTGTCTCATGAAGTGGCCGCCAATTTCTATCTTCCAAAGATATCAATAATACACAAGCTGCTCATGACGCCAATTACTATATTCCAAAGATATCAATAATACATAAGTTATTGATGAAGAGTCCGCTACTTGCTATCTTCCAAAGATATCAATAATACACAAGCCGCTCATAAAGAGTCCACCACTTGTTATTTTCCAAAGATATCAATACTACACAAGCTGCTCATGAAGAGTCCACCACTTGCTATCTTCCAAAGATATCAATAATACACAAGTTGTTCATGAAGAGTCTGCCACTTGCTATATTCCAAAGATATCAATAATACACAAGCTGCTCATGAAGAGTCTGCCACTTGCTATCTTCCAAATATATCAATAATATACAATCTCCTCATGAAGAGTCTGCCACTTGCTGCTTTCCAAAGATATCAATAATACACAAGCTTCTCATGAAGAGTCTACTACTTGCTATCTTCCAAAGATATCAATAATACACAAGCTGCTCATGAAGAGTCTGCCACTTGCTATCTTCCAAAGATATCAATAATACACAAGCTTCTCATGAAGAGTATGCCACTTGCTGCTTTCTAAAGATATCAATAATACACAAGCTTCTCATGAAGAGTCTGACACTTGCTATCTTCCAAAGATATCAGTAATACGCAAGTTGCTCATGAAGAGTATGCCACTTGCTATCTTCCAAAGATATCAATAATACACATGCTGCTCATGAAGAGTCCGCCACTTGTTGTCATGTTGATATTCTAAAAGAGTGTTACAACAACACTACTGGGAAACAAAGTTCATCTTCAATGGGAAACCATGAATAGATTCTTTCTGAGGAGACCAAGTATTTAAATGTGAAAAATAAATGCACTCTCCATCTATATTTCACAGCCTAGAGAGATCCACGGGGTAGCATCCGCAAGAGACAAAGCTCAATCCAGGAATAAACTGGAGAGAAAACAGTCAAACAATACTCCACTCAATGAGGAAACAACTCAAATGGGGATTTATCCTATCCAGATATCACAAAAGAAAGCTAAAGCAAGATTCTTCCATGAGAGTTAACTCAGTGGGGAATTAGAAAGGAGGCGCACTTTCTGCTGAAGTTGTCACTCTATTTGGAAAGAGGAAATAAGTTACTTTGGGATAAACATAACCAACGGAGATGGACCCAAAAACATAGAAAAATGCGAATGTGCATGAATGATGTAAGTGTGAATGAATAAATGAATGTCACATATATGTTGACAAAACAAACAAAATAGATAAGCTGGAGATGAAAATACATCACAGTATAAATAGATACTCGACTAACTTCAACAAGATGAGAACATTACTAAAGATAGAATAAAAGCCATCGATGAAGCATATTTCTGCTATAAGACTTTAACCTCTCTAGGGAGGAAGATATTTTTTGGGAGAAAACCCAAAGTCCAATCTTCTAACATCAATAGTCCATTGGAAGAATAACAACACGAACTCTGCTTCAGCTGGAGAGAAAGAAAACTTGCCTAGCTGGAAACACTGGGGGAAATCCACCATCTGATAATGTGTGCAAAGCAGATCACATGTCTTGACAAATCTGGATTGCCCCTGGAACTAATTTTGGATGCCCCGAGTTTACTGCTGATAAGCTGCGTGACGCGCGGAAATTCTGGAGAATAAATTCACTTATAAAATGCCCCAAGTTATACGGTTGATGAGAAGAAATCGTCTCAAGAGGATTTTACAAAAGACCTGGCATCCAAAATGCTCTAGTGTCTTCAAACTCTTAGAGAGATTCGTCGAATCTTGACGTGACTGCCTCATATTAACTATATTTGGCACAATAGAGTTTTCAAATTTTCCCTATGAGGGTAAACAAACTATGAAGGCAACAACATGTTCATGCTGAAGGTCTTCAGGATACATTCCCCTGGATATGATCATTCTTGAAAATGGTTCGCCAATTACTTAACAAAGTTTCAGACCTTAAAAGATTAAACTCATCATTGGTGCTTATATGTAAGCTTCCTTGATATCAAACAAATGTTTTACAAGTAGAAAAGTTTATTCTGAGAATGAAAATTCTAATGCAACAATTATATAAGTCTTGAAGATTTTGAAAAGATATCGCACATACTTGGAGAGTTAGAGTAGCATTTATTTTTGTACAGCAAAAGCATATGATATCAACATAAATATTTAACAAAACTTATGAGAATCAGGAGCTCAATCTCGTCGAAGTATGCTTTAGAAATAACCTTGATTCAATTAGGACTTTTGAAGGTTGTAACCTGGCCTGGTTCACGGTTTTTAGAAAAAAAATTTAAGGCTCAAAATATTTGGTGCCCACCCCCTTCATGATGTTCTTCAGTCCTATATTCAGTTAATTTGATACTAGTGTTTGTGATACAGTGGGAGAACTGACTTGAAGGTTTTGCGTTTGATTGCAAATATTGCGGTGAGCAAGAGTCGCCATCAACTTTTCTTTTATCCAAAAGGAAAGGTGAAAAAGCACAGGAAAGACCTTTAAGATTGTTTCTTGAGTTTGGGGGGTAAATTATGAAAAGGGAAGGTATTAACACCCTTTTCATCCATGGTTTTCCATGGGCTCTTAGTTACTTGCTAGATCACTTGCTTTTTGTTTGAAATTATGCTTTGTGTGGTTTATGAAAGTATTTTGTAAAGAGGCCATTGTTTAGGCAAACTTTGTAATGATTCTCGTTCTAAGAATGTATACAAAGATGTTGATCTTTAGAAAATGTTTTCAAGTTTGTAAGATGTTTTGAAAGTGTAGGTGTTTGTTTTGAAAATAACAAGGATGTTTTTATTTTGAAATGGAGCAAGTAATTAGGAGTATTCTACCTACTCAAAAGTCTTTTTTGTTCATTTTCTTTTCCTTTGACATTGTTATCTTACCATTGATTTGGTAAGTAACCCTATCTTTGGATGTAAACGGGACGGGCGTGGGTCATCGTATAACCATGATTAGCAATGTTGCAAGGTATCTTAGCATTCTCTTTTTAGGGACCAAGATCATTTGAAAGGCAACATAGATAGCGTCATCGAGGGACTATGATCTTGTATTTTTGCTTGTTTTTGCTAAGATACCTCACATGCGTAATATGGCCATTTTGTAAAGGCAACCAAGTGGATTTACCCTAGGGGTGCTTGTGTGCAAGTGTGTTGTTTTTCATGCTTAATTTTGTCTTTGATTAGGGTTTTCTAATTGATTGGTTTTAGTCTTTCCATGCAAATCCTAATTACTAGCATTTGTATATAAAAGCGATAAATTGCGGAATTTAAAATTACTACGCTATTACAATACTTTTGGGAGGGATGTGTACAAATTATAAATGTGGATTGCAAGAAAATAAAGTCTAATTATCTATTACAACCATATTGAATTTATACAAGAATTGAAATAAATAATGTACAAAATGAATAAATATGCAAGAATTTAAATGTGAAGAAAATGGGTATTTGCTTGGATTTTTTAAGGAAAAGGGGTTTTGATTTTAACCTAATTAATTAAATGGAAAAATAATTAATTAAAATAGTAAAAAGTAAAACCTAAATTTACTAAGAAAGGATTTTAAATAAAACCCTAAATCTATTAATTGATTTAAAAAAGGAAATTAAGTTTGTAAGAAGAATATTTTTGGTATTTTTGTCTTGAAAATAAATTATAGTATTATAAAATATTTAAATGCTATAAAAGAAAATAACTAAAAAACCTATTTTTAATTAAATTCACAAAACAATTAGTAAAATAAATAAAGTATGATTAAATAAAATAATTTTCGTGTGAGAAAAAATAAATAAACTATGTCAAAATATTAATCTAATATTTTTATATTTTTTCTGATTTTTTAATATTAGATAAAATATTTAAGAAAAATAAATAAATAAAAATAAGAAAAAGAAATAAAAATGGGCCAGGGGCTGTGTAAGTGAAACATGGGGTTAACAACAAGAAAAAAAACCTAAAGGCCCAAGGGAGGCCCAACGCATGCCAAAAAAGTCAGAATGTATGAAAAAATGGAAAACAAATCCAAAAGGATACCACTAGG
The DNA here is from genome assembly GCA_948472305.1 of Vicia faba. Taxonomy (NCBI): domain Eukaryota; kingdom Viridiplantae; phylum Streptophyta; class Magnoliopsida; order Fabales; family Fabaceae; genus Vicia; species Vicia faba. The sequence goes on from OX451736.1 coordinate 1,538,496,553, forward strand.
GCTCGAACCCAGGTCTCTCAAGTCGCAGGCGCGCGCTTCTACTACTGGGGTGGCTATACATTCGTTTATATAATCAAAACAATAAATATATGATAGTAAACAAGTCCATGGCCTGAACTTCATCTTCAACCTCACGCCCAGCCAGAGCCTCTGTATCTTGTTCAAATCTCAACAAAAATGAAAACTCTAACCATGAAACTTGTAGCAAATTTCCTCAAGATTTCAGAAATGCAAAGCAAAATAATTATAGATCAAAGATAAGCATGAATTTTAATGGCCATATTTTGAACCATAAAAATCTCATAAACTTCAATCTTAAACTTCTCTAAGCTCAAGCAAAATTAATGAAAACTATGAACATGGTTAGCTTTAGGGCAATGATATCTACATTTTTCATTCACAAATAAATCATTGATGATGCCTGTATGAAAAGTTTCAAAGTTAGAAAACTTACTGTGATCGGTGGATCTGGAACTGACTGTTTAACGCTGGTTCGCGAAATGTCGCGGAAGCAAGAGTCGCCACCGTCTTTTATTTTCTCCAAATGGAAAGGACAAAAGCACAGAAAAATTCCTTATAGAGATTGCTCTCGGTTCGGGAGGTAGATTATAGAAAGGGAAGGTGTTAGCACTCTTTCTATCCATGGTTATCCATGGGCTCTTAGATACTTGCTCACTTGTGTTTTCAAAAATGGTTTGTTTGCTTTTCAACTGTGGGTTTTAAAAAGCTTCTTTGAAAATTTCAGTTCGACTCTTGTATCGGTCCTCAAGAGTGTTTGAAAAATGCTTTCGAAAGCTTTTTGAAAATGTGTTGGTGTGAAAAGTATTTTTGATTTGTTTTGTTTTGAATTAGAGCAAGTATCCACGAGTCGTCTACCTACCCTAAGGAATTCGTCTGTGTAAATGTCCTTTAAAGTAGTGCCATCCCACCATTGAGAGGTAGGTAGCACCACCGTTGGAGGTGTTCGGGTCAACTCGAGGGTTCGGGACATGGTGATCACCGGAGCAATAGGAAGACACCTTAGAAGCTACCCTCATGCCAGGTTCCCGGATCATGAGGACTTACTAAGACATCCTCTACTCGACGATCACCTTTCGAAGGGCAAGGCAACAATGAGGCGTACCCTAGGGGTGGTGTGTGATTTGTGTGTCATGTTCATTTGCATTTATCTTGTTCATGTCAAAGTGATCTATGAGTTTGTTTTTATTTTTATTCATTCATTCTTGCATGCATTTATTAACAGTTAAAAAAAGTGCGGGAAATGTAAAGTTCCTAAGCTATTACAAAGGCGCGGGTCCACATCGCCAAATTATATCCAGGACCCGATTTGACATAAAATAAAGAAATAAAGTAAAGTGCGAAAGATAAATATTTACACGGCTTTGGGAGAATTACATCAATATTTAAAAGAAGGAATAAATAAAATGTGCGAATTGAATTAAAATTGAAAACGAGGGCGTTGGACCCTTTTGAAGTTAAATTGAAATTAAAAATTAATTAATTATTTATTGAAATAAAAGAAGTGTTTTTTAGGTTTTTTTGTATTTATGAAATAAGAAAATAAAATTAAAATTAAAAGAAACCCTAATTCTAAGTTATTTTTAATTATTTGAGAAAAATGTTAAAGTTTAACTTAATTTACTAAAGAATTTATGTACATGTTTATTTACAAAATAAATTAGTAGTTAATAATAATAATAATGATGAGAAAATTATTTATTAAAAAAAACTGAAAAAGTTAAAAACCCTAATTTCTACATATTTAATTTATTAAGAAAAATATTAAAGTTTTGAAACCTAAATTAATCTAATTAATTGTTTAAAGTTTATTTACAAAAATAATAATAGTGAAATTAATATTAATAAAATAAACTTTTTTTTTGATTTTTCTGTATTTAATATTTATTATGAAAATTATTTTATGGAATTAAAAGAAAACAATTAAAAAATAATTAAAAGAATAAAAAGGAAAAACAAATAAAAATTAAAAATTGAGCAAACCATATGGGGTGTCTGGCCCAAGGGGAGGTTTTTTTGAAGTATTGACTCCTGAGTACCGTGGTCTGCATTCTTTGGCCATTGGATTGAGTTTCATGCATAAGTTGTTCTACTTTGGCCATTTGGCTTTTGGCTTTTGGCTTTTGGCCATTTGTGTTCTGGCCTCAACGTTCCTTAATCTTCTCAGGATGTCTGTCTCGCCACGTATTGGGGTCATGTGTAAAATGTTCTGTTTTGGCCATTTGGCTTTTGGCTTTTTGGCCATTTGGCTTTTGGCTTCAACGTTCCTTAATGAACCTGCATGGGATCCTGTCTAAATCTGCAGTGTTGAACCTCATGAACACATTAAATAAAATCATAAAAATTCAAATAAAACCAACATATGAAGAAATTTAATGTTTAGGCACAATATGGCATGTATGAATGATTATACCCTTTTAATCATGGAGATCAAATCAATCTTACCCTTACTGGAAGATTAGTGACCTGAATGCTTTTATGCCTTACTGGAAGATTAGGATCATGGAGATCAAGCCAGCCTTATCATTACTGAAGAAGTAGTGAGGTATTGGTTTATAACTGTGATGACTTGCTTGTAGTGAGAGAGAGATTTGTAATAAGGATTTCAAGGTTTTAGGGTTCTTGAAAGAGTTTGATATTCTAACAGTGTTGTGGCAAGGTTTTTTTCCTCTCTTTTTCTCCTCTCTTTTCCTCTCTCTTTTTTTCTTTTTTTCCCCCCCCTGGTTTGTGTGACAAGAAGGTGATTATATAGTGGAAATTAGGGTAAAGAAAATGGGCTTTGAATGTGCAATTGGGCCTCCAATATTCACTTGAATTCTTCACTTTCCAGGCTAAATCGCAGGGACTTAAGTGCATTTTTTGAAGTTGAAATGTGAAGACAAAATGTAGCCGGCATCGAGAACTAACTCCTGTCCAAAAATCGACTCAATCGGATAAACGGTGAATTAGTTATGAATTTTTGAAGTTTCAGCTCAGATAAACTTATTTTGGGCTCCAGTGTCAACTCTGACACGTTCTTCAATAAAAAACTGGTATTGATCGGTGCATAATCCGGTCTCGACTTTTGAATCAAAGTTGTAGATCTATGAGTCAGTGACCTTGTGTAAAAATATGAGCCCAATCCGATAAAAATTGACCGAGTTATGAATTTTCGAAGTTTCGGCCCAGATGAAATAATATTCAGCATTCAGGATTTTCAGCGTGTCACGCACTCTGAGCAAAAAACGAAGGCCTTTTGAATACCGTTTGAACTCAATTCCTTCTGTGAAAATGTAGTCAACTCAATTTGTGAAATTTTGGCGCCGGAACCAGCTCGATACGATGAAAATCGACCAAGTTATGATTTTTTGAACATGACGCAAATAAACTTCTGTCACAAATTCTCTGCACAAAAATACCTGATAAATCCACATTTTTGAAGACATTCTGATCGAAATTGGCTTCCAGCCGTGAGAGATGAAAACGTAGATGATGTCAAGACGGAATTTTGGCCACCGGAACGGGTTCAAAACGAGTCACGATCTTCAAGTTATGAATTTTTTAGCACGTAAAAACTGCACTTTCAGCACACTTTTTCACTATATTTCTTCAAGAAAACTCACACATTCGGATACCTTCTTTAAAGAATTGACTCTTAAGCCGAACCTGAATTTGAGAATACGTTATCAGAGATATCTTGGCGAAAGAACACCTGAATATAACGCGCCGGGTTGGACTTGTGAATTTTCTTGAAATGTTTTGAGAAATATGGGAGGGCAAATTTTGGGGTACAACACTTACCTTGCAAAAGGTATCGGGTTTGGAGTTTGAGAAGCTTTCAGTGAGTTCTAATGATTGGGTTAGCTTCCTCAAGTTCCCGGGAAGCTAATGGGATTCTTAGCTTGAGCTGAAAGTTCCTGAGGAGTTCTGGAGAAGTCCAAGTGCAAAGCTCTGTTTTTGAAAATGGAGGATGGTGTTAATGGTGTTACAGTCTTTTAGCAGGGTGTGGGATGAGTTCTAAATGATGTTTAAAAACTTTAGGAACCAAAAGGCTTGAAAATGCACGAGGGAGATGTGAGTTTCAAACTTTTGGTCAGGTTAGGCAACAATGGAGGTATGTGATGCAATTTTGAACTCTTGGTGTGTTTAGGGGTCAAGCATGCGTGGGATTTGTGGCCAATGGCTTGTGTATATATAAGCAAAGAGGGTTGAGTGGTTTTGAAAGTCATAAGTACAAGTTACAAGCTATTTGCTATGTTACTTGATTTTCAAGAAAAGTGGGAAACCAAGTTTCAATGTATAGTACAAGCATGGGTTGTGTGATTGTAAGTGTCTAAACCATTTCTCTTGTGTTATAAGACATGTATGATCAGAAAATAACAAGTGCAAGGCTCAAGAACAAGTTTTGTGCAAAAAGTCACTTTATCAAAATGGCATTATGCACTTTCTTCCCAAAATGGATATAAAGCATGGCCTTGCATTGAATGCTTGAAATGAGACCTCTAACAGTTGTGCAAGCAATTAATTATGGAGTGCCTAATAAGTTTGAGGCCTTCAAAGTAGAGGTTATGCAGCATAAGTTTGAATTTTGAATTTGTTCATCACAAACTGACTTGTAATTCAAGTGATAAAACCCTAACTTCATCTCTTCGATTCTCCCTACTCAAAAATGATCTCAAGGATTTCTTAGACATTTTGGAAAGCTTGAAATGTTCTCTACAACCCATATTTGAATCACTTTTAAATATTCCCCTTGTAACTATATGAAAAAGTGCCATGAAGTTGGGTCAAAATCCTGACCAAATTAGGGTAAAATTTCACTAAGTGTTTTGTTTCATGACCACATGTTCTTAAAATTATAACTTGAGATCCAAGCACTTTCGGAATAAGTTGTGTAAAGAAAAGTTGTATATTTCATGGAGGTCTACAACTTTCATTTTGAAAGTTTCTCTTGAATCAGCTTGCATTATGGTGAAATTTTGGCTCAAAGTTATGAAAAAATAAGAAATTTCCAACACTTAGAAAAATTTCTAACTTTAGAAATTTTAACTTTTCAAAATGAAATCTTGAATTTTTTATTTCTTGATGAGTAAGTTTCATGTTTTGACATGTTTTGATGAATTGTGATCTTTGGCATTTGATTTTGACCAAAAAGTCAAAGTTTAACTTTTCAATATACAATTGACTTTTTGATCAGTTGACTGAAAATTCATCTGTCAATCCATTGGACTTGAGCTATGTTTTGAGCCATGTCATTAGGTCAAAATGATGCAATTGGACTCTAGAGATCATGCCTTAAACCAATTGATCATTTTCTAGGTCAAAATGATTCAATTGGACTCTAGAGATCATGCCTTAAACCAATTGATCATTTGCTAGGTCAAAAATCAAAAATTGCCCTTTCCTAGTCAAAATCCTAATTTTGACCATTTTGCCCTTTTGGAGATTTGATCAAATTTCTTGAGGAATTGTGGTCCAAACTTGATCAAATGATACATATGAGCTTAAAATATTGATGTGGATAAAAAATTATGAAGTTTGACTGTAAATTGGCGACAATTGACTTTTTCCCAAATACAATTGATTTTTAGGTCAACTGCTCAACTGACTGAGCAAAAGTGTGATCCAAATCTTGAAACTTGACATGAGTAATCTTGAGGGTCCATAATGATCCATGAGAGTCATATGGGGCATTTGAAGTTCAAATATCCTTGTGCAATCTCAAACCCTAATTTTTGTCATCAGTGCTTAAGGAGATGTCTTGAGCTGATCAACCCTAGTGCAGTCCTGAGTCAAAGGAGATCTTGTGAGCAAAATATTGATAAGTGAGAGGGAAAATTTTGGGGTACAATAGCTTCCCCTGTATAATATTCTTAAGCCTGAAGAGTTAGATTGGCGAGTTTTTCCATTCGTGGCTCGAAGGTGGAAGATGATTGGACATTAGAGTGCCTAGAAATTTGCACTCAGTGATGTGATGGTTGTTGATAGAGGGAATGGGCTTAAAGATGCCATTTGGAGAGATAATAGAAAGTTGTCGGAGATGGACTTGTAGATTCCATCCAGAAATGATTGATGAACCGTATCTGTAAGCTGAAACTGAATGAGTATCAAAATAGCGTCTGTGTCTGAAGCGTATCTGAACTGTATCTGAAAGTTGAATCTGAATGAGTATCAGAATTGCATCCGTGTCTGGAGCGTATATGAACTGTATCTGAGAGATGAATCTGAATGAGTATCAGAAAGGCATCCGTGTCTAGAGCGTATCTGAACTGTATCTGAGAGCTGAATCTGAATGAGTATCAGAATGGAATCCGTGTCTAGAGCGTATCTGAACTGTATCTGAGAGCTGAATCTTAATGAGTATCAGAATGGCATCCGTGTCTGGAGCGTATCTGAACTGTATCTGAGATCTGAATCTGAATGAGTATCAGAAGGGGATCCGTGTCTGGAGCGTATCTGAATTGTATCTGAGAGCTGAATCTGAATGAGTATCAGAATGGCATCTGTGTTTGGAGCGTATCTGAACTGTATCTGAAGATTTGAATCTGAATGAGTATCAGGATGGCATCCGTGTCTGGAGTGTATCTGTACTGTATCTGACAGTTGAATCTGAATGAGTAACAGGATGGCATCCGTGTCTGGAGCGTATCTGAACTATATCTGAAGATTTGAATCTGAATGAGTATCAGGATGGCATCCGCGTCTGAAGCGTATCTGAACTGTATCTAGAAACTTTGAACATTGTTAATGGTAGCTGTTGATTAACCTTATCCTGAAAAGGGTAAAATGTTAGCTAATATGCAATGCCATGTTGTATGAAATGCATGGTATAATGAGATTGTGATACATGCATTCGCATTATCGATGTTTATGATATATGGATGCGATGTATGCATATGTGAGCTAATTTGCTGCACTGCTTGTTGGATTGGGGAAAATAAATCCCTGACTACTACTGAGGATATGGAGTGTAATTCTTCATGTTGTGAAGTTGAAGTGTTGGTGAATTTCCTCTTAGAGAAATCAACTCTATTGTAAGGCAAATGTTGTGTATTGCTTGTAAAATCCTGTTGGAGAATCCTGAGAAGTTTGGCGACTTCTACCGGGGAGTGACAGTTGGAAGTTTTATTCCGCTAGGGATTAAACTGCACACTGTGGGGGATTTTATGGAAATAGCCTAGAGAGATTTCCCTATCTCTTAAATCCGTCAATGATTGTCTCTTTATTTTGTTCATTTTTAAGCGGTAATTATGTTCAAATGCATATGTTCAAAAATAAATCATTGGACGTTTTTGTAAACAAAACACAAGAGTAAAGAAAAAACAGATAGTTTTGCACTTTCAAAGGGATATTTTTGTATTGACTTTGAGTAAGTATTTTTGTACAATGAGACAAACATTCTAGTAAGATAATTTTGTCGTAAAAAATGAAAATTTGATACAAAGAAAAGATAGCTATGTGAAATAATCCCATGGGGTTCCCATTCTGCTATAGCCTTTGTGTCTCTGAGCATCTCATTTATTTGTTGCCTTGTATGAAGCTGATTGAATTGATCAGAACCGTCGAGTTTGCAGGTTGTCCATAAGGTGATCCAATGGGACATAGTCATACGCTTTAATTCCCTAACTTTTGCCTGGACCGCCCTTTCGGGTTTTCAGTCCACCGGGATACCCTTTTTGGCCCAAGCGTCCCTTTCGGGTTTTCAGCTTGTCGGGTGTACAGATTTCTTTTGTTTTATCCTTAATTTTTTCTCGAACCTTTTTGGTTCGCCAAGATGCCCTTGTTTTTCCTAGGTGTGTCTACCTAGAGGGTCTCTTATGCATAGTATCTTTTGACTATGTCCGCATTCACAGGGTGCGGCAGGTCGTCGCCATCCATGGTCGTCAAGATCATTGCTCCACCAAAGAATATGCTTTTGATTACAAACGTTCCTTCATATGTAGGAGTCCATTTGCCCCTGGGATCACCTTGCAACAGTATGATGCGTTTGATCACCAGATCCCCAACTTGATACACTTGGAATCTGACCTTTTTGTTGAAAGCCTTGATCATCCATTTTTGATACATCTGACCATGATAGACAGCAGTAAGCCTTTTCTCACCAATCAAGTTTAGTTGATCAAGTCGAGTCTGGATTCAATCTTCTTCATTCAGCACTGCATCCTTCATAATTCTTAGAGAGGGGATCTGGACCTCAATAGGCAGGACAACCTCCATGCCGTATACCAGAGAGTAGGGTGTTGCCCCGGTTTATATGTGTGTTGTGGTATAATAACCTTGGAGGGCGAATGGTAGCATCTCATGCCAGTCTTTGTATGTGACTGTCATTTTCGGTATGATCTTTTTGATATTCTTATTTGCGGCTTCGATAACACCATTCATCTTTGGCCGGTAAGGGGAAGAATTGTGATACTGGATCTTGAATTTCTCGCACAGGGCGGTGATCATAGTGTTGTTAATATTCGTACCAGTTTCTGTGATGATATTCTCCGGGATACCGTACCGACAGACAAGATTCTGTTTAATGAATTAGGATACAACATTCTTGGTAACGAAAGAGAAAGAGGCTGCCTCAGCCCACTTTGTAAAATTGTCAATGGCCACTAAGATGAAGCGGTGTCCATTAGAGGTTGTTGGCTTGATTTCCCCAATCATATTGATGCCCCACATAGCAAAGGGCCAAGGAGCCGTTAAGACATTCAGAGGAACCGGAGGTACGTGCACTTTGTCAGCATAAATCTAACACTTGTTGCAGGTTCGAGAGTGTTGATAGCAATCTACTTCCATGGTAAAACCAGTAATAACCTGGCCGTAGGATTTTCTTTGCCATCGTATGCCCACTGGAATGGGTGCCAAAGGTGCCCTCATGTAGATCAGCCATGATCTTTTCCGCTTCAACCTTGTCTACGCACCGAAGTAACACAGAGTCATGGTTGCGTTTGTAGAGAATGTTGTTACTAAGGAAGAATTTAGCAGAGAATCTCCTTAAGAACTTCTTATCAATGACTAAAGCTCCATCCGGATATTCTTGAGCCTCGAGATACCTCTTGACTTTGTGAAACCAAGGCCGGTCCACTACTTCTTCAGTATTAATCTCGTGACAATGAGCTGGTTCATCCATTCGTTCAATGGTGATCTAGGGAGCCTCGTTATCCCATTTAAGTTTAAACATAGATGACATTGTGGCTAGTGCGTCTGCTAGATGATTTTCTTCTCGCGGGAAATGCTCGAAGGTAATCTTCTCGAAATGTGGGATCAATGTCAATACATGTTCTTTGTAAGGGATAAGGTTAGGGTGTTTGGTGTCCCATTCCCTTTTGATCTCGATGATGACCAAAGCTGAATCTCTGAATACACTTAAGGATTTGATCCCCAATTCTATGGCAACTGAGACCAAAAATGCACGCTTCGTATTCTGCCATGTTATTTGTACAATTGAATCAGAGTCTTGCCGTAAAGGGAGTATGACATCCTTCAGGGGATATAAGTACAACACCAATACCATTTCCGAGTGCGTTGGATGCCCCATCAAAAACCAGGGTCCATCGAGATCCTTGTTCAGGTCCGTCATATGGTCTGAATTCTTCACAGTTATTCACCATCATGATGTCTTCATCTGGGAATTAGAACTTCATGGACTGGTAGTCATCCACAGCTTGGTGAGCAAGGTGATCAGCTAGTACACTTCCCTTTATTTCTTTCTGGGTAGTATACTATATGTCATATTCTGTCAGGATCATTTTCCATCTCGCTATTCTCCCAGAGAGAGAAGGTTTCTCGAAGTTGTATTTTATTGGATCCATTTTAGATATCAATAAGGTAGTATGGGTCAGCATATACTGTCTTAGCCGGCGAGCAGCCCATGCCAGAGCGCAGCAAGTTTTCTCGAGCAGTGAATATATTGTTTCACATTCGGTAAACTTTTTGCTCAGGTAATAAATAGCATGCTCTTTTTGGCCATACTCGTCATGCTGCCCCAACACACACCCCATTGAATTTTCCAAAACAGTTAGATACATGATCAATGGTCTTCCCTCGACTGGTGGCATCAAAACAGGAGGCTCTTGCAGGTACTCTTTGATCTTGTTGAAGGAAGTTTGGCACTCATCATTCCATTTGGCTACTTGATCTTTCTTCAGTAATTTGAAGATTGGTTCACAAGTAACTGTCAGGTGAGAAATGAATAAGGCAATGTAGTTTAACCGTCCCAAGAATCCTCTGACTTCCTTCTCAGTATGAGGAGTAGGCATTTCTTATATAGCTTTCACTTTGGCAGGATCGACTTCAATACCTTTATTGCTAACAACAAAGCCTAGGAGCTTATCGGACCTCACCCCAAATATGCATTTATTTGGGTTCAACCTCAGCTTGTAATTCTTTAACCTCTCGAACAGTTTCTGTAAATGATCAATATGCTTTCTTCTGTTCGAGATCTGGCTATCATGTCGTCCACATAGACCTCTATTTTGTGATGTATCATGTCATGAAATAGATCTACCATGGCACGCTGATAGGTTGCCCCAACGTTCTTCAACCCGAATGACATAACCTTGTAGCAGAATGTGCCCCACTGTGTGACAAAGGTTATCTTCTCCATGTCCTCAGGCGCCATTTTGATTTGGTTGTAGCCTGAGAAACCGTCCATGAAAGAAAACACTTTGTGTTGTGCTGTATTGTCAACTAGAATATCAATGTGGGGAAGTTGGAAATCATCCTTAGGGCTTTCCCTATTCAAATCTATGTAGTCCACGCAGATTCGTACCTTGCCCTTTTTTGGGTACGGGAACAACATTGGCAACCCATTGTGGATAGGAGGTGACGGCCAAGAATCCGGTGTTGAATTGTTTCATGACTTCAGCTTTAATCTTCTCTAACATGTCTGGTCGCATTCGACGGACCTTTTGTTTTATCGGAGGACAATCCTCTTTTGTAGGTAGACGATGTACCACAATATCTGCATCCAGCCCTGGCATGTCTTTGTACGATCAGGAAAAGACCTTAACATAATCGTGTAGCAACTGAATCAGATGCTCTTTGACACTGGGTTCCAGATAGGCTCCCACCTTGACTTCTCTTTTGTCTTCTTCGGTACCTAGGTTAATTGTGTCCACTGGTTCTTCGTGGGGCTGAATGGTCCTCTCTTCTTGTTGTAGTAACCTGGCGATTTCCCCTGGTACTTCACAATCTTCCTCACCTTCGTCTTCGGCTTGGTAGATTAGATTTTCAAAATCACAGAAGGCCACAGCAGAATCGTTACCCATGGGATCCTGAGAGGATGTAAACCTGCATTGTGAGCGTGAGTGTGTATAAGAGTATAGCTATCTTTGAAACAAATGAAAATGTCAAAAAGAAAAAAAAACAATGAGCACAAAGTTTGTATGCAAAAATGTCCATGATTCATTGATGTCATATGGAAATGAGATAATAACCCTTACAAATGGACCATTGTACCTCGGGTAAGACACAAGGTTTTAAGAGTCTGAATTGTTTTAATATTACATATCCGACAAAATTTAAAGATAAATTACTGTGGGATAAAAGTAATCGGAACAAAATCTCTAGCTTCCCAGTTGATGAGCCCTCCACTGACAGTTAGAAAAATCCAACCCTCCAGGTCATAGTTGTCTTCATCATCCTCCACAGTGTTGACTTCGCGGTTGCTGATCTTCAAGGGTGGTCCTCCGGCACGAGCACGGCGTATAACTTTCTGAGCTCCTGAAGTGAAACCCAAACCGAATTTGTCAAATTTGTATGGGATATCTGGGAGTTGGCCCCAAATAGTGCACCCACCTTCTTCTATCATTGCCTTGGCATCTTTCAAAGACGACATCTTGAGCGGAGGCCTTGTAATCTTGGGGACTTGAGACACATCCTTGGTTACTGCCACCGTTTGCAGGACTTCTTCAAAGTGCTAGAATGGAGTTTCAATAAATTCACCATCTAATTCCACATATCTGAAGGAATTTAGATGGCTGACCATATACTCTTCTTCTCCATGAACGGTGATGATTTTCCCTTGAATAGGATATTTCAGCATTTGATGCAACATAGAAGTAACAACACCAGCATTGTGAATCCACGGTCGGCCTAATAAGCAGGAATATGAAGGGTTAATATCCATTACATAAAAAGTTGAATCGAATGTTTGAGTTCCAACTTTTATGGGGATGTCCACTTCCCCATGCACCCTCCTTTTTTAGCCTTCGAAGGCTCTCACTATTATGTTGCTCAGTTTCAATGTCAATCCTTCACAGTCAAGCCTATCAAGAGCCTTTTTAGGAAACACATTTAGAGATGAATCGGTGTCAACCAAGACATGAGCCAACGTCGTGCCCCTGCATTCGAATGAGACATGCAATGCCTCGTTATGCTTCCTCCCTCTTTGTGTTAAATCAACATCCGAAAAACCTAAACCATTATCTGCAGTCAAGCTGGCTATGCAGTCTTGGAACTGATCGATAGATGTTTCTTGGGGTACATGGAATAATAAAGCCAACATGGAAATTTTTTATGGAGTTTTCCCCAGTTGCTCGACTACGTTGTAGTCGCTTCTTTTTATGATCTTTAGAATTTCCTCCATCTCTTTTCGAGAAGTCTCAGGGATAGCTACCGATTGTGCCTTCGTCATGAAAGGCTCAACCAAAATACCTTTTCCTCGAGTCTCGATTGACTTGGCAGTGGGAATGTCAGTAGGGGTAATCACAGGGATTGTAATAGTTTTGTCAACATGAATATTAGCAGAGATGAATGCAGGACGGGGAATAGCCTTTGGAGGAGTAACAACAACAAGAATGATAACGGGTCCAGAAATAGCTTTTGGAGGAGTAATTTCTGGATAGAAAACCCTTCCGCTTCGGGTTATCTTACTAGTCCATGCGATATTACTGATATCGGAGTCATCTTTCTCAGAGCTTGAATCTTAAGCAGCTGGCCAATCTTGCTTGATACTGTGGTAGTAGACATCACCTCCATAATTCCAAGGGACTATTTTGTCTGACGAATACGGGATTGGTCCAGACATTGTAATTATCAACGGATCTACTTTAGGAACTGATGTAATTCTAGCGGTTCTTTTGGTGGAGACCCTGGAAGAATTAGCAGAAATGGTCACGATGGAAACATCATTATAAGAAACAGTTGGAATAGAAGTCTTTTCGAACAAAATTTCCTTATCATCTATTAGGAATTGAACGCCTGCTTTTAACAAATGACAGCTGGTTGGTGAGGATAAATAGAAATGACAGCCTTCATCAGAGCCTGGGAATACACCGGCTTTTAACAAGTTCTTTTTGATAGTCAGGAGTGGGGTCACAAGTTCATCAACTGAAGTAACAAACATATCTTCTTCAACAACATTGACATCACGGTCGTGCTTGGGCATAGGGGAAGTGATGACATTGGGAATTTCTGGCGCATCGAATTCAATCTCTTTGGCTTCAAGAAGGTCTTGTACTTTGTTCTTCAGAGTACAATAGTTGTTAGTGTCATGGTCGGGACTCTCAGAATGGTATGCACATCGGGCATTAGGATGATAGTGAGGAGAGGTTATGTTAGGATTCTTTGGAGCTTCTTTCAAAGTAACTAGATTGGAACTTAACAAATGCGGAAATACTTGATATAGTGTCATATTAATTCGGGTGAACTGTCTGACTGGCTTTTCCGTTCTTGGCTGGTTGCTTCTTTGTTGAGCGGGTGCAAGTTTAGGAATCATGACAGCCCCCACCATTGGATGGTGTTCAGCCCTATCATGATTTCTCTGAGGATATACAACAACAACTTCTTTCTTTCCAATGAATTGTTTTCTTACAGAAGCAGAGGATGCATCTTTTTGAATCTTCTCATTCTTTATCCCGGCTTCCACCCTTTCTTCGGTTAATATCAATTCGGTAAAACCTGCCGATGAACTCCCAATTAAGTGATTGAAGAAAGGACCGGACAAGGTTCCTAAGAACATGTCTACTGATTCTCTTTCAGATAGGGGAGGCTGGATTCTTCCTGTTAAGTCCCTCCATTTTTGCACGTAGTCTTTGAAGCCTTAACTTGAAATCATGGCCATACTCTAGAGTTGAGTACGGGTGGGTGCAAGATCAGCGTTGTATTGGTATTATTTGTAAAAGGCAGCGGCCAGATCTTCCCAGCTATGAACATTGGCTCTTTCTAGCTAATAAAACCAATCAAGTTGAGTTCCAGACAGACTGTCTTGAAAGAAGTGTACCCATAAATCTTTGTCGGCAGTGTGGGGTTGTATTTTCCTCACATAGGTCTGGAGATAAATTTTGGGACATGAAACTCCGTCATATTTGGCGAACACTGGTGCTTTGAATTTTGGAGGAATGACAATCCTAGACACTAGACCCAACTCCTCAAAGTCCAGTCCAGACACTTTTTGGATTTCCATTGCACTCAACCGTTCTTCCAAATGCTTATACTTGTCGTCGGCTGGCGGATATTGTTCTTCAGAATAGTCTTCTTATTCCTCTTCTGAATCTGAATCTGGCTGGACAACTATTTATTTGCCCTTCCCATATTGATTGTCTTTCTAACCAAATGACGTTGCAAAGTCTAGGGTCCTTCTTGTTTGTCCTTGGAATCTTCTCCCCATGTTTAGAACTCCGGTTATTTTCTTCGTTTTCTTCTTTTTCTCTTCGACCAACAAAGTCTTCAACTCTTCTTGTCCTTTGGCTAGAGTTAAGAACATATGTTGAAACTGTGCATTATGTGCTTGGAGGTCCTTCTTCGTTTGCTCAAGATCCATCTTACTGAAATAAACAGTAGAAAGATGAGGAGACTTGTTGCAAGAAAACCTGCTTATGTTATGATGAATGGTAGATGCATATGCAATGATTTCAAGGATTTTAAAGATTCAAATTTGTTTTAGACAAAAAGGAAACACACGTTATATTAATAAATGAAAGCTTGAGTACATCAATGCCTCTTTGGGAAAAATAATACAAAAACTCTAAGATAAAAAGGTTATACGCATCCTCTTTGGTGCGATGTAGGCATTCAGAGTCTTCTCCTCATGAAGTTGCTTAGTGAGTTCCAAAACCTTCTTCTCGCTAGCGTAGAATTGGGCTTCGAAAGTGTCTCGTCCCCCCTTGAGTTGTATCCAATCTCTTTGTAAGTCTTCAAGAGAGGTGGGCATGTCAGTATGTAGGATAGTGTATGGAACATCTCCTTCCATAACAGGCTCAATGATTACCGGGAGAATGGAGGGATAAGGCATCATAAGACTTTGAGCACGAGTTCGTACCCATTTGAGGTAAGGCTCAAGAGGTATGGAATTATTATGCCCCAATGTCTTGCAATCTACCTTGTTTAACATCCTCCAAGCTCGGATAAACCTCTGGCGATGACCTTGATCGTCGTTCTCATAGTCAAATACCAAACCTTAGATGAGCATCTCATGTGGGCCATCCCTTCGGGCGTAACCAAACTGTATTAAGGCTAAGAAGGGGTTGTAGGTGATACCTCCCCTAATGCCAAGTAAAGGGACATTAGGGAATTCTCCATAACAGTCGACAATAGTAACATTCTCTATGGATCGAGAACACCAATGAATGTTTGAATGTTTGAGCGTCATCAACCTTTTTGACCACCTTGAACCTTGCTCGTTCTTCAATATAGATTGGGGAAGATGTGAAATAAACCATCTTGCCAAGAGAGGAGTACAACACATAAGGATACCTCTTTTCCTCATTGTGCGAGTGTGAAAAGAATGTAGGATGTCCCCTAGAAAAGTAGGTACCGGGTTGCAGGATATGAAGATTTTGACGGTGTTCACATCTATGAGTTGGTCAGGATTTGGAAACAACACCATCCCATAAATGAGGAGAGCCACAATTTCCTTGAAAGCTTGCAAATCCATAGAGTTCCAACAGTTTTGGGATTTCTCAAACAAGAACTTTGCTAGGAAACCTTTGAAACCACTCCTTGTTTCCCAATTAGTTGTGATATCATATGGTTGCAATTGTAGAGCTTGAGCAACCTCTTTTGGCTTTGGGTCCCTTTTCGTACCGTAGAAAGGTAGTTGATTGAGAATGTGAATCCTCAAGAGTTGGGAGAATTCTTCCAAAGTTGGCATAAGTTGATAATCAGGAAATATGAAGCAATGGTGTAAAGGATCAAAGAACTGAAAGAGCACCTTCATCATGTCTTCATCAGTGTTGGAGGTGACCAAGTTTAGTAGGCGACCATGTCTTCCAGTGAACGGAGAATTTTAAGGAATCCTTGAAGCTAGCTCTTTAAGTTGTGGAGGAACCCTTACAAGATTGACTTGAACAGTTTTCCTGCGAATAGAGTCCATGTCCTACAAAACAGAACAAAGATAAATGCCAAGATCCTTGAAATGGTTAGTGAATAAGTAATATGTTATGATCTTCATGATGTTATGTACAAACATATATACGCAAACAATGAAAACAAGTCCTTAGGTTTAGGCTTGCATGGGGTCTCATAGGTAAGTACCCTCTTTTAGTTGGCACAAACTTGTCCTAGTAATAGTAACCGTGTTCTAAGGAGCTCAATATCACTAGTTTGTTTCCTTGGTCATTGTTTCAGCACAAGCCTCTTTAATGGCGACTGAAATATCCCAAAAAACCAAACCTCAACGAGTGTAGTATCGAGTATCTACCAACTTTGGACTGCACCAAAGCCGGTCATCTCACTACGTCCTAAATTCCAAGTTGGTCAAGTAAAGGTTCTAAAAGTGCATTAGTGCTTCATGACATCACTCAACGGCCCCGTATTCTCCTTGATTAACTCATGGGCTACCGGTACCCACAAATATGTTGCACTAACGTAGCTATTGCTTAGACCATGTCGATATACCCCGCACAGTTTCCACAATATATTGTTACTTACCTATAAGGTATCCCAAATTCGGGTAGAAGATTCAAACCCAAACAAAGAACCATAATGTAAAGCATACTGTGATGTGGTGGGAGAACTGACTTGAGGTTTTGAGTTTTATCGTAAATGTTGCGGTTAGCAAGAGTCGCCACTGACTTTTCTTTTATCCAAAAGGAAAGGTGAAAAACCTTTGAGATGTTTTCTTGAGTTCAGGGGGTAGATTATGAAAAGGGAAGGTGTTAGCACCGTTTTCATCCATGGTTTTCCATGGGCTCTTAGTTACTTTCTTTAGATCACTTGCTTTTGTTTGTTTGAAATTGTGTTTGGTGTGGTTTTGAAAGTATTTTTGTAAAAGAGGCCATTCGTTTAGGCAATATTTGTAATGATTCTCGTTCGTAAGAATGTATACAAAGATGTTTGTCTTTTGAAAATGTTTTCAATGATTGTAAGATGTTTTGAAATGTGTGTGTGTTTATTTTGAAAATAGCAAGGATTGTTGTTTGAAAGGGAGCAAGTAACTAGAAGCTATCTACCTACTCAAATGTATTTCTTATGCATATTCTATTCCTTTGACATTGTTGTCTTACCATTGATTTGGTAAGCAACCCTATCTTTGGATGTAAACGGGACAGGCGTGGGTCATCGTATGGCCATAATTAGCAATGTTTGTAAAGTATCTTAGCATTTTGAGGGACCAAGATCATTTTTGTAAGGCAACCTTTGAATAGCGTCATCGAGGGGCTATGATCTTATATTTGTTTTGTTTTGCCAAGATACTTCGCATGCGTAACATGGCCATTTTTGTTTTAGGCAACCAAGTGGGGAAAACCCTAAGGGTGCTTGTGTGAAAGTGTGTCATTTTCATGCTTTGATTTTGTCTTGTATTTAGGGTGTTGTTGTACCCCAAAATTTGCCCTCCCATATTCTTCAAGATTTGCCAAGATCATGGTTCAAAATCTCTCAAGGGTTGCACAGTCCAATTGCCTCCTAACACTGTCAAAATTAGGGTTTTGGTTCTTGCAAAGAAATTGAGGTTTTCAAGGGTCCAATCAAGTCCCACATGCCTATAAACATTGTCAAGCATCCATATGTCAAGTTTCAAGACTCACAGCATCAAATTGCACAGTCAAAAACCCTAGTTGCTCCACAGTCAACTGCAGGGGCGAAATGGTCATTTGACAGTCAAAAGTCAAAATTTTTGGTCAACATCTTATTTTGAAGCCACAATCATGATTTGATCAATTCTTGATCATGATTTCACAAGCATGGCTCAAAAAGTCTCAAGATGCAAAAGTTTCTATTTTTGGACAGTTGAAAAGTCAACTGCAAATTGACCAAGGCATAACTTCTTCATGGTTTATCAGAAAAATTCCATCCAATGCTCATTTTGAAGGGGATGACATTTCCTACAACTCATCTTCACACTCCAAGTCCAAGAAATGCTCTCACAAAAAGTTATCAATTTCAACATTATAGGTCATTTTCAAAAGTCAACAAAAAGGCACTTTAAGTCAAAGACCATAACTTGAGATTGGTAAATCAAAATGAAATGGGACTAAAGGCATTGGTTAGAGGACTTCAAGACCTTTCCAAAATGTCCAAGAACATGATCATAGCTTCAAAATTAAGCAAGATATGCATTGGAGAAGTTGGGAAATTTTTGGGAATTTTCAAAAGTCAACTTTGCCTAAAACACTTCAAAATTGCTAATGGGCCTCAAATTCTTCCTTGAATCATTACCCAAAGCCTATGCACGACCCATTGAGCTCAAAGGGATTTATTTTCTTATTTTTAATTAATTAATTGAATTTTTATTCTTATTAATTCATTTAATTAGATTTAATTATGAGAAAATATCAAATAATGCTTTTTCAAATCTTTTTGTGCAGCAAATCAAACTAGGGCAAGCTGGCAAGTCGTTTCACATTCAAAAAGGGAAGATTTTCCATGATTGGCAAGGGTTTCAAAGGCAAAAGATTGAAATTTACATAATTGAAAATCAAATATCCAAGACATTAATTCAATGGATTCATGGGCTCTTTCTTGACCTAAATTCGTTCACATACAAAGGCTGAGTAAAACCTAATTGATAGATACACAAAAAGCTGCTCACAAACTCATAACCAAGTTGCAAAAAACTCAAGAAATTTGGAAAACTGAAATCATAGTTGCAGGACGTTTCAAAGCATAAAAAGTATTCCAACACGTTGCTGGACCTTCCAGGAAACTATTGGCATCAAGAACAAGTCCCCATACTCCAAGAATCGGTAGAACAGATTCACGCTTTTCACAAATATGTCCATAATCGAATTTCAATTTCTATGCATCATTCATGTGTTTTGATCATTGACTTGTATTACTAACATATCCCTGAAACTTTTGGTATGGTTTAATTGGACTAACACTGCTTGTATCAAGATCTGCCATGGACGAAAATTAGGTTTTCCAGAGCTTCAAAATAGGGCTTTCATGTAGAGAAAAAATTGAACCTTGAGACCTATGCAGTTCAATTCAAGAGCTCAACACGAGTGGAATGGAAACCTCGCGCTCAATTTATGTTCCCTGTGGGCGTAATCGCTATTATTTACTGTTCCATTTAGTGGGGGTTTAAAACCCCCGCTACTTGTTTTCTATTTGCAGGAAGAACAAAGACGAAGCATGCGTGTCATCACGTTACTGGGAGATTCAAATATTAGCGCATTTTTTCTTTGTTTCAGCATAATTGCTTTTTTTTCATATATTATAATTCGTTGTTATATTGTATATAAACAAACGCAAATGGCCTGATGGTTGAGGACGTGTCTTGCAGGTATAGGGACCTGGGTTCGATTCCCAGGTCCCCCCACATATTGCATAATTTTTGTTTTAACGTGTTCACATGCAGCAATGGTCCAGTGGTCCACCATACGTACCCATGCTCATGCTTGCCAGATGGCCTTGACCCACAATCTGAAGGTCACAAAAGGAGGTCTATCATGTACCTCAGTCAACCAAGGCGCACTCAAGCTGGAAAGTCAAACAAAGGCCTTGCTTCAATGGGCCAGAATACTTCAAAACACCTCCCTTTGGGGCCTGACACCCCCTTGGTTTGCAATTTGATTTTTTTTCTTTCTTTTAATTTCTTTCAATTATTTATTTTTTATAATTATTATTAAGTCATTAAAATTAATCTTTTCATAATAAAATCAGAAAATCAAAATACAAAAATATGTTTAATTATTTATTAATTTACTCATTAATTTATTTTTGTAAATAAATGTTAATAATCAATTTAGTTAATTTAGGTTTAATTCAATCTTTTTCTTTAATAAATAAAAAATATGTAGAATTAGGTTTTGACATTTTATCTTTTTCTTAATTAATTTTTCCTCATTATTTATTATTATTATAATTACTATTTATTTTTGTAAATAAACATGTACATTAATTAATTAGTAAATTAGAGTAACTTCAATATTTTCATTAAATAATTAAAATAACTTAGAACTAGGGTTTCCTTTTAGATTCTTTTCTTTATTTTCATAAATACAAAAACAAAACAAAAAACATTTTCTTTAATTAAATAATAAATAGACTTTAATTTAAATTAATTCCAAGCAAAGGGTCAAAACCCTCGGACATTCAATTTTAATTTCTATTTCGCGCATTTATTTTCTTTTTAGTGATTATTATGTAACTGCTTTCTGGATGTAATAGTAATTAGGTATTTATTTACTTTCCGCATCTTTTATCAAACGGGTCTTTGTATTTTGGCGATGTATAGACCCGCGCCTTGTAATAGCGTAGCTTTTATATTTCCGTCTTTTAATTTTCCGCACTCTTAAATTCTAACTTTGTATGAAAGAATGTATGCTAATTAAAAACAAGCGTAGCTCACAATATCATTGTCAAAGATAACTGTTAAACTGAAAACAACACACAAATACACACACCACTTCTAGGGTACGCCTTACTTGTTGCCTTCGAAACGTGGTCGTCAAGTATAGGACGTTTTAGTAAGTCCTTATGTCCATGATCCAGTTGCCTCGAAACAGTTGCCTCAAAATAGTTGCCTCAAAACGGTTGCCTCGGATTAAAAAAGGATCAAGGACATAAGGGTAGATTCTAAGGTGTCCTAACTGTTGCTTCGGTGACCACACTGTCCCTACACTCGAATTGACCCGCACACCTCCAACGGTGGTGCTACCTACCTTTCAGTGGCGGGATAGCACTACCTTAGGGACTTCTACACAGCTTAATTCCTTAGGGTAGGTAGATGACTCATGGATACTTGCTCTATTCAAAAACAAATCAAAAAAACCTTTTCACACTGACACTTTTCAAAAAGCTTTCAAAACAATTTTTCAAACGCTCTTGAGGACTGATACAAGAGTTATTCAGAAATCTTTAACGAAACTTTTTTCAAACCCACTCACATTTTGAAAAGCAAACATTTTGAAAACATAAGAGCAAGTATCTAAGAGCCCATGGATAACCATGGATAGAAAGGGTGCTAACACCTTCCCTTTCTATAAATCTACCTCCCGAACCGAGAAACTATCTCATAAGGAGTTTTGCTGTGCTTTTGTCCTGTCCATGTTGGAGAAAATAAAAGACGGTGGCGACTCTTGCTTCCGCGACATTTCGCGAACCAGCTTAAAACAGTCAGTTATAAATCCACCGATCACAGGTGTTCTATTTGTTTTGTTTTGTTCTTATCATGCAAACCCTAATTACTAATCAAGGCATATAAAGCGATAAATTGCATAATGTAAATATTTCTAAGCTATTACAATAATTTATAGGAGGGGGGAATACAAATTTGAATGGGGATTTGCACAAATATAAAGCTAAATACATTATTATAACCAAATCGAATTTGTACGAATTTAAGATAAATACAAAATAATATTTAAAATGTAATGCAATGCAATGTACATGTAAAAAGATTTTTTGATGTCTTATTTTTATGTAAAAGAAAATTTAATCTAAACCTAAAAATATAAGATAAAGAAAATAATTTTTGAAAGAAGTTTAACCCTAATTATTGTTTAAGAGAAAATAAAGTTTTTATATGTATTATTTTTGTATATTTTCTTGTATAAAATAATAAATAATATTGTAATAAAATATAAAACTTTATATATATGCAAAAATAGGGATTTATAAGTATGAAAGGAAAAATAAATTAAGCTAAATATATTTAATTATACTTACAAGTTTATTAAGAAAATAAATTATATCCTATCAAAATAAACTATATTTTTATGTGAGAAATAATAAAATAAAAAAAGTATAATATATTAATTTACATTTTTTTGGGATTTTTAATCATTAAAGAAAATAATAAAAATATTAAACATGTAAATAAAACAAATAAAAAATAAAAATGTAGAAAGTTAACATGGGGGTAAGATAGCAGATTAGTGGTGATGATGATAGCAAAAATTCCTGGCCCAAATGACCAAGCCCAACCTGTAAAAAGTGTGAAAATGGAAAAGAAAAAGAGTGAAAAATACAAAAGTAGCGCGCAGGTTTGAACCCAGGACATGGGTCTCACCAGCGCGCTACTTTACCATTGGGGTGGCCATACATCCATTATCTTTATTGAAACGAAAATAACATATTACAAAACGCGCCATATGCCCTATTTCATCTTCTTCCTCAAGCTTTGGCCGGACACCCTGTAACTTCCTCATACTTCCATGAAAATAAAAACTTATAACATGAAAAATGTAGTATTTGAACTCAGGATTCCAACCATATAAGTTATGTAATCTAACTATCAAAGATCAAAGATAATTTTAAAAGCCCTAAATTCTAACCTAATATTTTCAGAGATTTCAACTTCCAAATTCTCTTAGCACAAGTAAAATCAATGCAAGATAATGGTATGTACAGCTTCGTTATGATGAGGAATACATTTTTTATTCACGGATCGTGGCCTAAGGTTGCCTGTACAAGGAGATAAATTTTGAAATTTTACCTCCTTCAGCTGGAATCGTGTATGAAAATGGAGTGACTTTAATGGAGGCCTGATGCTTGCTTGAGCTTCCTTGAGCTTCCCCGAATCTATTCCAACCCTTGCCTTGCTCTGAAAGTAGCTAGAACTCCTTGGCCAAGTCCAACTGCAAGCTCTGAACTCAACAATGGCAGATGGTGGAAAAGAGATTACAGAACAGGGATGATGGTTTGGATGGGCTTGATATCAAGTATGTAAGGTGTTTGAATGATCTAAACACAAAACGCACGAGCCAAATGGAAGATGAATGTGTTTGTGCAGAAACTGTAGTTTGAGCAGGTTTTTGGTGTTTTGCTTGTTGAGAGTCTTTCAGGTCCTTTCCAAGCGTGTTATGTGTTGCATAATGTTTGTATATTAGTATGGAAAAGATCTTAGGTCAGCTTCCCAACAGATCTGCCAATGCTAGCCTTTTTGCCAACTTTCTTGTACTTGAAGCAAAGTGATAAGACCCAAGCTTCACATGCTTGTACCAGCTTGATTAGGGTTGGTATGAGTTTGTACAACTTACTTGAGACCTGTGAGATTTGTATGCACCAAGGGGACAGGTCCAAAGATAAAAAATGTAAAGTTTGCAAAAGTTACTCTTTTTCAAAATGGCAATGGAACTTTTTTGCCATAAATGGAATTACAAGTTGGATAAAGGTTCAAAAGCATGGATAGAGGCTTTGTCAACTGAGTAAGAATTTAATTAAGGAGTGTGGAGCAAGTTTAGGACCTGTACAACATGAATTATCCATCATAGGATTGATTTGTAACTTTGTTCTTCATGAAATGGCTTGGACAAAAAGTGAGAAATTGCCAACTTCATCTCTTCGATTCTCCCTACTAAAAAATGATCTTGAGGAGTTCTTGGACATTTTGGAAAGCTTTTAATGTGGTCTATAATTCATCTTTGAAATTCATTTTGATATACCTCTTGTAACTAGGTGAAAAGTTTCCATGAAGTTGGGTCCAAAACCTGCCTAAATTAGGGGAAAATTTCACTAAGTTAACAAGTTCATGACCATGTATTCACAAATTTATATCTTGAGATCCAAGCATCTTTAAGGAAAAGTGTGTGAAAAAAAGTTGTAGATTTCATGGAGATCTACAACTTTCATTTTGGGAACTTTCCTTGAATCATTATGCATCATGGTGAAAAAGTGGTGTAAAGTTGAGAAAAAATAAGAAAATTTTCTATACTTAGAAAATTTCTAAGTTAGAAAAATTTCAAATTCAAAACCCTAATTTTCAAATTTGGTTTTCTTGATGAACAAGTTTCACATTTGAAATTTTTTTGATGAATTATGATCCTTGGTACTTAATTTTGACCAAAAAGTCAAAGTTTGACTTTTCAGTATACAGTTGACTTTTGATCAGTTGACTGTAAGATTCATCTGTCAATCCAATGTAATTGAGATGTTTTGAGCCATGTAATTAAGTCAAGATGATGCCATTGAAACCTTGAAATCGTGTTTGAACTCAATTGGTCATTTGCTATGTTAAAAATCAGAAATTGCCTTTCCTTAGTCAAAACCCTAATTTTGACCATTTTGCCCTTTTTGTGATTTGATCAAATTTCTTGAGGAATTGTGATCCAAACTTGACCAAATGATACATGTGAGTTTAAAATGTTGATGTGGATAAAAAATTATGAAGTTTGACAGTAAATTGGCCATGGTTGACTTTTTCCCCAATACAGGTGATTTTTTAGGTCAATTGTCCAATTGACTGATCAAAAATGTGGTTCAAAGCTTGAAACTTGTCATGAGTGATCTTAGGGATCCCTAATGTTGTTTGAAAGTCATATGAAGCAATGATGGTCCAAAAATCCTTGTGCAAACTCAAACCCTAATTTTGGGTCATCAGTGCAAGATGAGATGTCTTGAGCTGACCAAACCCTAATCCAGTCTTGAGTCAAAGAGATCTTTGTGAGAAAAGTCTTGGTAAATGAGAGGGAAAATTTTGGGGTACAACAACTGCCCCTGTTCAATCTTCTTAAACCTGAAGAGTTAGATTGGCGAGTTTTTCCATTCGTGACTCGAAGGTGAAAGATGATTGGACATTAAAGTGCCCATAAATTTGCACTCGGCGATGTGTAGTTGGGGGAATGGGCTTAAAGATGCCATTTGGAGAAGTGATAGAGTCTTGTTGGAGATGGGCTTGTATATGCCATCAAGAATGTTTGTTGAATTGTAAGTTGTAAGTTGAACTTGAAATCTGAATGAGTAACAGAATGGCATCCGTGTCTGGAGCGTATCCGTACTGTATTTGAACTTGAAATCTGAATGAGTAAAATAATGGCTTCCATGTTTGGAGCGTATCCGTACTGTATCTAAACTTGAAATCTGAATGAGTAACAGAATGGCACCCGTGTCTGGAGCGTATCCGTATTGTATCTGAACTTGAAATCTGAATGAGTAAAAGAATGGCTTCCGTGTCTGGAGCGTATCCGTACTGTATCTGAACTTGAAATCTGAATGAGTAACAGAATGGAATCCGCGTCTGGAGCGTATCCGTACTGTATCTGAACTTGAAATCTGAATGAGTAAAAGAATGGCTTCCGTGTCTGGAGCGTATCCGTATTGTACTTGAACTTGAAATCTGAATGAGTAACAGAATGGCATCCGTGTTTGGAGTGTATTCGTACTGTATCTAAACTTGAAATCTGAATGAGTATCAGAATGGCATCCGCGTCTGGAACGTATCTGAATTGTATATGAATAAGTATCAGAATGGCATCCGTATCTGGAGCGTATCTGTATTGTATCATGAAAGCTCATTATTTAACAGTAGTTGTTAATCTTATCCTGAAAAGGGTAAAATGTTAGAACACAAAATTATGTTGCATGAAATGTATGATGCAATATATGTGTTTTATCAATGTTTATGATATGTGGATGTAATGTATGCGCATGTAAGCTGATTTGTTGTATTGTTGAGGAAAATAAATCCTTGACTGCTGCTAAGGATATGTGGATTCTTCATGTCTTGAGGTTGGAGTATTTGACAAAAACTCTGTTGTGAGAGCAATGCCATATACTGCTTGAGGAATCTGCTTGGGGAATCCAGAGAATTTTGATGACTTCTACTGGGGATAGATGGGAATCTTGGTTCCGTTGGGAAGTATCAGAAGTTAACTGTTATCCGGTTGGATTTCAAGTTTCAAAACAACTTGTTGGGGAATTTGGAGGAACTGGATGGTTTCCGCCGGGGATTGATGGTTTGAAGTTTTAGTTCTGCTGGAGATCTAAATGACGCACTGCGGGGATTTCTCATGGAATAGCCTAAAGACGTTTTCCTATTGTTTCAATCTGTCAGTAATTGTCTCCTTTCATTTTGTTTATTTGTAAACAGTAATTATGTTTAAATGCATATGTTCATCAATGAATCATTGGACGTTTTTGCAAATAAAACGCAAGTGTAAAGAAAAAGGGCAAATATTTTTCTGTACTTGAAAGAGATATCTTTGTATTTACTTTGAATAAGTATTTTTTACAAAGGAGACAAACATCCTAGTAAGAGGATAGTGTCATAAAAGTAAGAAAAATTTATACAAAGAAAGATAGCTATGTGTGATAATCTCATGGGGTTCCCATTCTACTATATCCTCTGTATCTCTAAATATCTTGTCCATTTGTTGCTTCGTCCGAAGATGATTGAATTGATCAGAAACTCCGAGTTTTTCAGTGAAGAGATTGTTCTCAAAGTGATTCGACGGGACATAGTCATACGCTTTAATTCCCTAACTTTTGCCTGGACCGCCCTTTCGGGTTTTCAGTCCACCGGGAAACCCTTTTTTGGCCAAGTCGCCCTTTCGGGTTTTCAACTTGTCGGGTGTACAGAGATTTTTTTTATTTTTTATCCCTAATTTTTGCCCGAACCTTTGTGGTTCGCCGTGATGCCCTTTTTTTCCTAGGTGTGTCAACCTAGCGGGTCTCTTATGCGTAGTATCTTTTGACTATGTCCGCGTTCACAGGGTATGGCAGGTCATCACCGTCCATGGTGGTTAAGATCATTGCCCCACCGGAGAAGATGTTCTTGATTACAAATGGTCCCTCATAGGTAGGAGTCCATTTTCCCCTGGGATCACTTTGTGGCAAGATAATGCGTTTGATCACTAGGTCTCCAACTTGATATACTTGGCGCTTGACTTTCTTGTTGAAAGTATTGATCATCCGTTTTTGATACATCTGACCATGGCAAACAGTAGTAAGTCTATTTTCATCAATTAAGTTTAGTTGATCAAGTAGAGTCTGGGTCCAATCATCCTCATTCAAACCTGCATCCTTCATAATTCTCAAAGAGGGGATCTGAACCTCAATAGGCAAGACAACCTCCATGCCATAAATCAAAGAATAGGGTGTTGCCCCAGTTGATGTGCAAGCTGTGGTACGATACCCGTGGAGAGAAAATGGCAGCATCTCATGCCAGTCCTTGTAGGTGACTGTCATCTTTTGTATGATCTTTTTAATGTTTTTATTAGCAGCTTCGACTGCACCATTCATCTTCGGCCGATAGGGGGATGAATTGTGATGTTGAATCTTGAACTGCTCGTACAAGGCGGTGATAATAGTATTGTTAAGGTTTGTACCATTATCAGTGATGATCTTTTCGGGGATACCGTACCGGTGAATGAGATTCTGCTTGATGAAGCGGGCAATAACATTCTTAGTAACGGATGCGAAGGGAGCTGCTTCGACCCATTTTGTAAAATAATCAATGGCCACTAGAATGAAGCGGTGTCCATTGGAGGCTGTAGGCTTGATCTCTCCAATCATATAGATTCCCCACATAGTGAATGGCCAAGGAGCCGTCAAGACATTTAGAGGAACCGGAGGCACATGCACCTTGTCAGCATAAATTTGACACTTATAACAGGTCCGAGAGTGTTGATGGGAGTATGCTTCCATGGTAGACCAGTAATAGCCTGCCCGTAGGATTTTCTTCGCCATCGTATACCCACTGGAGTGAGTGCCAAAAGTACCTTCATGCAATTCAGCCATGATTTTTTTCAGCTTCAATCTTATCCACACAATGGAGCAGAATAGAGTCATGATTGCGCTTGTACAGGATACCATTACTCAGGAAGAACTTAGCAGAGAATCTCCTTAAGAACTTTTTATCATTGATTGAAGCTCCTTCCGGATATTCCTGATCCTCGAGATACCTCTTGACTTCATGAAACCAAGGCTGGTCCACTACTTCTTCAGTATTGATCTTGGGACAGTGTGCTGGTTCGTCCATTCATTCAATGGTGATCTGGGGAGCTTCGTTATCCCAATTAAGTTTAAACATAGATGACATTGTGGCTAGAGCATCTGCTAGCTGATTTTCTTCTCGTGGGAAATGTTCGAAGGTAATCTGCTCAAAATGTGGCAGCAACGTCAAAACATGTTCTTTGTAAGGGATAAGATTTGGATGTTTAGTGTCCCACTCTCCTTTGATCTGACTGATGACCAAAGCTAAATCTCCGAACACATCTAAAGATTTGATTCCCAAGTCTATGGCAGCCTTGAGACTAAAGATGCATGCTTCATATTCCGCCATGTTGTTCGTACAGTTGAAGCAAAGTATGGAAGTAAAGGGAGTATGACACCCTTCCGGAGATATGAGTATAGTGATGATACCATTACCAAGTGCATTTGATGCCCCATCAAAGAATAGGGTCCATCGGGATCCTTGTTCAGGTCCGTCATATGGTCTGATCTCTTCACAGTTGTCTAGTGTCATGATGTCTTCATCTGGGAATTCAAACTTCATGGACTGATAAACCTCTACAGCTTGATGAGCAAGATGATCAGCTAGCACACTGCTCTTTATAGCTTTCTAGGTAGTGTACTGTATGTCATATTCTGTTAGGATCATCTGCCATCTAGCTATTCTTCCAGACATAGCAGGCTTTTCGAAGATGTACTTTATCGGATCCATCTTAGATATCAACAAAGTGGTATGAGTCAACATATACTGTCTTAGCCGGCGAGCAGCCCATGCCAGAGCGCAACAAGTTTTCTTGAGCAGTGAATATCTGGTTTCACAGTTGGTAAACTTTTTGCTCAGGTAGTAAATAGCGTGATCTTTTCGGCTAGACTCATCATGATGCCCCAATACACACCCCATTGAGTTCTCTAAAACGGTCAGATACATGATTAGTGGTCTTCCCTCGACTGGTGGCATCAAAACAGGAGGCTCTTGTAAATACTCCTTGATTTTATCAAAAGCAACCTGGAATTCGTCGTTCCATCTAACTACTTGATCTTTCTTCAGTAGTTTGAATATTGGCTCACAAGTAGCTGTCAGGTGAGAAATGAATTTGGAAATATAGTTCAGGCGTCCTAAGAATCCTCTGACTTCCTTCTCAGTGCGAGGAGCAGGAATTTCTTGTATCGCTTTAACCTTGGCAGGATCAACCTCGATGCCTTTGTTGCTGACGACGAAACCTAAGAGTTTACCGGACCGGACTCCGAATGTACACTTGTTTGGATTCAACCTTAGTTTGTACTCCTTCAACCTCATAAACAACTTTTGCAAGTGATCTAGGTGCTCCTCTTCAGTTTGTGATCGGGTTATCATGTCATCTACATAGACCTCTATCTCATGATGTATCATATCATGAAACAAAGCTACCATGGCGCGTTGATAGGTTGCCCATGTATTCTTCAGCCCGAATGGCATCACTTTGTAGAAGAATGTGCCCCACTGTGTGACAAATGTAGTTTTCTCCATGTCCTCAGGTGCCATTTTGATCTGGTTATAGCCTGAGAATCCATCAATGAAGGAAAACACTTTGTGTTGGGCTGTATTATCAACCAGGATATCGATGTGCGGAAGTGGAAAATCATCTTTAGGGATGGCCCTGTTTAAATCTCTATAATCCACGCACATTCTTACTTTGCCGTCCTTTTTAGGCACGGGAACAATATTGGCAACCCATTGAGGATAGGAAGTGACAGCCAAAAATCCAGCATTGAACTGCTTCGTGACTTCCACTTTGATCTTCTCTGACATGTCAGGTCTCATACGACAGACTTTTTGCTTTACTGGTGGACAGTCTTCTCTTGTGGGTAAACGATGTACCACGATGTCTGTATCAAGTCCCGACATGTCTTCGTATGACCAGGCAAAGATCTCAACATAATCATGCAATAGCTAAATTAGACGTTCCTTGACACTCGGCTCTAGGTTGGCACCCACTTTGATTTCCTTTTTATCTTCCTCGGTACCCAAGTTGATTGTATCCAACGGTTCCTCATGAGGCTGAATAGCTCTTTCCTCTTGTTGTAGTAGTCTGGCCAATTCCCCTGGCACTTCACAATCTTCTTCACCATCGTATTCGGCTTGATAGATTGGATCTTCAGAGTCACTGAAGGCTATATCAGTATCGTTACCCATGGGATCCGGAATGGAGGGGTACCTACATTTGTGAATGTGGGTGTGTGTAAGGATATAGCCACCTTTAAAAAATAAAAATGTAAAAGAAAGACATGAGCACAAAAAGTTTGTATTTGGAAAAACGTCCATGATTCATTGAATGTCATATGAAGATGAAATAAAAACCCTTACAAATGGACCATTGTGCCTCGGGTAAGGCACAAGGTTTTTAAACTGAGAATTGTTTGTGAATGTTACAAGTCCAACAGAAATGTAAAAGATAAATTACTGAGAGATGAAAGTTATTAGGACGAAGTCTCTAGCTTCCCAGTTGCGGAGTCCTCCGTTGACAGTAGGAAATATCCAATCTTCCAAGTTGTCATCTTCTTCAACATCTTCCACTGCGTTGACCTCTCTGTTACTAATCTTCAAAGGTGGCCCTCCAGCACGGGCACGGCGTACAGCCTTCTGAGCAGTTAAAGTAAACCCCAAGCCAAACTTGTCTAATTTATATGGGATGTCCAGAAGCTTCCCGCAGATGGTGCATCCACCCTCTTCCACTACTGCCTTAACGTCCTTTAGAGATGACATTCGAAGCGGAGGTCTTGTGATCTTGAGAATCGAGGATACCGCCTTGGTCACCGCTACTTCTTGAGAGACTTCTTCAAAATGTTGGAAAGGGGTTTCAATGAACTCACCATCCAGCTTCACATATCGGAAGGAATTCAGATGACTAATCATGTACTCCTCCTCTCCATGGACAATTATGATCTTTCCTTGGACCGGGT
The DNA here is from genome assembly GCA_948472305.1 of Vicia faba. NCBI lineage: Eukaryota > Viridiplantae > Streptophyta > Magnoliopsida > Fabales > Fabaceae > Vicia > Vicia faba. The sequence continues at coordinate 1,538,527,540 of OX451736.1, forward strand.
ACTTCAGCATTTGGGAGTGTGGAGGTGACGGCACCGGCATTATGGATCCAGGGGCATCCTAACAGACAGGAATAAGATGGACGGATGTCCATAACATAGAAGGTTGAATTGAAGGTCTGAGTTCCCACCTTTATCGGGATGTCCACCTCCCCGTGGACCATCCTATTTGAACCATCAAATGCTCTCACAACTATGTTACTGGGTTTTAATGTCAGCCCTTCGTAATCCAATCTGTCAAGGGCTTTCTTCGGTAAGACGTTCAAAGATGAGCCGGTGTCTACCAAGACATGGGCCAGAGTCGTTCCTCTACACTCCACAGAGACATGTAATGCCTCGTTTTTCTTTCTCCCTTTGGGTGTCAAATCAGCATTGGAGAAGCCTAGGCCATTATCATCTGTCAAACTGGCCACACAATCTTGGAATTGGTCAGCAGACGTCTCTTATGGCACATGGGTTGTCTTCAAAAAATTTACCAGAGCTTTCGCATGTGCCTCAGAGCACAACAGCAATGCTAGCATGGAGATCTTGGAGGGAGTTTGCCCCAACTGTTCAACCACATCATAGTCACTCTTCTTTATTATCCTCAGGATCTCTTCCATTTCCTTCTTGGATGTTTCGGGAATAGCTAGTGATTGAGCCTTCGTCCAGACAGGCTCTTCTTGAATGCTTTTTTCCTCGATTTTCAATAGTAGAAGTATTGGTGGGGATAACAATAGGGGTCGCGTCGTCTTTGTTGGTAGGTGCACTTACAGGTATGGCTATTGGTACAAAGGTGATCTTCGGAACGGCCACGGGTCCAAAAACTGCCTTTGGAGGGGCAATCTCTGGAGAGAAGATTCTACCGCTACGGGTAATCTTACTAGTTCCAGCAATATTGCTAATGTCGGAATTTTCTTCTTCGGAGATCATTTCTTCGGTGGTCGACCCATCTTGTTTAATACCATGGTAGTAGATTTCTCCACCGTAATTCCATGGTACTATCTTGTCTGATTCGTATGGGACCGGCCTAGGAATTGTAATTATGAGAGGAGTAGTCTTCGGAGTTGTTGTAATCCTAACGGGTCTTTTGGGGGCCCTGGAAGGATTGGAGGAGATGGTTATGATTGAAACGTCTTTAACTGGAATGGGTGAAACAGGAGCATTCTCAAATAGAATTTCTTGGTTGTCAATCAGGCGTTGGATACCTGTCTTCAACAGAGGGCAATCAAATGATGAGAATAGGCAAACATGGCAGTCTTTATCGCAACCTGGGAATATACCAGCTTTCAACAAATTCAACTTGATGATTAGGAGCGGAGTCAAGAGTTCATCCACCGTAGCAACAAACAAATCTTCCTCGATAGCATTAGCGTTGTGACTATGTCTAGGCATAGGAGAGGAAATGACATTTGGTTTCTCTGGCGCCTCAAACTCGATCTCTTTTGCATCTATGAGGTCTTGAATCTTGTTTTTCAAAGCCCAACAGTTATTGGTGTCATGGCCCGAACTTTCGGAATGGTATGTGCATCTGGCATTCGGGTGATAATGGGGGGACGCCATGTTGGGATTCTTTGGAGCCTCCTTCAAAGTCTCCAAATTAGATTTCAGCAGATGTGGTAAAACCTGGGCTAGAGTCATATTAATTCTGGTGAATTGTCGGACTGGCCTTTCCACCCTTGGTTGATTACTTCTTGGTTGATCAGATGCAGATTTTGGGATCATAACGGCCCCTACCATTGGTCGGCGTTCAGCTCTCCCTTGGTTCCTTTATGGATAAACAGCAGATACCTCCTTCTTTCCAGTGAAAGGCTTTCTCACAACTGTAGAGGCAGATGAATCTTTCTGAGTCTTTCCACTTTTTATGCCAGCTTCTACCCTTTCTCCGATTAATATTAGCTTAGTAAATCCAGCAGATGAACTCCTAATCAAATGGTTGAAGAAAGGGCCCGATAGAGTACCTAAGAACATATCCACCAACTCCCTTTCAGACAGAGGGGCTTGCACTCTCCCAGCTAGATCTCTCCATTTTTGCACGTAATCTTTGAAACCCTCATTTGAGTACGGGTCGGTGCCAAATTTGCATTATACTGGTACTATTTATAGAAAGTTGCGGCAAGGTCTTCCCAATTATGGATGTCAGCCCTTTCCAATTGGTAAAACCAATCGAGTTGTGTTCCGGATAAACTATCTTGGAAAAAATGCACCCACAGGTATTTATCGGTAGAGTGCGGCTGAATCTTTCTCACGTATGATCGGAGGTGCATTTTAGGACATGACACCCCATCATATTTTGCAAACAGCGGCACTTTGAATTTTGGTGAGATTACAATTCCTGACACTAGCCCCAACTCTTCAAAGTCTAGACCTGGTACCCTTTGTATTTCCATAGTGCTTAAACTTTCTTCAAGATATTTGTACTTATCATCAGCCGGAGGGTACTGTTCCTCAGAGTAATCTTCCTCTTCTTCCTCTTCTTTAGATTTTGATGGTACCTCCGTTTCTTTTCCTTTCCCTTCTCCTTCCCCGGAAGTGGTTGAAAAATTCAAGGTCCTTCTAGTCTTTCCCTGAAATCTTCTCCCCATATTCAGAACCCCAGTGGCCTTCTTTGGTTTCTTCTTCCTCTCTTCAGCTAACAGAGTCTTCAATTCATCTTGCCCCTTGGATAGGGTCATGAGCAACTGCTGAAACTGTGTGTTTTGAGCTTGAAGATCTTTGACCGTCTGTTCGAGATCCATCTTACTAAAATAAACAGTTAGAGAGATGAGGAAATTGGTTGCAAAAGACCTGCTTATGTCATGATGAATGATATGTATACATGCAATGCTTTCAAGGATTTAAAAATTCAAATTTGTTTTAAACAAAAAGAAACACATGTTATATTAATAAGATAGAATTTGAGTACATCAATGCCCCTTGGACAAAATAATACAAAATTCTAGAATAAAAAAGTATTGTGCATCCTCTTTGGTGCTATGTAGGTATTTAGAGTTTGCTCCTCATGAAGTAGCCTAGTGAGTTCCAAAACCTTCTTCTCGCTTGCGTAGAATTGGGCTTCGAAAGTATCTCGCTCTCCTTTGAGTTGTATCCAATCCCTTTGTAGATCTTAGAGTGATATGGGCATGTCAGGATTTAGGATAGTGTATGGAACTTCTCCTTCCTTAACAGGCTCAATAATCACTGGGAGAATGGATGGATAAGGCATCATAAGACTTTGAGCATGGGTTCGTACCCACTTGAGGTAAGGCTCAAGAGGGATATATTTCTTGCGTCCCAAAGTCTTGCTATCCACCTTGTTTAGCATCCTCCAAGCTCGGATGAATCTCTGGTGAAGACCTTGATCGTCGTTGTCGTAGTCGAATACCAAGCCTTGAATCAGTATATCATGTGGGCCATCCCTTCGGGCATAACCAAACTGTCTTAGAGCCAAACATGGGTTTTAGGTGATGCCTCCCCTAATGCCAAGTAGAGGGACATTAGGAAATTCCCCACAACGGTCAACAATGATAACATTCTCTTTGGATCGAGAGCACCAATGAATATTTGAATGTTTGAGCGTCATTAACCTTTGTGACCACCTTAATCCTTGCTCATTCTTTAAGAATGATTGGGGAAGATGAGAAATAAACCATCTTGCCAGGAGGGGAGTGCAACACATAAGGACCCCTCTCCTCCTCATTATACGAGTGTGAAAAGAGTGTAGGATATCCCCTAGCAATGTAGGCGCTAGATTGCGTGGCATGAAGATTTTGACGGAGCTCACATTTATGAGTTGGTCAGGATTGGGGAACAAGACCATCCCATAGATAAGAAGATCCACAATCTCCTCAAAATCTTGCAAGTCTAGGGAATTCCAACAGCTTTGGGCCTTCTCAAACAGAAACTTTGCTAAGAAGCCTTTGACACCACTTCTAGTTTCCCAATGGGCTGTGACATCAGATGAGTGCAAGTGTAAGGCTTAAGCAATCTATTCTGGCTTTGGATCTCTTTCTGTAACGTTGAAAGGTAGTTGATTAAGAATAGGAATCCTCAAAAGTTGAGAGAATTCTTCCAAATTAGGCACAAGCTGATAGTCAGGAAATGTGAAGCAATGATGCAAAGGGTCAAATAACTGGAAGAGAACCTTCATCATATCTTCCTCCGTGTTAGAAGTGACCAAGTTGAGTAGACCACCATGCCTCTCGGTGAATGGAGAGTGTTCAGGGATCCTTGAAGCTAGCTCCTTAAGTTGTGGAGGAATTCCTACAAGGTTGATTTGGATAGTTTTCCTGCGAAGTGAATCCATATCCTACAAAACAAGAACAAAGATGAATCTCCAAAATCCTTGAAATAGTTAGTGAATGCATATGATGTTCATGATGTCCCTGATGTTATGTAAAAGTATGCATATACAAGCAAAGCAAACATGTTCTTAGTTTAGGCTTGCATGGGGTTTTATAGGTAAGTACCCTCTTAAAGTTTAGTTGGCTCAACCTGTCCTAATAATAGTAACCGAGTTCTAAGGAGCTCAATATCACTGGATTGTTTCCTTGGTCATTGTTTCAGCTCAAGCCTCTTTAATGGCGACCGAAATATCCCAAGAAACCAACCCTTAATGAGTGTAGTATCGAGTATCTACCAACTTCAGACTGCACCAAAGCCGATCATCTCACTACATCCTAAAGGCCAAGTTGGTCAAGTAAAGGGTTCTAGAAGTTCATTAGTGCTTCATGACATCACTCAGCAGCCCCGTATTCTCTTTGATTATCTAAAAGGCTACCGGTACCCACAAATATGTAACACTAATATAGCTATTTCTTAGACCATGTCGGTATACCCCCGCACAGTTTCCACAACGTATTTCTATTTACCTATAATGTTTCCCAAATCCGGGTGGAGGATTCAAGCCCAAACAAAGAACCATAATGTAAAGCAAACAAGTCAAACAATATAAGCAAATAAATGTGATCTAAACCCTAAGTTAACCCCACTTTTATAAAATTCCCCAGCAGAGTTGCCAGTTCTGTGATGCGGTGGGAGAACTGACTTGAGGTTTTGTGTTTTATCGCAAATGTTGCGGTTAGCAAGAGTCGCCACCGACTTTTCTTTTATCCAAAAGGAAAGGTGAAAAAGCACAAGAAAGACCTTTGAGATGTTTTCTTGAGTTCGGGGGGTAAATTATAAAAATGGAAGATGTTAGCACCCTTTTCATCCATGGTTTTCCATGGGCTCTTAGTTACTTGCTTTAGATCACTTGCTTTTGTTTGTTTGAAATTGTGTTTGGTGTGATTTTGAAAGTATTTTTGTAAAAGAGGCCATTCGTTTAGGCAATCTTTGTAATGATTCTCGTTCGTAAGAATGTATACAAAGATGTTTGCCTTTTGAAAATGTTTTCAATGATTGTAAGATGTTTTGTAATGTGTGTGTGTTTATTTTGAAAATAGCAAGGATTGTTGTTTGAAAGGGATCAAGTAACTAGAAGCTATCTACCTACTCAAATGTCTTTCTTATGCATTTTCTATTCCTTTGACATTGTTGTCTTACCATTGATTTGGTAAGCAACCCTATCTTTGGATGTAAACGGGACGGGCGTGGGTCATCGTATGGCCATGATTAGCAATGTTTGCAAAGTATCTTAGCATTTTGAGGGACCAAGATCAATTTTGTAAGGCAACCTTTGAATAGAGTCATCGAGGGGCTATGATCTTATATTTGTTTTGTTTTGCCAAGATACTTCGCATGCGTAACATGGCCATTTTTGTTTTAGGCAATCAAGTGGGGAAAACCCTAAGGATGCTTGTGTGCAAGTGTGTCATTTTCATGCTTTGATTTTGTCTTGTATTTTGGGTGTTCTATTTGTTTTCTTTTGTTCTTATCATGCAAACCCTAATTACTAATCATGGCATATAAAGCGATAAATTGCATAATGTAAATATTTCTAAGCTATTACAATAATTTATGGGAGGTGGGGAATACAAATTTGAATGGCGATTTGCACAAATATAAAGCTAAATACGTTATTACAACCAAATCGAATTTGTACGAATTTAAGATAAATACAAAACAATATTTAAAATGTAATGCAATGCAATGTACACGTAAAAAGATTTTTTGATGTCTTATTTTTATGTAAAAGAAAATTTAATCTAAACCTAAAAATATAAGGTAAAGAAAATAATTTTTGAAAGAAGTTTAACCCTAATTACTGTTTAAGAGAAAATAAAGTTTTTATATGTATTATTTTTGTATGAAATGAAAAATAAATTAAGCTAAATATATTTAATTATACTTACAAGTTTATTAAGAAAATAAATTATATCCTATCAAAATAAACTATATTTTTATGTGACAAATAATAAAAAAATAAAATAAAAGTGTAATATATTAATTTACATTTTTGGGGGGATTTTTAATCATTAAAGAAAATAATAAAAATATTAAACATGTAAATAAAACAAATAAAAAATAAAAATGTAGAAAGTTAGCAAGGGGGGTAAGATAGCAGATTAGTGGTGATGATGATAGCAAAAATTCCTGGCCCAAATGACCAAGCCCAACATGCAAAAAGTGTGAAAATGGAAAAGAAAAAGAGTGAAAAATACAAAAGTAGCGCGCAGGTTCGAACCCAGGACATGGGTCTCACCAGCGTGCTACTTTACCACTTGGGTGGCCATACATCCATTATCTTTACTGAAACGAAAATAACATATTACAAAACTCGCCATATGCCCTGTTTCATCTTCTTCCTCAAGCTTTGGCCGGACACCTTGTAACTTCCTCATACTTCCATGAAAATAAAAACTTATAACATGAAAAATGTAGTATTTGAACTCACGATTCCAACCATATAAGTTATGTAATCTGACTATCAAAGATCAAATAGAATTTTAAAAGCCCTAAATTCTAACCTAATATTTTCAGAGATTTCAACTTCCAAATTCTCTTAGCACAAGTAAAATCAATGCAAGATAATAGTATGTACAACTTCGTTATGATGAGGACTACATTTTTTATTCACAGATCGTGGCCTAAGGTTGCCTGTACAAGGAGATAGAGTTTGAAATTTTACCTCCTTCAACTGGAATCGTGTATGAAAATGGAGTGACTTTAATGGAGGCCTGATGCTTGCTTGAGCTTCCTTGAGCTTCCCTGAATCTATTTCAACCCTTGCCTTGCTCTGAAAGTAGCTAGAACTCCTTGGCCAAGTCCAACTGCAAGCTCTGAACTCAACAATGGCAGATGGTGGAAAAGAGATTACAAAACAGGGATGATGGTTTGGATGGGCTTGATATCAAGTATGTAAGGTGTTTGAATGATCTAAACACAAAACGCACGAGCCAAATGGAAGATGAATGTGTTTGTGCAGAAACTGTAGTTTGAGCAGGTTTTTGGTGTTTTGCTTGTTGAGAGTCTTTCAGGTCCTTGCCAAGCGTGTTATGTGTTGCATAATGTTTGTATATTAGTATGGAAATGATCTTAGGTCAGCTTCCCAACAGATATGCCAATGCTAGCCTTTTTGCCAATTTTCTTGTACTTGAAGCAAAGTTATAAGACCCAAGCTTCACATGCTTGTACCAGCTTGCTTAGGGTTGGTATGAGTTTGTACAACTTACTTGAGACCTCTGAGATTTGTATGCACCAAGGGGACAGGTCCAAATCTCAAAAATGTAAAGTTTTCAAAAGTTACTCTTTTTCAAAATGGCAATGGAACCTTTTTCCATAAATGGAATTACAAGTTGGATAAAGGTTCAAATGCATGGATAAAGGCTTTTTCAACTGAGTAAGAATTTAATTAAGGAGTGTGGAGCAAGTTTAGTACCTGTACAACATGAATTAGCCAGCATAGGATTGATTTGCAACTTTGTTCTTCATGAAATGGCTTGGACAAAAAGTGAGAAATTGCTAACTTCATCTCTTCGATTCTCCCTACTCATAAATGATCTTGAGGAGTTCTTGGACATTTTGGAAAGATTGCAATGTTCTATATAATTCATCTTTGAAATGCATTTTGAGATACCTCTTGTAACTAGGTGAAAAGTTGCCATGAAGTTGGGTCCAAAACCTGCCTAAATTAGGGCAAAATTTCACTAAGTTAACAAGTTCATGACCATGTATTCACAAATTTATATCTTGAGATACAAGCATCTTTATGGAAAAGTGTGTGAATCAAAGTTGTAGATTTCATGGAGATATACAACTTTCATGTTGGTAACTTTCCTTGAATCATTATGCATCATGGTGAAAAAGTGGTGTAAAGTTGAGAAAAAATAAGAAAATTTTCTATACTTAGAAATTTTCTAAGTTAGAAAAATTTCAAATTCAAAACCCTAATTTTCAAATTTGGTTTTCTTGATGAACAAGTTTCACTTTTGGAAATGTTTTTATGAATTATGACCCTTGGTACTTGATTTTGACCAAAACGTCAAAGTTTGACTTTTTAGTGTACAGTTGACTTTTGATCAGTTGACTGTAAGATTCATCTGTCAATCCAATGTAATTGAGATGTTTTGAGCCATGTAATTAAGTAAAGATGATGCCATTGAAACCTTGAAATCATGTTTGAACTCAATTGGTCATTTGCTAGGTTAAAAATCAGAAATTTCCTTTCCTTAGTCAAAACCCTAATTTTGACCATTTTGCCCTTTTTGTGATTTGATCAAATTTCTTGAGGAATTGTGATCCAAACTTGACCAAATGATACATGTGAGTTTAAAATGTTGACGTGGATCAAAAATTATGAAGTTTGACTTTAAATTGGCCATGGTTGACCTTTTCCCCAATATAGTTGATTTTTTAGGTCAACTGTCCAATTGACTGATCAAAAATGTGGTTCAAAGCTTGAAACTTGTCATGAGTGATCTCAGGGATCCCTATTGATGTTTTAAAGTCATATGAAGCAATGATGGTCCAAAAATCCTTGTGCAAACTCAAACCCTAATTTTGGGTCATCAGTGCAAGATGAGATGTCTTGAGCTGACCAAACCCTAATCCAGTCTTGAGTCAAAGAGATCTTTGTGAGAAAAGTCTTGGTAAATGAGAGGGCAAATTTTGGGGTACAACACATACAAGACAAACAATGAAAGCAAGTAAATATGATCTAACCCTAAGGTAACCCCACTTTTAGTATTCTCTCCAGCAGAGTCTCCAGTTCTGTGATGCGGTGGGAGAACTGACTTGAAGGTTTTGCGTTTGATCGCAAATGTTTCGGTTAGCAAGAGTCACCACCGACTTTTCTTTTATCCAAAAGGAAAGTTGAAAAAGCACAGGAAAGACCTTTGAGATTTTTTCTTGAGTTCGGGGGGTAAATTATGAAAAGGGAAGGTATTAGCACCCTTTTAATCCATGGTTTTCCATGGGCTCTTAGTTACTTGCTAGATCACTTGCTTTTTATTTGAAATTGTGCTTTGTGTGATTTTTGAAAGTATTTTGTAAAGAGGCCATTGTTTAGGCAAACTTTGTAATGATTCTCGTTTGTAAGAATGTATACAAAGATGTTGATCTTTTGAAAAAAATTTCAAGTTTGTAAGATGTTTTGAAAGTGTAGGTGTTTGTTTTGAAAATAGCAAGGACGTTTTGGTTTTGAAATGGAGCAAGTAATTAGGAGAATTCTACCTACTCGAAAGTATTTCTTGTTCATTTTCTTTTCCTTTGACATTGTTATCTTACATTGATTTGGTAAGTAACCATATCTTTGGATGTAAACGGGACGAGCATGGGTCATTGTATAACCATGATTAGCAATGTTGCAAGTTATCTTCGCATTCTCTTTTTAGGGACCAAGATCCTTTGAAAGGCAACATAGATAGCGTCATCGAGGGACTATGATCTTGTATTTTTGCTTATTTTTGCTAAGATACCTCACATGCGTAATATGTCCATTTTGTAAAGGCGACCAAGTGAATTTACCCTAGGGGTGCTTATGTGCAAGTGTGTTGTTTTTCACGCTTAATTTTGTCTTTGATTAGAGTTTTCTAATTGATTGGTTTTAGTCTTTCCATGCAAACTCTAATTACTAGCATTTGTGTATAAAAGCGATAAATTGCGGAATTTAAAATTATTATGCTATTACAAGAAAATAAAGTCTAATTATCTATTACAACCATATTGAATTTATACAAGAATTGAAATAAATAATGTACAAAATGAATAAATATGCAAGAATGTAAATGTGAAGAAAATGAGTATTTGTTTGGATTTTTTTAAGGAAAAGGGGTTTTGATTTTAACCTAATTAATTAAAGGGAAAAATAATTAATTAAAATAGTAAAAAGTAAAACCTAAATTTACTAAGAAAAGATTTTAAATAAAACCCTAAATCTATTAATTGATTTAAAAAAGGAAATTAAGTTTGTAAGAAGAATATTTTTGGTATTTTTGTCTTGAAAATAAATTATAGTATTATAAAATATTTTTGGTCTTTTTTGGTTTTTAAAATAAAATATTTAAATGGTGTAAAAGAAAATAACTAAAAAACCTATTTTTAATTAAATTCACAAAAAAATTAGTAAAATAAATAAAGTATGATTAAATAAAATAATTTTTGTGTGAGAAAAAATAAATAAACTATGTCAAAATATTAATCTAATATTTTTATTTTTTTTCTTCTGATTTTTTAATATTAGATAAAATATTTAAGAAAAATAAATAAATAAAAATAAGAAAAAGAAATAAAAATGGGCCAGGGGCTGTGTAAGTGAAACAGGGGGTTAGCAACAAGAAAAAAAACCTAAAGGCCCAAGGGAGATGTGAGTTTCAAACTTTTGGTCAGGTTAGGCAACAATGGAGGTATGTGATGAAGTTCTGAGCTCTTGGTGTTTTTAGGGGTCAGGCATGCGTAGGATTTGTGGCCAATGGTTTGTGTATGTATAAGCAAAGATGTTTGAGTGGTTTTGAAAGTCAGAAGTACAAGTTACAAGTTATTTGCTATGTTAATTGATTTTCAAGAAAAGTGGGAAACCAAGTTTCAATGTGTAGTACAAGCATGGGCTGGGTGATTGTAAGTGTCTAAACCATTTCTCTTGTGTTATGAGACATGTATGATCAGAAAAGAACAAGTGCGAGGCTCAAGAACAAGTTTTGTGCAAAAAGTCACTTTATCAAAATGGCATTGTGCACTTTCTTCCCAAAATGGATATAAAGCATGGTATTGCATTGAATGCTTGAAATGAGACCTCTAACAGTTGTGCATGCAATTAATTATGAAGTGCCTAACAAGTTTGAGGCCTGCAAAGTAGAGGTTATGCAGCATGAGTTTGAATTTTGAATTTGTTGATCACAAAATGACTTGTAATTCAAGTGATAAAACCCTAACTTTATCTCTTCGATTCTCCCTACTAAAAAATGATATCAAGGAGTTCTTGGATATTTTAGAAAGCTTGCAATATTATCTACAAACCATATTTGAATCACTTTTGAAGATTCCCCTTGGAACTATATGAAAAAGTTCCATGAAGTTGGGTCAAAATCCTGACCAAATTAGGGCAAAATTTCACTAAGTGCTTTGTTTCATGACCACATGTTCTTAAAATTATAACTTGAGATCCAATCACTTTTGGAAAAAGTTGTGTAAATAAAAGTTGTAGATTTCATGGAGTTCTACAACTTTCATGTTGAAAGTTTCTCTTGAATCAGCTTGCATCATGGTCAAAATTTGGCTCAAAGTTATGAAAAAATAAGATATTTCCAACACTTAGAAAAATTTCTAAGTTTAGAAATTTTAACTTTTTAAAATGAAATCTTGAATTTTTGATTTCTTGATGAGTAAGTTTCATATTTTGACATGTTTTGATGAATTGTGATCTCTGGCATTTGATTTTGACCAAAAAGTCAAAGTTTGACTTTTCAGTATACAGTTGACTTTTGATCAGTTGACTGAAAATTCATCTGTCAATCCATTGGACTTGAGCAATGTTTTGAGCCATGTCATTAGGTTAAAATGATGCAATTGGAATCTTGAGATCATGCCTTAAACCAATTGATCATTTGCTAGGTCAAAAATAAAAAATTGCCCTTTCCTAGTCAAAACCCTAATTTTGACCATTTTGCCCTTTTGGAGATTTGATCAAATTTCTTGTGGAATTGTGGTCCAAATATGATAAAATGATACATATGAGCTTAAAATGTTGATGTGGATAAAACATTATGAAGTTTGACTGTAAATTGGCAACACTTGACTTTTTCTCCAATATAGTTGATTTTTAGGTCAATTGCTCAATTGACTTAGCAAAAGTGTGATCCAAAGCTTGAAATTTGACATGAGTAATCTTGAGGGTCCATAATGATCCATGAAATTCATATGGGTCATTGGAAGTTCAAATATCTTTGTGCAATCTCAAACCCTAATTTTGGTCACCAGTGCTTAAGGAGGTGTCTTGAGCTGATCAACCCTAGTGCAGTCCTGAGTCAAAGGAGATCTTGTGAGAAAAATCTTGATAAGTGAGAGGAAAAATTTTGGGGTAAAATAGTGTTAATTTCCCATAAAAAGATTTCATGATGGTTAAAGAAGTGATAAGGTTTTCATAGTAGCTGTCACGCTTCTTGTGTTTGTGCTTGTAGTCACGCGAATTTGTTCTTGGCTGTGGAATTTTCTTTATAGTCCTTTTCTTTGCAATTTTTGTTGTTCCTAAATTTTTCCTGAACTAATTCCTTTGAATTGATAGTCCGGTGGGATGCCCTAATTTTTGCCTAAGTCTCTTGTTTTCAAGTTTTCGACTTAGAGGGCTTTATTTTTCCTTGATTTTTGAACAAAACATGTGACATTAGCTTGTCTTGACTTGTTGAGAGGGTTGTGACTGGCTCGTTTCTTGATGGATGAGGGATAACCATTGTGGTTTCACATATTCTGGCCTCATGATATATGAGGGATAGCCATCACGGTTTTGTTAGAACATAGTTTGATTCTACAACCCTCAGTTAGAGTTTTGATGATAACAAAATACAAGATTAAATAAATTATGAGATTTATATAAGACATATATGCTACTTAAATTTATGTTGTGTATTTACAGAAACTCTGATGGAATCAGCATCAGAATATCAGTATCAACATCAACATCAGAAGATATGTCAGCATCAGAAGATCAAATAACATGTGCTACGTTGAAGCCTGATGAATAGAATCTGCACATAACATACTCTGATTCTGATCAAGATCCTAACCATGTCATCATCACTCAGAAGTGTCACAATAAGATAAAGCCAAGAACACTCTAATTATCATTAGCAGAACACTCTGAAGTGTCAACGTTACTATGCATTCAAGACAGATTTATTACCAACGACTTTATTCTAAGACAAAGATCTTCTCAAAAAGGAAAGAACGTTATGAGCATTGAAATGGATTTATGGACAGCAACGTATCTATTCCTAGGCTACTTAAACAAAGTCAGTGAGAAAAGAAATGGCTAATACTCTACACGCATATACACGCCTAATCTAATCATCTTCACGCACGCTCTCATTTTTGCTAAAGCTTTCAACCACGCTTACTCTATAGCTCTAGCAATCTAGTTTCATCTTAAGCTTAATATAGTGTATTATCACAGTTGTGATATATAGTTTTACTAGAAAACATCAAACACACTTTTGATTCATTTATCTGTAAGAGAATTACCTTGAGATAAACTGATCTGTGGTTAGACTCAAGAAGGCTTTAACAGTTGTTAAAGCAGTTGTGTATTCAGTTGAATATAGTGGATTAAGACCTCGTTGGAGAGAGGCGAAATCACCTTGACGGGTGGACTGGAGTAGTTTGAGATCAAACGAACCAGGATAAAAATAATGTGTTGTCTGCATTTGATTTCAAGTTTTACAATTCAACCCCCCTTCTTGTGTTTTTCACATCTTCAATTGGCATCAGAGCGCCTGGTTCTGAGCTTATAACACTTAACCGTGTCAGTACAAGATCCAGCGTTAGAAAAACACAATGGCAGGACCACATCAAAACATCAGCAATGACAACAATGAAGAAAGAGACAGATTCAGTGGCAAACCTCCAGTCTTTGATGGAGAGAACTTTGATTACTGGAAAGACAGAATTGAAAGCTTCTTTCTGGCCCATGATGTTGATCTGTGGGATATGGTGACTGATGGATACACGCACCCAGTGAATGGAAGTGGTCAGAAAATTGACAGGAAAGCAATGTCTGATCAACAAAAGCGTGATTTCAGAAATCATCACAAGGCCAGAACAATTCTTCTCAGCGCCATCTCTTACTCTGAATATGAAAAGATATCAAACAGAGACACTGCAAAGAATATGTTTGACTCTCTGAGAATGACGCATGAAGGCAACATTCAAGTTAAAGAAACTAAAGCTCTTGCGCTCATTCAGAAGTATGAGGCATTCAAGATGGAAGAAAGTGAATCAATTGAAACGATGTTCTCAAGATTTCAAATTCTGGTGGCTGGTCTCAAAGTTCTGGACAAAGGGTATTCTACTGCTGATCATGTTAAGAAGATCATCATAAGCTTGCCAAAACAGTGGAGGCCAATGGTCACTACGCTGAAGCTAGCTAAGGATCTCAACAAAATCTCTCTGGAGGAACTTGTCAGCTCCCTCAGAAGTCACGAGATAGAGCTAAAAGCAGATGAACCTCAAAAGCAAGGTAAGCCATTAGCTTTAAAATCTAACAGAAAATCTGACTCCAAAGTTTTGCAGGCTGTAGAAGAAACCTCTGATGGGTCCTCATCAGAAGAAGATGAACTATCTCTCCTCTCCAGAAGGGTGAATCAATTATGGAAGCAGAGGCAAAGGAAGTTCAGGAATCCCATAAGATCAGAGAATCAGAATGAATCTTCCTCCAGATACAGAAGGTCAGAATCCTCCTCTGGACACATAAGATCTGAAGGCTCTTCAGGAAGTAGAAAGCCAAACAACAAAGACACCATCTGCTATGAATGTAACGAGCAAGGACACTACAAGAGTGATTGCCCAAAGCTTCAGAGGGAAAAGCCTAAAAAGAAGTTTGTCAAGGAAAATAAGAAAAGTCTCATGGCTACATGGGATGACTCTGACACATCTGAAGTTGACTCAGAATCAGATGATGAGAGAGAAAACATAGCTCTCATGGAAAACATAACAGAAGACAGTGAAGCTTCTGAATCAGACTCTGAATCAGACACAAAAGAGGTATTTCCTGACTTTGCTATAAACTTTACTAAGGTTGAATTAGTTGAAAGCCTTAATGAGATTCTGGAAAGATATCAGCAGATCAAAGTCAAATTCAGAAACCTGAAAAGGAATCTTGCTTCTGACTCTGATAAAACTGAGAGTCTCAAATTGGAGAATTCTGAGTTGAAAGATAAAGTTTCAAAATTAGAAAATCTATTGCAAAACTCTCAGAAGGAAACAATTCCTGAAACTCCCAGCAGTGCTGATGAGATCATCAAGGAGTATGATCACAGCTTTCAGAAGTTTCTAGCTAAAAACATAGATAGAAGCAAAATGGCATCAATGATCTATGGAGTTAGCAGAAATGGCAGAAAAGGAATAGGATACCAAGGTAAGATACCTACACCAAAGAATGCCATGGATTTAGTTATAAAACGAACTCCACTTAATTCACACTTTGTATATGGGCACACACACGACATCAAATATACTAGTAGTAATTATTCTGTCAAACCAAAATTCAACCAGAGTTTTGGTAAAACTAACAAATCAGGACCCAAGAAAATATGGGTACCTAAGGATAAAATAATACATGTGGCAGATATCTTTAGCAGCAAAGCAGAAACACCAGTCATGGTACCTGGACTCTGGCTGCTCACGACACATGACGGGAAGAAAGCATATGTTCCAAAGCCTGCAACTTAAGCCTGGAGGCCACGTAGGTTTGGAGGAAATCAGAGGGGAAAGATCATTGGCTCTGGAACAGTAGGTAATGGAAATCTTCCCTCTATAAGTAATGTTTTATTAGTAGATGGATTAATGCATAACCTATTATCCATAAGTCAATTAAGTGATAACGGTTATGATATAATCTTTAATCAAAATTCATGCAAAGCTGTTAGTCAGAAAGATGGGACTATCCTATTTAATGGAAAGAGGAGAAACAACATTTATAAAATCAAACTTTCTAAAATGAAAAGTCAGAAGGTAAAGTGTCTTCTATCTGTTAACAACGAGAAATGGATCTGGCACAGAAGATTGGGACATGTTAGTATGAGAAGAATATCTCAGATTAACAAACTCAATCTGGTCAGAGGACTTCCTAACCTGAAGTTCAATTCAGATGCTATGTGTGAAGCATGTCAGAAAGGCAAGTTTGAAAAACCAGTTTCAAATCTAAAAACGTTGTTTCCACCTCTAAGCCATTAGAACTTCTGCACATTGACTTATTTGGACCAGTTAAAACTGCTTCAGTCAGTGGCAAGAAGTATGGGTTAGTAATCATAGATGACTATAGCAGATGGACATGGGTAAAGTTCTTAAGACACAAGGACGAGTCACACTCTGTGTTTGTCACCTTCTGCAACCAAGTTCAGAATGAAAAGGATCTTAGAATCGTCAAAGTCAGAAGTAATCATGGTGGAGAGTTTGAAAACAAATATTTTGAATCATTTTTTAATGACAAAGG
Source organism: Vicia faba (assembly GCA_948472305.1). Taxonomy (NCBI): domain Eukaryota; kingdom Viridiplantae; phylum Streptophyta; class Magnoliopsida; order Fabales; family Fabaceae; genus Vicia; species Vicia faba. Next base: position 1,538,544,074 of record OX451736.1, read on the forward strand.
CATTCTGCATGATTTCTCTTGTCCTAGAACTCCCCAGCAAAATGGAGTTGTAGAACGAAAGAACAGAACATTGCAAGAAATGGCCAGAACCATGATCAACGAGACTAACGTTGCTAAGATCTTCTGGGCAGAGGCAATAAACACAGCGTGCTACATTCAGAATAGAATCTCTATAAGACCTATTCTGGAAAAGACTCCATATGAATTGTGGAAGAACAGAAAGCCCAACATTTCTTATTTTCATCCATTTGGATGTACTTGTTTTATTTTGAATACTAAAAATTATTTGAACAAGTTTGACTCTAAAGCACAGAAGTGTATTATGTTAGGATACTCTGAACGCTCAAGAGGGTACAGAGTATACAATACAGAAACACAGATTGTGGAAGAATCAATCAGTGTTCGTTTTGATGATAAGCTTGACTCTCAAAAGTCAAAGCAGAATGAATTAATTGCAGGTATGGAAGTTGAATTCACGGGTACTGAAGACAAGTCATCAGAAGCTCTTAACAGAGACACTCCCTCAACATCAGAAAGAGGCACTACAAGCAATCCATCACCTTCTGTTGATCAACTTCAGAAAAGACCATCCAGAAGCAGCATGGATCATCCAGAAGAAACAATCTTAGGAAGAAAGGAAGATCCAATCAGAACAAGAGCCAGCTTCAGAAACTCTGAAGAATCCCTCATGGGACTTATTTCTCTAATTGAACCATCATCAATTGATGAAGCACTTCTGGACAATGACTGGATTCTAGCAATGCAAGAGGAGCTGAATCAATTCACAAGGAATGATGTATGGGATCTAGTTCCCAAACCAAAAGGATTCAACGTCATTGGAACAAAATGGGTGTTCAGAAACAAACTGAATGAACAAGGTGAAGTCATCAGAAACAAGGCACGATTGGTAGCACAAGGTTATAGTCAGCAAGAGGGGATAGACTATACAGAAACCTTTGCTCCAGTCGCCAGGTTAGAATCTATCAGACTCTTAATTTCTTTTGCAGTTAATAAAGGCATCACTTTGTATCAGATGGATGTTAAGAGTGCATTCTTAAATGGCTATATAGAAGAAGAGGTATATATGCACCAACCCCCTAGTTTTGAAACCTCAAAAAATCCAGAATATGTTTTCAAACTAAAAAAGTCACTGTATGGTCTGAAACAAGCTCTCAGAGCTTGGTATGAAAGACTAAGTAACTTCCTGTTAGAAAAGGAATTCACCAAAGGGAAAGTGGACACAACCTTATTCTGTAAGACAGTTAAGAATGACATTTTAGTATGTCAGATTTATGTTGATGATATCATTTTTGGATCTACTAAACCTTCTCTGGGAAGAAAGTTTGCTAAGTGTATGCAGGCAGAATTTGAGATGAGCCTAATGGGGGAACTGGAATTCTTTCTGGGCATTCAGATCAATCAAACCCCAGAAGGAACTTACATTCATCAGAGCAAATATGTCAGAGAACTTATGAAGAAATTTGATCTCTCAGAATGTAAGCCATCAAAGATTCCAATGCATCCCACGTGCATTCTGGAAAGAGAAGAGGTAAGCAAAAAGGTAGAACAGAAGGTCTACAGAGGTATGATTGGTTCTCTTCTTTATCTGACAGCTTCAAGGCCTGATATTTTATTCAGTGTATGCATTTGTGCAAGATTCCAATCAGATCCTAGAGAATCTCACTTAACAGTTGTTAACCGAATTTTCAAGTATCTGAAAGGTACTACTAATCTGGGTCTGTTTTATAGAAAATCAAGTGATTACAGCTTAATAGGATACTGTGATGCTGAATTTGGTGGAGACAGAGTAGAGCGTAAAAGCACTTCTGGAAGCTTCCAGTTTCTGGGAGAAAATCTGATCTCATGGTCCAGCAAAAGACAATCCACAATTGCTCTATCAACAACAGAAGTTGAATACATAGCAGCAGCTGGATGCATCACACAAATGCTCTGGATGAAAAGTCAACTTGAGGACTTCCAGATATTTGAGAGTAACATTCCTATCCTCTGTGACAACACTTCTGCTATTTTCTTAAGTAAAAATCCAATTTTGCATTCTAGGGCTAAGCATATAGAAATAAAACATCATTTTATTAGGGACTATATTCAGAAAGGGATTTTAAATTTAAAATTTATTAACACAGACCATCAATGGGCTGATATTTTCACAAAACCACTTTCTGAAGATAGGTTCAACTTCATTCTGAAACATCTCAGCATGAAGCTCTGTCCAGAATAAAATAGTTTTAATTTTATATATTAACCTTCAGAATTGTGTTTATTTTCTGTGAACTTCTGATCAATCTTCTTTCAGAATCTTAGAAGTGCAGATTGTATCAGAATCTATCCATGAAGATCTGAGCGCTTCAGTTCAAGGATAGAAGTGTTGTTCACTCAAGCAAACAAGTGTCATCCAGTCATCAACTGTTTTCTGAGGCTGAACACGCGTTCACGTTTCTGAAAAGGCAAAGCGCTGATTGGATGCATTGAGACACATGTCATGGGTAACCGTTCCAAATATCTTTCTGAATCCCCTAAAATCAGCTATCATTAAATGCTAATAATCATTATTTATTTCTCTCTCTTAAACGTTTATGTTTTCAAAAAAAATTTAGAAATCTATTTAAACACTTCACACCATTCACACTTTTTACCTTTACTTTCGTTTTCTCTCAATATTTCTGATTTCTGTGTTTTTACATTCTCAAGAAAACCCTTCAATATTTTTAAAAAAAAACCTCGTATGAACATGGCTTCTTCCAGCATTCCTTCTTCAGGTTCGCAGAAAACTGCTTCTTCTGAACAATATGAAGTACCTCTCAGAACGCTTCTCACTCCAATCAAGAACCTTGAAGTTCTGTCTGAACTAATTGTAGATTTCAACAGTCTCAAGGAAAATGGTTTTGATTTATCTGAAGAGATTAAAGCTCAAGGTTGGGAAAAGTATTTTGACAGGCTGGTGGGTCCAACGTTTCCTATTCTGGTAAAGGAATTTTGGATTCACGCTTCTTCTTCAAATCATCAAGTTACATCCTACATCATGGGAAAGAAGATTGTGATTACTGAAGACCTGATTGCAATACTGATAGGGTACAATGGAGGTGGTATTCGCTGCATTGATATGGCAGAAAGGTGTCAAGATGTTGCCCTAATTGCAAGGGAAATTTTCACGCTGGGGCTTCCCTCCAGCAAGATAAGGGATTTGAAGGACAAGCACAAAATTTGGGCCAAGATCATTTTGGGCTGTTTCAACCACAGGAAGCCTACCAGCTCTCCTGATTACATAAACATTGATCAGCAGTTTCTGCTCTATTTCATCTCTCAGAAGGTCAAGATAAATCTAGCTCATCTTTTGTTCAACCATCTCAGAACAAGTGTCAAGGAAACAAGGGAAGAGGAACGTACAAAGAGGGATTGAATACCCTTGGGAAGACTGATATCAGATATTCTTACAGAGAATAGGCTGATTGAACATTTGACAGAGGCACAAGAAATCAGCACTCTGGAACCATCTGTTGGCAAGCAGCTGAATGCCAAAAATCTGAAGAAAATGAAGCTGATAGAGAACATTAAGAAGGAGCCCAGCGTCACTCCTTTTGCTGAAATCTCCAGCAGAAGAGTCCCTCTGGACGACTTCCCTATGTTCACAGAAATTGACTCTAAGCCTCAAATCATTCTGAGATATTTGGATGCTTGTAAAGCTGATGGTACAACACCAAATCTGAATATTCAAGATCTTCAGCAGAAGGCTCCAGAGGTTGTTCTGAAGAAGACGAAGAAAAGAAAAGCTGCTGCAGAAGGATCATCTCAACAGACTCCAAAGAAAAGAGGTAATCATGTTTCTGTAAATGTTTTAGATTCAAGTGTTGTTTCCACATCTATCCCTATTCCAATTCCTATTCCAACTCCATCTGAAAACCCAACTCCTCAAACTTTCGATGATTTTGACTTAGACTTTGACCCTTCTGAGTCATTAATCCTCAGAAGATCCCGCTCCCAACCACAAAATACAAATACTGCAACCATACCAGAACCAGAACTTGCATAAGTTCTTTCTGATATAGACCAACACACTTCCACTCCCGAAACAGAAAATCCAAATTCAAACACAGAAGCACAACCAGAAACTCCCCTCTCACCAATACCAGAAATTACACTCTCTCCAGAACCAGAAACCCCACAACCTTCATCTCCCTAACCAGATATTAATCCACCATCTCCTCAACATGAACAATCTCCACAACCTGAGACTCAAACCTTTGAGGATCAAACCTCTGAATCCCCTGAACCACAACCTTTGGCCATTCAATTGCCTTGTGGTACCACTCTGAATATTCCTTAACTCCCCTCTTCATCATAAATAACTCCACCAAATACCCCATCAAGTCCAATCGTAATTTCTGACTCTCCCACTCCCTCACCTAAGAAAAATTCAGATGACCACAGCAAGACTGTCATTGATCTAACATTCTTTGAACACCTTGCTGCAATAAACAACAAAACTGCTATCCCTAAACCAAAACAACCAGATGTTGGTCCCAGCATATTCAACTTTGAAACAGATATACAGAAGTGGATTACTTCTTTGAAACAAGCAAGTCTGGAACTGGTTGATCCTGCTGTATCAGACCTCCTCTGGACACAATTCAGAAGATGGGTATGTGCTGAAACCTTTAAGTTGCAAGACCAGAGCTATGGACAGGCTCAACATAACTTCAGCAATCTGCTGAAAGAGATGGAAGGTCCAGTTCTGAGCAAGCTGCTTAAGGAAGAAGTTCTCCATCTGGACATTGCGCCTTGGTCTGAAAAGCGTCCAGCATCCAAAGTTCAACCTGCAGAAGAAAAGATAATTCAAGCTGAAGACTTGGGTCAAGAAGAAGAAACTATAGAAAGCTCTGAGAAGCAGCCTGTATCTGAAGATCCTCAAGCTTCCTCTCTCGACAGGCAGAATCTGGAGGATTTGAAAAGATCTGATATGCTGATGAATGAAAGGATGGATAAGCAGGACATCAAGATTGATTCTATAGCAAACATGGTATCTAAGCAACAGGAAACCAGCAATCAAATCAAGAGCATGTTGGAAGCTCTATTCACACGTCTTCCACCTTCTTCTTAGAATTTTCTTGTGTTTTCCTTGTTTTCTTTACATGTTTGTCTGTAATATTTTTACATGTTCTGAACTTAATCATTGCTTCTATTTTTTTATAAACGTTCTTTTCGCTCTGATCTTTTTAACTCTGATTATTTGTGCTTTTTGATAACTGACAAAAAGGAAGAGAAAGAATGATATTTTTCAATAACGGATTACTGAGACAAAAGTCTCAAACATTCTAACATTCTGATATATTTGAATTTCTTTCTTCTGAAAAGCTTACAGGTACAAGAATCCGATGAACTCTGATAAAGTAAAATTCTGATGCTCAAGGTCTCATGGAATTAAAGGGAAGTAATCAACTCAGGGGGAGTTTTTCTCTTCGTTACTCTGATACCTTTTATTCCTTATCTTCTTATCTCTAATACCTTGTATTCGTTATTTGTTTATCTCTGATACCTTTTCTTCTCTATCCTTAATCTCTGATACCGTTTATTCTTTAATTTTTAAATTGAAAAAAATCTGGTTTTTGTCATCATCAAAAAGGGGGAGATTGTTAGAACATAGTTTGATTCTACAACCCTCAGTTAGAGTTTTGATGATAACAAAATACAAGATTAAATAAATTATGAGATTTATATAAGACATATATGCTATTTAAATTTATGTTGTGTATTTACAGAAACTCTGATGGAATCAGCATCAGAATATCAGTATCAACATCAGCATCAGAAGATATGTCAGCATCAGAAGATCAAATAACATGTGCTACGCTGAAGCCTGATGAACAAAATCTGCACATAACATACTCTGATTCTGATCAAGATCCTAACCATGTCATCATCACTCAGAAGCGTCACAATAAGATAAAGCCAAGAACACTCTAATTATCATTAGTAGAACACTCTGAAGTGTCAACGTTACTATGCATTCAAGACAGATTTATTACCAACGACTTTAACCAAGACAAAGATCTTCTCAAAAAGGAAAGAACGTTATGAGCATTGAAATGGATTTATGGACAGCAACGTATCTATTCCTAGGCTACTTAAACAAAGTCAGTGAGAAAAGAAATGGCTAATACTCTACACGCATATACACGCCTAAGCTAATCATCTTCACGCACGCTCTCATTTTTGCTAAAGCTTTCAACCACGCTTACTCTATAGCTCTAGCAATCTAGTTTCATCTTAAGCTTAATATAGTGTATTATCACAGTTGTGATATATAGTTTTACTAGAAAACATCAAACACACTTTTGATTCATTTATCTGTAAGAGAATTACCTTGAGATAAACCGGTCTGTGGTTAGACTCAAGAAGGCTTTAACAGTTGTTAAAGCAGTTGTGTATTCAGTTGAATATAGTGGATTAAGACCTCGTTGGAGAGAGGCGAAATCACCTTGGCGGGTGGACTGGAGTAGTTTGAGATCAAACGAACCAGGATAAAAATAACGTGTTGTCTGCATTTGATTTCAAGTTTTATAATTCAACCCCCCTTCTTGTGTTTTTCACATCTTCAGGTTTCTCTTCAGAAATATCTTCCTTATGAATTTTGAACACTCGATCAGATTAACTGAAAACTACCCTGCCCCAGGTTAAAATTAAGGGTTTTTCGTATAGAAAAGAAACTCCTACTTAAAGGCTCAAAAGGGGTTAGCAAGGGATTATCTTCCTTATATCTCGGGTGTTTAGGGATTTAAAACAATGCTTGTACATCCTCAGCAAGATTTTATCCAAAAGCATACAACCAGATATTTTTGCATTTTTCAGATCATCATCCTCCCTTCAATCTCTGCATAGGCAAGACAATGGGCAACAAGTTGGTATCATAATGTAAAAAGAAATTTAAAATTTGAAAACAAATATGAGTGAAACAAATAAATTTCTTCAAGACAAACATACTCATTGTATTAAGATAATCATTCAAATGTAAACAAGTTCTTACATGCAAACAAAGCTTTAACAAAAATGAAAGATTACAAGGGAAAGCAGTAAAAATGATAATAAACTAAGAAGAATCTCTCCATCTAGACTTGAGCTGCTGAAAACATCCGTCAAAACTCAGAGTAATCATCATTCATGTTTACTCTTCGGCAAATGCTTGATTTGAACTTCAAGACCAATGTCCTTGAATGACAAGATACCACTTCTGACCAACTTCTAGACTTCAGCTTTCAATGAATAACAATTTCTAATGGTACTTATGAGGATTCCAAAATAGATGATATACTTGATAAAAAGCAAATGCAACTTGTTGTGTGGAGGCTTTGGTTCTACCAATCCTCTAATGAGTTCCAAATGCAAGTTTCAAGATGGTCATCCAACTAACCACTAATTATTAACTTGCCATATTTTTTATGCTTTTTATTCTTTTATGCTTTATGCACTATTTACTTTTAGCATTTACATTTCATGTCATTTTCATCTTTGCTCATTTGAGCATTTATTTTCTTGTCATTTTCACTTTGCTCACTTGATTTTTCTTTTTCCTTTTCCTAAGATACTTAATAACCAACTTAAACCCTAAAAAACTCTTAATGGCACTTGGAATATTTGGTTACTATCATTGGCATGATGGAGCAGTGGACTTTTTCTTGGACTTAGGATTAGAAACCTTGGCCTATCTTGGAGACCTTGTGATATTATCTGATTATTTTGTCTGGAGCTCTTGAGGTTTACCTCAAGACATTGGGTTGCTTGTTTGTTTTTGTGTGCAGGTTTTTATGATTACACTCTTGGTTTTGTAATCTGGAATTCACCCGTACACAGTCGTTACTCTGCCCAATTTTTTAGATGACTTAATACACTTGAAGAGGTCTAGTATTTTTTATTGCTTGGTTTCAATCCAAAGAATGGGAATTCTATCTTGGCTCATAATGTCAAGTTTTGGCTTCTTGTTGGTTAGATGGTCCTTATCCTTAGCTTTTACCTTATGCTTTAGCATAGCCTCTTCTTCTCCTCCCATTTTCTTTAATTTCAAAAATCTTCTCCCTCCTTTTGAAAACCCTTCTTATTTCTAAACTTGAACCACTTTCATAATAAACTTGGACCTAGGTCCATGCATTTTCAAAACATTTTCATTAATAAACTTCAATTAATTTAATAATACCTTGACATTTTTTGTGAGAAGACTAAAAGTCAATTAATCTCATTTCAAACCATTTTGCCACTTTGGCTTTTATCTTTAAACTTTTCTTAAAAGATTAGGCTCTTGTCAATCCTTGTAGTGATACAAACAACTATACTTCTACAATATGTAGTGAAGAGAGATATTTTTCACTTGGGTGTTGAGTGAGGCATTGTTGATTTTAAAATCCAAGCCATATCCTTCACTTTGAGATGAATGCAAATTCTCCTTTCTCATGATTGTGGGTAGTAAGTATATTTTCCACACGGACAATGACGATGATGTCTTATCTCTTAAAATTAACCAACACACTTATGTCTCAAATCTTTTAAAAGAGGAACTACGTGTACCCTGATCCCCTATTGCACGAAAGATGGTACGTAGGCACTAAAGGTTCGCAACCGCGGCGGGTGCAAAAATCATAAAATAATATATTTCTCTTCTCACCTCCACCATCCATTTTATATATAACACATTTTTATAGCCAAAATATACAGATTTTACAAAGAGGCTCCTGCGGAGTACCATAGATGTTTAGGGTGCTAATACCTTCCCTTTGCATAACCAACCCCCTTACCTTGAATCTTTCCCACTTTTTTGGGTTATTCGCTCTTTTCCCATTCCTTTGGAAACAATAAAGCGCGGTGGCAATTTTATTTTGATTTGTACAAAGTCTAGTCAATCCAATGGCTTAGTCTTGAACATTTCTACCGCTACAAAAGGCAACCAAGTGAATTTATCCTAGGAGTGCTTGTGTGCAAGTGTGTTATTTTTCATGCTTAATTTTGTCTTTGATTAGGGTTTTCTAATTGATTGGTTTTAGTCTTTCCATGCAAACTCTAATTACTAGTATTTGTGTATAAAAGCGATAAATTGCGGAATTTAAAATTACTACGCTATTACAATACTTGTGGGAGGGGGTGTACAAATTATAAATGGGGATTACAAGAAAATAAAGTCTAATTATCTATTACAAATATATTGAATTTATACAATAATTGAAATAAATAATGTACGAAATGAATAAATATGCAAGAATGTAAATGTGAAGAAAATGGGTATTTGTTTGGATTTTTTTAAGGAAAAGGGGTTTTGATTTTAACCTAATTAATTAAAAGGAAAAATAATTAATTAAAATAGTAAAAAGTAAAACCTAAATTTACTAAGAAAAGATTTTAAATAAAACCCTAAATCTATTAATTGATTTAAAAAAGAAAATTAAGTTTGTAAGAAGAATATTTTTGGTATTTTTGTCTTGAAAATAAATTATAGTATTATAAAATATTTTTGGTCTTTTTTGGTTTTTAAAATACAATATTTAAATAGTGTAAAAAAATAACTAAAAAACCTATTTTTAATTAAATTCACAAAACAATTAGTAAAATAAATAAAGTATGATTAAATAAAATAATTTTTGTGTGAGAAAAAATAAATAAACTATGTCAAAATATTAATCTAATGTTTTTATATTTTTTCTGATTTTTTAATATTAGATAAAATATTTAAGAAAAATAAATAAATAAAAATAAGAAAAAGAAATAAAAATGGCCCAGGGGCTGTGTAAGTGAAACAGGGGGTTAGCAACAAGAAAAAAAACTAAAGGCCCAAGGGAGGCCCAGCACATGTCAAAAAAGTCAGAATGTATGAAAAAAAATACAAAAGGGTACCACTAGGGCTCGAACCCAGGTCCCTCGAGTCACATGCGCACGCTTCCACCACTAGGGTGGCTATACATCTGTTTATATAATCAAAACAATAAATTTATGATAATAAACAAGTCCATGGCCTGAACTTCATCTTCAATCTCACGCCCAGCCAGAGCCTCTATATCTTGTTCAAATCTCAACAAAAATGAAAACTGTAACCATGAGACTTGTAGCAAATTTCCTCACGATTTCAGAAATGCAAAGCAAAATAATTATAGATTAAAGATAAGCATGAATCTTAATGGCCCTATTCTAAACCCTAAAAATCTCAGAAACTTCAATCTTAAAATTCTCTAAGCTCAAGCAAAATTAATGAAAACTATGGACATGGTTAGCTTTAGGGCAATGATATCTACATTTTTCATTCACAAATAAATCATTGATGATGTCTATATGAAAAGTTCCAAAGTTATAAAACTTACCTTACAAGAAGGTATCAGATTTGGAGTTTGAGAAGCTTTCAGTGAGTTCCAATGATTGGGTTAGCTTCCTCAAGTTCCCAGGAAGCTAATGGGATGCTTAGCTTGAGCTGAAAGTGCCTGAGGAGTTCTGGAGAAGTCCAAGTGCAAAGCTCTGTTTTTGATAATAGAGGATGGTGTTAATGGTGTTACAGTCTTGTAACAGGGTGTGGGATGAGTTCTAAATGATGTTTAGAAACTTTAGGAACCAAAAGGCTTGAAAATGCACGAGGGAGATGTGAGTTTCAAACTTTTGGTCAGGTTAGGCAACAATGGAGGTATGTGATGCATTTCTAAGCTCTTGGTGTTTTTAGGGGTCAAGCATGCGTGGGATTTGTGGCCAATGGCTTGTGTATGTATAAGCAAAGATGTTTGAGTGGTTTTGAAAGTCAGAAGTACAAGTTACAAGTTATTTGCTATGTTACTTGATTTTCAATAAAAGTGGGAAACCAAGTTTCAATGTGTAGTACAAGCATGGGCTGGGTGATTGTAAGTGTCTAAACCATTTATATTGTGTTATGAGACATGTATGATCAGAAAAGAACAAGTGCAAGTCTCAAGAACAAGTTTTCTGCAAAAAGTCTCTATCAAAATGGCATTGTGCACTTTCTTCCCAAAATGGATATAAAGCATGGCCTTGCATTGAATGCTTGAAATGAGACCTCTAACAGTTGTGCATGCAATTAATTATAGAGTTTTTAACAAGTTTGAGGCCTGCAAAGTAGAGGTTATGCAGCATAAGTTTGAATTTTGAATTTGTTCATCACAAAATGACTTGTAATTCAAGTGATAAAACCCTAACTTCATCTATTCGATTCTCCCTACTCAAAAATGATCTCAAGGAGTTCTTGGACATTTTAGAAAGCTTGCAATATGATATAAAAACCATCTTTGAATCAGTTTTTAAGATTCCCCTTGGAACTATATGAAAAAGTTCCATGAAGTTGGGTCAAAATCCTGACCAAATTAGGGCAAAATTTCACTAAGTGTTTTGTTTCATGACCACATGTTCTTAAAATTATAACTTGAATCCAAGCACTTTTGGAAAAAGTTGTGTAAAGAAAATTTGTAGATTTCATGGAAGTATACAACTTTCATGTTGAAAGTTTCTCTTGAATCAGCTTGCATCATGGTGAAAATTTGGCTCAAAGTTATGAAAAAATAAGAAATTTCCAACACAGAAAAATTTCTAAGTTTAGAAATTTTAACTTTTCAAAATGAAATCTTGAATTTTTGATTTATTGATGATTAAGTTTCATATTTTGACATGTTTTGATGGATTGTGATCTCTGGCATTTGATTTTGACCAAAAAGCCAAAGTTTGACTTTTCAATATACAATTGACTTTTTGATCAGTTGACTGAAAATTCATCTGTCAATCCATTGGACTTGAGCAATGTTTTGATCCATGTCATTAGGTTAAAATGATTAAATTATACTCTTGAGATCATGCCTTAAACCAATTGATCATTTGCTAGGTCAAAAATCAAAAATTGTCCTTTCCTAGTCAAAACCCTAATTTTGACCATTTTGCCCTTTTGGAGATTTGATCAAATTTCTTGAGGAATTATGGTCCAAACATGATCAAATGATACATATGAGCTTAAAATGTTGATGTGGATAAAAAATTATGAAGTTTGACTATAAATTGGCCACAATTAACTTTTTCCCCAATACAGTTGATTTTTATGTCAATTGCTCAATTGACTGAGCAAAAGTGTGATCCAAAGCTTGAAACTTGACATGAGTAATCTTGAGCGTCCATAATGATCCATGAAAGTCATATGGGTCATTGGAAGTTCAAATATCCTTGTGCAATCTCAAACCCTAATTTTGGTCACCAGTGCTTAAGGAGGTGTCTTGAGCTGATCAACCCTAGTGCAGTCCTGAGTCAAAGGAGATCTTGTGAGCAAAATCTTGATAAGTGAGAGGGAAAATTTTGGGATACAACAGTGTTCATTTCCCATAAAAAGATTTCATGATGGTTAAAGAAGTGATAAGGTTTTCAGAGTAGTTGTCACCCTTCTTGTGTTTGTGCTTGTAGTCACGCGAATTTGTTCTTGGCTGTGGAATTTTCTTTATGGTCCTTTTTCTTTGCAATTTTTTTTGTTCCTAAATTTTTCCTGAACTAATTCCTTTGAATTGATAGTCCGGTGGTATGCCCTAATTTTTGCCTAAGTCTCTTGTTTTCAAGTTTTCGACTTAGAGGGCTTTCTTTTTCCTTAATTTTTGAACAAAACGTATGACATTAGCTTGTCTTGACTTGTTGAGAGGGTTGTGACTGACTCGTTTCTTGATGGATGAGGGATAAACATTGTGGTTTCACATATTCTGGCCTCATGATATATGAGGGATAGCCATCACGGTTTCTCTTCAGAAATATCTTCCTTATGAATTTTTAACACTCGATCAGATTAACTGAAAACTACCCTGCCCCAGGTTAAAATTAAGGGTTTTTCGTATAGAAAAGAAACTTCTACTTAAAGGCTCAAAAGGGGTTAGCAAGGAATTATCTTCCTTATATCTCTGGTGTTTAGGGATTTGAAACAATGCATGTACATCCTCAACAAGATTTTATCCAAAAGCATACAACCAGAGATTTTCGCATTTTTCAGATCATCATCCTCCCTTCAATCTCTGTATAGGTAAGACAATGGGAAACAAGTTGGTATCATAATGTAAAAAGAAATTTAAAATTTGAAAACAAATATGAGTGAAACGAATGAATTTTTTCAAGACAAACATACTCATTGTATTAAGATAATCATTCAAATGTAAACAAGTTCTTACATGCAAACAAAGCTTTAACAAACATGAAAGATTACAAGGGAAAGCATTAAAAATGATAATAAACTGAGAAGAATCTCTCCATCTAGACTTGAGCTGCTGAAAACATCCTTCAAAACTCAGAGTAATCATCATTGATGTTTACTCTTCGGCAAATGCTTGATTTGAACTTCAAGACCAATGTCCTTGAATGACAAGATACCACTTCTGACCAACTTCTAGACTTCAGCTTTCAATGAATAACAATTTCTAATGCTATGCCCAAGGGCTCCCTGATGAAAGGCACAAGTTAAATCAGCTTTTTAGTACCATAACATCTTCTCAATAACCTTCGGTGGGAGTCGAGGCTGAATCAAATTCATCTGCATCAGGATAGGGAACAACTTTGTATAGGTAGTTGGAATTGGATTAAGTTGAGTTTTCCTCTGATTAGGAACTTGTTCGTTCTATTGATGAACTGGAGCTTCATAAGGTAAATTGAACACAGGGGTGATGGGAGAAACATGATGATTCTGGCGAGGATTATTTCTTCTTCTAGATCTCTTCATGGAAAAGTTATTATCAAACTTCTTCACACCACTAGCTGAGCCACCATATTCATATAAACATCCCTTTCGGACATCTTCTTCTAGACGCACTCCCACATTCACCTTGTCGAGAAAGTCACTAGGTGCACTAATTACCATCTTCTCATGAAAGAATGATTTCAGAGTTTCAATAAAGACCTTTGCCATCGCTTCTTCCTTCCTAGAAGGATTGACTTAGGCGGCCACCAAAATTTCAACCAAACCAGTTAAGTGCTCCATACTAGCTTTCAAATTAGTCATCTCTCTGCGGAGTTCAAAAACCTCTTGCTTGATATTCTCCATTGTTCTCTTAGCGCAAGTATTATACTGGTGAGACCGAAGGAAAAATAAGACTTGGAAATGACCTTTGAAAGTGACACAAAAAAATGTAGAATGATGCATGATATGTAAAGTATATTTTTTATTTGATTTTCAAGGAACTTAAGATATTAAGTTGTAAACATCAAAGTATGAAGATAGAAGATGAATTTTAAATTGGATCAAAACATTGATCAAGTTATCATCAAGATCAATCACCTATTTTGGCGGATTAGGGTTTTCACCCCATCAACACCCAAGATCCATTGAGCTTGACGAAACTTGTGATGTTTACAAAGAAAGACTTCCAAATTCCTTGAAAATCAAGTGAACAGGGTTTCATGGATGCATGAAGGCATGGCTAATCAAAAACCATAAGCAAGGTCACAAACAAAGTCGAAAGGTTGAACGTCACGAGCACGGAGTCAAAGGTACGAACCACCCACAAGGTATGGACTAAGGTCTTCAAATCACATGTAGATCAAGGTTCTAAGGAATCCTAGAGTCTACATTTTTCTTCTGGATATTACCAACTTCCCAATTACTTGGTAATTAACAATATTCTCAAGAAAAACTCGTTTGAGCGCAGCATCGCGTGACAACTACTTTCGATTACTCTGTCATAGTCTTCGCACTACATCTAAAAGGCCAAGATGAGTTAAGGGTTCTATGGTTCTCAGCTTCTCTGGCTCCCAGGTTGAAAGCAACAATATATTCCTGATTACTCGGTAAACAAATACTACAATCAAAGGGGCTTCCACTGAGTGGAGGATTTCATTCCTCCTTCTTTGGGATTACTCTCTCAAAGTTAACATGACTATACCATCCTTCTTATTCTTAAGTGTAACTTAGTCCAGGTATAGGATTTATCCTTTATAAGTATCATCAATACTTAAATGACCATAATATATAACATATAATCAAACAAACAAATAAATAATAATCAAAACAGGTAAGGCAAACTAGGCTTAACCCACTTAGGGATGGACAAGCAAGAGGTCAATCTTTCACTAGCAGAGTCGCCAATTCTGTAACGGTGAAAATCGGAGATCAAGTTATTAATTAACTTGACTCGCAAATAAGCAAGAGTCGCCACCATGCTTTATTATTTCCATGGGAAAGGGGAAAATGCGAAATAAAACCCATAAATATGTAAAGTAAGTGCAGTACTAAAACTAAAGAAAAATATAATGCATTTGAAAAGATCAAAGGTTCGGGGTTGGTTATACAAAGGAAAGGTACTAGCACCCTATGTATCTATAGTATCCTATAGGAACCTTTTTAAATATCTGTATTTTTGGTTTAAAAGTTTGTTTGCAAAAAGGATCGGGAAGATGAGAAATTTTGAAAATGCAACGACCTAATGTCGAGGTTTTTGCTTAAAAGAGTGTAAATTTGAAAATAGGGTTTTAAAGGTTTTAACTAATGGGAAACAAATATGAGGGACAAAGTATAAAGATTCACAATAACATAAAGTTAAAGAGACAATCATTTCCCTTGGATTAAAACACAAAGATAATAATCAGATGAAGATCGGACAAGAACCATGCATCAGATAAAAATGGATAGTAACCATAGTCCAAGGATTAAAGAACCAATTTTAGGTTTTTTTATTTATTAAGTGACTTATAACAAGCAAAAGAAAATAAGAAGCTCAAGTGAGCAAAGAGAAGATAAATGCTCAAGTGAGCAAAGAAAAAATGCATAAATTAAAGAAAATAAAATGCTATGGATGATAATGACATAAAAATAAAGAGAAGAAAAATATAAAGTACAGAAATATGAATGATATTAAAGTAAAGTTAGTATAATATAAAATTAATAATCTAATTTGGGATAAGTGTAACTTCATATGGAGCATAGAATGTATCTACCCATACATGTTAGAGAAATGACACTTTGAAGTTTATTCTCTTATACATGTAGTATAATTAACAAACATGGGGTATCAAGACAAAGTCAAGGAAGATATATTATAAAAAAACTTATCATCAATCCCAAGTACCTTGAATGATCAAAGAACCATTTAGAGGTAGTTTGGAAATGATGAAAGTTCATCAAATATCCGACAAGCTTAGATGAACTAAAAAAAACTGAAATGCTTTCCAAATTGATCCAAATAAAAAAAAATAGATAAAGAAGAATAAGATGAAGTATATAATAAAAATAGTATAAATATCATAACTTTCTTAATTTTTCATGAAATTAAACAAATGAATAATGAAAGTTTATCTACTCAACCTCACGACCAAGGATCTATGCTCAAAATAAGTAAATAAACAACAAAAAAATACAGAAAAAAATAAAAATTAAACAACAATAAATTACTTTTGCTTTTGGAGGTCCAAGAACACTTTTCAACTCTTCATTTTGAATCAATGGAGTTTCCTTCCAAAATAGTGATAATTATGGTACTAAATAAATAAATAAAGAATAAAAATACAATAGAATTAAATAAAGAACAAGTATAATAGCATAACTATTCAATAAAAGGAAGAAATGACTTGAAAGAAAATGAAGAGAAAAAAAAAAGAGTTTTGGCTTAGTTTAGTGAATGATTTATGGTATTGTTCCTCCAAATGAATGAAAAAAATGTCTTATTTATAGTGTTGATGTGGCAATTTATGTGACTTTATGAGAATGATTTTTAGTCATTTATAAGTACAAGTTGGCAATCCATGTGAAGTGTTTGTACTATATTATAGTGGTCCAAACTTTTCTTTATTGACACAAAAAAACAAAAGAACAAAGTAATAATAATAATAATAATAATAATGATAATAATAATAATAACTAAAAGTGTTAGTAATAATAATAAATACAAAATAGAAAATAAAAGAGATATTAAATTAACTATTTATGATTTTTTTCTTGAATTAAAATAAATGAAAATATAAGTGCAAATTAAAAGATAAAAAATAAAATACATATAAGAAAGTAAAAGGACTTATATAAATTTTTTTAGATTTTTTTTTGAAGTAAATGATATCGATATATAAATTTAAATTAATAAAAGAATATATTTTTGATAATTTTTTAGTAAAGAGGTAAAAATAGTAAATAAAAAATAACATGATGCTAAGTACATTTTTTTGTGATTTTTTTTAAATGGAAAAGAAATCATGAATAAAACACAATAAAAATCAACACTAAATTCATAAACGACTTCTAACGTTTCTATTTTTTCGTGGCTTTTTAAAGCATAATCAGCTCTTGACTTGTAAAGAGAAATTGTAGATGATGTCAAGGAGAATCATATGCAAAAAGAACCGCTCAAAAATGTCGAAATCTGAAGAAGTTATAAATTTTTGAAATCTAACTCAAGAATTGGCAAAAATAGGTCAAAGCACTCATGAACACTTCTTATGAAATGACGCAAATGGAATATGAGATCTTAGGTAAAAAATAGGGGTATGACAGCGACGATTGTCGACAAACGAGCAATTAAGAGCAGTTGGGAGAGAGAACGAAAAACACTAAACCCTTACTCCTCTCGTATTTATAGCTGGGGCCATCCGTGCGTGCGAGACACGTGCCTGGGAAACCTTAGGGTCGCCATCATTACACCCTAGCCCCTAGGCCATCATTGTGTCGCTTCGTCAACACGCTACCCAAAACACGCTACCTCTTCAAGTTCAAGACTCCTAACGACCAACTTCTCATCTCCCCGCGAGAAAGGCGCAACGGGCGACACTTATTCTCCTCGTAAAACGTGCCCTATTCCACGAGCAGGTGTTAAAATCATCACTCCTGGACTGGCCTGACAGCTGGAATAGACTCAGTCTAACCCTTTCTTTCGATACGGTCCGTACGTCCATGGTCCGAATTGCCCCGCTCTCCGTCGGGGAATATCAACCATTTGCCCTCCCAAGCTGGCACAGACCTAAGGTGACTAACGAGCACCTCTCAATCTGCCCGATATCAAGTCGTGCAGACAACCAGGAACAGACCAGAGAGAGGCCCGTAATTTGCCTCCTCCTCGGTACCAACGACTAATTACGGGCACATCTACCCGGTTTGACCAAGTCCCGACAGTTACTTGATTTCGCGGACCTGCATATCCCGCCGCAAAAACAGGAACCAATGGCCATGCGCCAGAGGCATTATATATACCCTCACACTTGTGGGGGCCAGGTATCGAATATTCACTATTTACCACCAATACATTAACATTTTACTTGTATCTCCTTGTTCCCACTTTTACTTGATCGTCGGAGTGTCTTGCAGGTACAACCCATTTTTTCTCCTCCTCGACAACACAACCCGACTACAGAACATCATCCGGCCATCTTGCAAGTTCTGATCAACCGGTAAGATCAGACTTGAAAGCAAATATTTATTAAAACTCCAAAATGTTAATGTAATTAAACTAAAGGAATTTTAAAATTCAAGTTCGAAAATAAATTTGACGGTGGCATTAAGGCGAGTAAATTTGAGGTATGACTCCGACCATAATATATATATATATATATATATATATATATATATATATATATATATATATATATATATATATATATATATATATATATATATATATATATATATATATATATATATATATATATATATATATATATATATATATATATATATATATATATATATATATATATATATATATATATATATATATATATATATATATATATATATATATATATATATATATATATATATATAATTTTACTTGTTTTTTTTATTTATAAATTTATTAGGAAATGAAAAGTCATCGTGAACTTTTTTTTTTGTTTTATTGTATCGTTTTACTACCCAAGTGTACACACTAGCTCCTCTTCTTTTTTATTTTTTATTTTTTTGTCTCTTTCATTCCTCATCTCCTATGTTCTCATCATCACAAAAACAACTCTCATTTATTCGTTTTCGTTTAACTTTATTCAAAATAATTTTATTTGTCTACTTTTGCTGGATAAGATCCTAGATAAGATCCAAAGTAATTTTATTTGTCAACTTTTCAAAGTAAAATCATTTATTTGGTAGTTGGTGGTCATAAGGTCTAAATATAAGGTAAATTATAACTTTTATGAGTTGTGTAAATGTCCTCTTGATTTTTTTAAAACATATTTCGTATTGTTAATCGATTTGGCTCCAGTTTTGTATTCGGGTTAGAGTATCTCTAATACTCTCATTTGAATCAAATTGTTTATGTAATAAAAAGGTCCCTGATATTTTGGTTTATCATCGATTCTACTTCACCATGTATTGTGGAATATTTATCATTATGATTTTAAAGATTTTTTACAATTCTAGTTTCTTTTATATGTATTATGAGATATTTTAGTTATGATTTTTTGTATGATCATACATATATCAACAAATTTTGTTGGATATTTATTTTTGATAGAAAAAGAAATATTAGGAACTACAAGTGTTTTTGTATTTTTTTATTATTTATGTAAAATATGTTTTTATTTTTAAAAAAAGTTACAAAATATATGTGTTAGTTTTAAAATAAATAAAAAAATGAAATACAAATGCTATAGTTTTGAATGAAAAATAGAAAAATTTGTTTAAAATTAAATGTATGTAGATCTCCATAGGTACCGTGAGGATATGCAGAGATGAGAATGTAAAAATATTTTTTCTTGATTGTGATTGAAGATGGAGACGGAAATTTTTTTATAGAATTGGACGAAGAATGGAAACATCTTCAACATTTTTTCTAGCCGGTTAACATCTTTAATTATGATATATATCTTATTAAAATGTCACATCATAATTTTTAATTATTAGCATAAATTGATTAGAGTACTTTAACATTTTATAATTTTGGAGATATTTACCAATTCAAAAAATTGAAAAACTATTTTAATCGAAACATACAATTTTAAAGATTAATTTATCTATTAGCTCCATACAAAAAAATAGTAATCAATTTATAAATAAAAAAATAAATAAATAACAGTGACCTGATGAGATTAAATATTTTCCACTTATGAATTTTCATATTCATGGGAAAATGATCCCAAAGTTTAATTTGGTGGGGGCAAAGATAGCGATGGAAAAGGAAAGGAGAGAGAGAAAAATGGTGGGGACAAAGTTGCAGTGTTAAGTTTGAGAGTGTTTTATTATGTTCATGAGATGAAAACCAACCCCACTGAGTTGTGATGACACTTTCATAAAAACAATAATAACTCAGCATCATCCATTGTTATGGATGCAGTTGCAGTATCTTGGCCCTTTCTGTTTTTAACCCATTCTTGGGGCCAATTTGCATAACTCTAGGTTCATTGTCCCACAATATTTGTCCATATTATTGATACGTATGTTTGAGTTTACCCTAATAACTATGACTGACACAAATCTACGTAACGTACACTTTCTGCTACTACAATCTTCTTTCCTTTCATATTCATTATTTCAACTTCCAATGTTACGTGGTCCTCAGATGTTGCCATTTCACGTTCTCTTCTGACTCTTACACTCTTCTCCATAACCACTTCTTGTATTCTATCACTATTTCCATTACACCAATATTTAATAATTCAACTACGACTCGTCCACCTCCTCTGCCTGCTCTAGTAGCTACCTCCATCTCAATCCAAAGACTCGTCCAATTCTTATTTCATCTGATAGTTATGTATCGATTTAACACTTTTATAAATAATTACTACTACGTACTTCAACAGACCAACCTTAAAATTGGTCATTACTATGCTTTGGTTATTCACTCGAGAAATTTCAGATTGTTCAACTACAGTATTATCTAGACATTTTAAAACATTGATAAAATCTAAAGACTTGTCGTAATCAATTTAACAATGTTTGGATTCATACACCCAAGCAATTCCATGTTCAACGTTCAATTTTTACTCATCTAACCAACTATATGTTCCACACAAAAATTACAGTGATGATGATATACAAAAATAGTTGAAAATAAAATTATATGTTTCTCTATAATTATATGCTTAAATATATTTTTAACTTCTATAAAGTTATCGAATAGTAGTAGTACTATCATTTTCGTTGCTAGCTATAAAAATCATTTATTTAATCTTTACAAATTTACCATGCAACAGTATTACAGTTCTGAATGTTAACTTACATATAATTTTTAAATGAATTTTTACACATTTTTTAAAATATGTGTAATACTAACATCTGCCTTTAATATATATAAAATCATAGTTTTAGGATCACCTTCATACATTATAAAATTACTTTTCCAATACCTTCGTCTCCTAGATCTATTATTAGACCCACATTATTATCTCCATTATCTTTTACATAGAAAACTACTACTTCTTCGTCTTCTCAAATTAAAACCACTTCAAAATTACCTTTTTACACTTCTCCATCTAGAAAATGACTAAAAGATTTTAGAGATATTGAAAACTACAATTTTTTATGAATGTTGTTCTCACTCGATCCCAAAACCCAATTAACCGTGATCTGTTCTAATATTAAATCTTTTAAGAATGATAATATCAATATTTCTATGGACCATAAGATTCAGAGTTCACAACATGTTGATGTCATTATCACTATGTTAGGCTGATGATATTACCTTTTTAGATGTGTTCTTATTGAGAATGTAATACTTTATGTCAAAGTAACATTTTGACAAAGTCTGCTACTGTCAAAATATTGTGTGTGTCAAAATTGTATTGTTGTTGAAATGTCGAAGAAGTGTATCTAGACAGAAATTTAGATTTATCTTTATTTTGTATTTTTAACTGAGTTAGGTTAGTTGGAGATTGGTTGACGTGCACGCAATTTCAGCTTATAAATTGGGAGGTACCTTATCATTGTAATAATGTAGTTGCATAGAGAAAAAATTAAATAAAATTTCAGTTGAGAGCATAGAGAAACTTTGCAGAAATGTTCTTCTTCTCTTTTCTCTCAAGCCCTAATTTTATTTTCTTCTCCAATTCATCTTTTTCTTTTCTTCTCTCATAATCATTGTGCAACATAATCACCTTTCAACCAAAGTTTGGTTGATTCACTCAAGTGAAGAATGAAGAACAAGAGGCGAAATCAATTGGAATAATTTATTCTTGTTTATCAAGATTGATTCGAAATTCTCTAAGTTTTGGATTTAATTCCAACATTTGGTATCTAGAACACCGACTCTGTGATTCGTGGGAAGCATAGCGAGATGAATAATCCAAACAAGCATTTTTCAACGAGTCTTCCGATTTTGAAAAATAACAACTATGAGAATTGGTGTAAGCATCTAAAGATCGTCTTCTATTATCAAGAACTTTGGGATCTTGGGATGGAAGGAGTAACACTAATTGCAGAAGGCGTTATGGATGAATAAAAGGCTGAACATCAAGAATTGGAGAAGAAAGATTATAAAGCACTCTTTATAATTCATCAATGTGTTAGTCCAGATAACTTTGAGAAGCTGAGTGATGTAGAAACAACAAAAGAAGCGTGAAATATTTTGGAGAAATCCTTTAGAGGCGTAAAAAAGGCAAAGGATCGGAGATTAGAAACTCAGAAAAGAGCATATGAATTTCTTCAAATAGAAGAAAGTGAAATCATAACTGATTTCTTCCCTAGGGTTACGAAATTGGTGAATCAAATCAAGGTTTGTGGAGAAACATTGACATCAATATCAGTTGTCGCAAAGATCTTGAGGTAATTGGCTCTAAAATTTGATTGCATGGTAGTAGCCATAAATGAATCGAAAGATTTGTCAACATTCACAAAGGAAGAGCTTCAAGGGATGCTTGAATCTCATGAACAAAGAATAGCTGAAAGAGCTGAAAGCAAGTTGGAGAGTGATGTGACCACTACTACAAATAACATATTTCACTTCAGACGCGAAATACATTTAACCTCGGCTACATAAGTGAGGTAATGAATGAAGTCATGAAAAGCTTCCAATTTACCCCTTGGTTAATATAAAACTGATGGCTTAAGTTATATGCACATGAGTTCGAACCCCAGCACCTGCATTTTAATTATTTTAAAAAATAGTTCATCATACCTCTCGATTTTTCTATAAATCTGAGGGGTAAGATAGATTTTTTTAACCTCGTTACGTTGTTTACACATAATATTAATAAATTAATTTGTTTAA
Organism: Vicia faba; assembly: GCA_948472305.1. Taxonomy (NCBI): domain Eukaryota; kingdom Viridiplantae; phylum Streptophyta; class Magnoliopsida; order Fabales; family Fabaceae; genus Vicia; species Vicia faba. Next base: position 1,538,567,185 of record OX451736.1, read on the forward strand.
AAATTACTTGGTTTACCCAGAATGCCATAACAATCTATTATTTTATGTTCTTAAGCTTATCTTGAGCAAAATCTCTATTTGAAGGTTATTGAGGAAAACTTGTGTAAAAGCAGTGTTTGTTGGTTATTAAGCTTTGACAATGTAAAAGCTCCATTGTTTGTTTTTGAAAGTCCGTGGGAAAATTTTGAAAAAATCTCAAGTGTGTTTAGCAAAACTATCAAGAGGAAACTCTAAAAGACAAAAACATGCTAACTCGTTAAGCTGAACATGAGTAAATCGCAGGTACACTCTCTCTATCTCTTATCACTTTTATTTACGTTGTTTATATTATTTTTGTTGTTATCTCTCTTCATCTCAATCATATTTCTTTATTTACGATGCATTATCGATGCATGATTATTAAAATTGGTAAAATATATTATTTTAAATAACAAAGTTTTTATAAATTAGTTTTGATTTTTAATCAACACAATTCATTCCTCTTGTGTTTGGCCAACAACAAGCACCAACGCCTAACTTATGTTATAAAACTAATCATCTCAAGAGATAGTGTGATGACTTCAAATAATTCTTCTTTTAACAAGGGATTTTTCATAAATATACCTCCACCGTTTGATGGTAAAACATTTAACATATGGAAAGATACAATACAATTTTTTGATTCTATAGATCATGATTTATGTAATTTTTACTTCTACGAAATATATCTATCACCATGGTTAGAATGAGGTTTTCATCATGATTGATGTTCTGTGGTAACTAAGAGTGTGATAGAAACTACACTAATTTCCTCCAGGGGATATTGGCCGAGGTTAAAAAAGGGATAGCACACCACTTTTCACCATAGTTAGAATATCCAACTGTAGTAAAATGTTGAAAGGTCAAGGATTTGATACCCAGTAACACCATTTTGGCATTTTTTTTAAATGGTGTGTATCACTCACTATCTTTTCCCCACAGTTAGAAGAATCAACCTTGGTGAAATGCTCTATTTTTTTAAATATAAATTTTTTGATTTTATATAAATCTCATTATAACTTGTATTTTTATGAGTTAGAGCAGATATATAGAAACACGATAACAAAATATTTGTGAACCAAAACCAAAATGGCAACTATTATGAGAAAAAAACTATATATTATCACATCAAAAGAAAAATGATAAATTTTAAACGTCATTACCTAAAACAAGAAAATAACCAGTTTTTCATTGTGAAACAAAAGTAAGTATTACAATTATTGTATCCATAGAGATTGGCGGTTTCAAATACCGTTTAATAGTTTTTAAGATCTTAAGTATAGAAGTATTGCATATTTGTTATGATGCGTGAAAGTAAATAATATAAAGTAAATGATAGAAAATAATATGGAAATTTAGATGTTAACAATAAGAATACTTGCTAGGGGTATTTCATTATTACATATTTATCATGCACATAGATAGGTTAGTAACATGTCCATCGACTCAATTATTAATATTACCATATGCTGCTCTCATTCATATCTTCTTTTGGTATCAACACTATGAGATCAATGCATTACCCAATAACTAATATATCATACTATCAACCAATACAGAGAATTAATTTCAAACAATTATAAAGCAACAAGACTCCACATCGATCCATTCTACAGTATGTGTGTGTAATACAGTGGGAGAACTGACTTGGGATGTTTTGTGTTTGATTGCAATTGTTACGGATAGCAAGAGTCGCCACCGACTTTTCTTTTATCCAAATAAAGGAAAGGGTGAAAAGAACAGGAAAGACCTTTGAGATTATTTTCTTGAGTTCGGGGGGTAGATTATGAAAAGGGAAGGTGTTAGCACCCTTTTCATCCATAGTTATCTATGGACTCTTAGTTACTTTCTAGATCACTTGCTTTGTTTGAAAGTGTGCTTTGTGGTGGTTTTTTGAAAGTATTTTTGAAAAGTGCATTTGTTTAGGCAAACTTTGTAATGATTCTTGTCTTTACAAGAATGTATACAAAGTGTTGGACTTTTGAAAATATTTCATGTTTGAAAAGTGTTTAGTGGGTGTTTGGAAATATGTTTGGGAAATGGTTGTGAGCAAGCAAATACGAGTGTTCTACCTACTCAAAAAGTCTTAGTTCTTTTCCTCATCCTTTAGATATTGCTATCTTATCATTGATTGGTAAGAAGCCCTATCATTAGATGTAAAGGGACATGCGTGGGTCATCGTATATTTATGATAGCAATGTTGTGAGATATCTTAACATTTCTCTTGAGGGACTAAGATCATTTGAAAGAAAACATTTTGAAGCGTCATCGAGGGACTATGGTCTTGTATTTTTTATTGTTTTACTAAGATATCTCACATGCATAACATGACCATTTTTAGGCAACAAGTGGAATTAACCCTAGGGGTGCAAGTGTGAATTGTGTATTTGATTTGCATGCATTTAGTCTTTGATTAGGGTTGTCTACTTGTTGTTTTTATCTTCCCATACAAATCCTATTTTACTAGCAATTATATGAAAGCGATAAATTGCGGAAAGTAAATATTCTACGTTATCAATCATTACGGGGATGGGTGTACAAATTTACCAATGGGGATTGTAAGAAATTAAAGTCCTAATTATCTATTACAATCATATTGAAATAATGTACAAGAAATGAAATGTAAAAATAGATTTTTTTTTTGGTTAAGAGAAGAAATAAATTTGCTTAAGAAAATATTTTTAGCCTTTTTGTTTTAAAAGAAATAAATCAAAGCATGTGAGCATAAAGTATTTTTTGGTGTTTTTGATTAATAAAAATAAGAAGTGCTAATAAAAATAATAGAGAGTAAAAGTCAGAATCAGCGTATTGCTGAAAGAGGAGAGTGCAGAAGTTCTGACTCAGACGCGCTGCAAATCAGAAAATAAACGTTAGCAGAAATGGAGATGGCCAGAAGTTCTGGGTCCAGGTACACTAAAATTCTAGGGTTACCGGGAACAAGGGAAATCCTAGAAGTTCTGATGCAACTGGAAACCTAGAAGTTCTAATGTTACTGGAAGGTCAGAAATTCTGGTGGTTGAGAGAGTCTGGAAGTTCTGATGTATCTGGAAACTTAGAAGTTCTAATGTTACTGGCAAGCTAGAAGTTTTGATAATGGGCAAGTGAAATGTTAATGTTGTTGGGTGAGAATATCTAGAGTTCTTGTCCAGGATCACTGTTTTGACAAACAAATAAAGGGGAATGACCTATAAGTTCTAGTCCAATTAACGGGGTAAAAATGTCAGGAAATAAACATAAAAAAGGTGTTTCTGGGGCTAGAACTCAGGACCCTTAACACTAATGTATTATGCACATGCTTTCTACCACTAGGGTGGCTATACATCTGGTGTTAGAAGCAAAAACATAAACATATATTACAAAATAAGTTCTGATGATGAACTTCATCTCCTTCTTCATGCCAGTCAGAGCATCTGCAGCTTAGCCATTTCTCAACAAAACATAAAATGCAAACATAGCAGTTATGGCGGGTTTCATCATGGTTTCAGAAATATAAAATATCAGAACTATAACTCAGAAGCAAGCATGAATTTTGTTAATCCTAATTCTAAATCATAATTTCCTCAAGAAGTTCTAAACTGAAATTCTCTCTACTTAGACAAAAATACATGAAATCTATAAGTATATACATAATCAGAGCCATGATATCTACATTGTATTTTTGAAAATGTAAGCCTAACAATGCCTAAGTAATGAGATAAAAGTCAGCAAAAACATACCTTGGAGCTGGAAATTGTTCTGTGAATTAGGGCCTGTTTCAGATTGTTGTGATGTTCTGGTCATCTTCCTCACGTTCTCAGAAAGCTGAAGCAAACCTTAACTTGAGTTATGGATGGCTGAAATGTTCTGGAGCAGTCAAGAAGCAAAGTTTTGGTTTTTTGAAATGGAGATTGGTGACGACTGTGTTGTAGTATGAAAACAGAAGTTGGGAAGGTTTCTAAGTGTATATCAGAAACTATGATGATGATTTTGTCAAGAAACACTTGAGGAAAATTGGAGTTTGAATGCAAAAATCAGAAACTAGCAGGTTTTGTATTTGTGTTTACAGTTTCAGATTCTTGGAATTTTCAGCAAGGTTTCAAGGCTTTTCTTTAATATCTTCACACTCTTCACAGTTGCAATTGAAATTCAATTTATAGGCAAGGATTTAGGAGCTTGTAGAGGCCAAGAGTACAACCATCGTGTGTTATGGCGCTGACTTGTTCTTGAAGCAAGTCTGGACAAGTATGGTTCAAGGCACAAAGTAGGGTGGTTAGCAGCTTTAGCCGCGCCTAATCTGAATTTGTAAGCATGATTTATGGAAAAGTACCCTCAGAAGAAAAAGTAAAGCATGGGCCTAACTTAAACTTTGTACAAAAGCTTGCTTTTCAAGGACAACAATGGTACTTCTATGCCACACGTGGGGAACCCCTTTGGATAAAGACTCAAAAGTCGGTGTGAGAATTAAATGATGATGAGATTTATCAAAACAGAAAACCTGCAATATGATATTATGCATCATAGCTTAAATCTGGATCAAAAGTTCAACATCAACGTAACTTAGAACAAATATCCAACTTCTAATCTTAGACTCTCCTTGCTCCAGCATGATCTGAAGGAGTTCTCAGAATTTTCAGAAAGCTCGTAACACGCTTTGTAGGCCTTCTTTGGACCTATTCAAACTCTACCCGAACCTACATGAAAATTGGCCCAGAAGTTGTAATCCAAATTCTGATTTGAAAATGCTCAGAATTTACTAAGTGTTTTAGTTTCAGGGACGTGTCTTTAAGGAGGTATAACTTGAAATCCCAGTATTTCCAGGAGAAGTTCTGTTCTGAAAAGTTTGAGATCTCATTGAGATCTATAATTATTGTGTCAAAAGTTCTTCCAGAATCATCTTGCATCATGGTGAAAATCTGGCCAGAAGTTCTGAACTTGTCATATTTCTTAACACTTAGAAAAATTTCTAAGTGTTTAGAATTTTGACTTTTCCAAAGCAAATTTGACTTTTGACTTTCTTAATGAAACAAACTTCATATTCTAACATGCCTTGATAAAATATGATTCTTGAAACTTGATTTTGATCCAAAAGTCAAAGTTTGACTTTTCAGTATGCAATTGACCATTTTGCCCTTGTGCTAATTCCAAACCTAAATTGATGTATCAATGCTGCAAACTTGATGTCATGGAAGATCTTGTGAGACTATCCTTGAGAAATGAGAGGGCAAATTTTAAGGGTACAACAACTGCCCTTGTTCAATCTTCTTAAACTTGAAGAGTTAGATTGACGAATCCTCCATTCGCGACTTGAAGGTGGAAGATGATTGAACACTAGAGTGCCCAGAAATTTACACTCGATGATGTGTTAGTTGACTGTGTAGGGAATGGGCTTAGAGATTCTATTTAGAGTGACTGGGGAAGATATCAGGATAAATCTTTTGGTTGGATTATACTGAAACGGTATATATCCTTTGCCTGATGATTTTCCTGCAAGGAAAAAAAAAGATTAGTTGCATGCAGATGTATGCATGACGTAATGTTGTTCACAAAATAAATGAGATTATGTTGTATGAATTTGTCATGTATATTTTATGGTTTTTGAATGTGATGCATTTATTGCAGTGTGTCTCTGTCTAGGAAAATAAATTCTTGACAACATGCTGGAGAGCCTTGGGAGGCTGAGACTTGAACTGTAGTCGGAGAGTAGGCGTATCTTCAACTTTGTTTAGATTGTTTCTGCTGGGAATTCCTGTTCTGTTGTTCTGAGGAGAAACTCTGATGGGGCATACTGGCTTGTTTGAGGAGACTCTATGGAGAGTGTTAATCTCTGCTTGGGGAAAAGAGTTTAGGAGTTTTGATTGTTCAATGCTCTTACTGGGGAATTATTCCTGATCGGAGAGCATCGAAAGTTGGTTGTTATATGGTCGAAATCAAGGCTTGGCAGCAATTTTGTTGGGGATAATGAAGTTGACTTCTATCTGATCGTATTCCAGGCTTCGCATTGATTGTAGGGGAAGATCTGAATTAACTGTTATTTGGTCGGAATCCAGGCTTCGCAGAAAATTTCTTGAAGTTGAACTGTTATTTGGTCGGGTTCCAGGCTTCACAGTGACTTACTAGGGAAGATTAAATTAATTGTTATCTGGTCGGATTCCAGGATTCGCAGAAAATTTCTTGGGAGAATGAAGTTAAACTGTTATCTGGTCGGTTTCCAGGCTTCGCAATAACTTACCAACATTAAACTGCTATCTGGTCGGATTCCAGGTTTCACAGATTTCTGAGGTGGATGAAATTAATTGCTATCTGGTCGGACTCCAGGCTTCATAATAACTTGCTTGAATAGATGAAGTTAAACTGATATCTGGTCGGATCCAGGATTCACAGTAACTTGCTTAAAATTAGTTGTTATCTGGTCGGATTCCAGGCTTCACAATAAATTTCTGAGGGAATAAAGTTAATTGCTATCTGGTGGGATTCCAGGCTTCACAATAACTCGCTTGAAAAGATAAAGTTGAACTCATATCTGGTCGGGTCCAGGCTTCACAATTTGCTAGGGTAGAGGCAAACTCTACTGGGGAAAGGAAGTTAAACCCTTATCTGGTTGAGTCCAGGTTTTTCAATATCTCGAAGATTTAAACTATTATCTGGTCGGGTCCAGGCTTCATAGTAACTTGAGAAGTTAACTATTATCTGGTCGGGTCCAGGCTTCATAGTATCTTGAGAAATTAAACTATTATCTAGTCGGGTCCAGGCTTCTTAGTATCTTGAGAAATTAAAATATTATCTAGTCAGATCCAAGCTTCATAGTGACTGAAAGTTGAACTATTATCTGGTCGGGTCCAAGCTTCATAGTAACTTGTTTGAAAGAATGAAGTTAACTATTATTTGTTCGGGCTCCAGGCTTTGCAGCAACTTTCAGAGATAGCAATGACTTTGTTGGCGACTTCATTGGGGAAAAGAGGTTGTGATCCTCTGATTTGTAATAGTCTGAGAGGAAAACTCAAACTGAGGAGGATAGACTCAGCCGGGGAAGATAGACTCAGCTGAGGAATGATGTTTGTTGGGGAAATAAACCCTGTTGAGGAATATTTGACGAACTGCTGACAAGGTGAGTTCTTTTAGGAAGAGATTCACAAGGCTTCTTATTTTAAGATCAACTCAGCTGGGGAGAGGGTTGTCAAGAGATTGAGACTCTGGCTGGGGACTACCCTATGAAAAGGACTTTGTGAGGATAATGTTAATGAATAACTCTGTGGGGACATCCCAAATGCGTAAAGTGATGCTTGTTGCTGCTTGGCAAGACACATGTGCTAAATAGTTTTAATTATGTTCACATGCATATGTTCGTTCAATTTTAGTCATTAGACATCTTTGCATTCAAAACAAAAAACAGAAAGTCTGCACTTAAAAGTATATTTGTATTGATATTTTGCCCATGAATATGCGTTTTTGTACAAAGAGACGGAGATCCTAGTAAGATGAAATTGTCGAAAGGAAAACAAAATTGAAAACAAAGATAATAGCCATGTGGAAGTGATCTCATTGCATTCCAACTCTACTATTTCCCCAATGTCTTCAAACATCCTTTGCCATTGACAGAAGTTGATTGGATTGATCTTGGACCATTTGAACTCGGACCTTGGTAATAAATTCGACTGTGGTGATTCCATGGGACATAGTTATACGCTTTTAATCCTTAATTTTTTCCTGGACCGCCCTTTCGGGTTTTCAGCCCACCAGGATACCCATTTTTGCCCAAGTCGCCCTTTTGGGTTTTCGACTTGCCGGGTGTACAATATTTTGCATATATCCCTAATTTTTACCCAAACCTTTGGTTTGGCGGGATGCCCTTATCTTACCTAGGTTTGTCAACCTAGCGGGTCTCTTATGTGTAGTATTTTTTAACTATGTCCATGTTCACAGGATGTGGTAAATCTTCACCATCCATAGTAGTCAGCATCATGGCACCACCAGAGAAAACTTTCTTGACCACAAATGTCCCTTCGTAGGTGGGAGTCCATTTGCCCCTGGGGTCTCCTTGTGGAAGAATAATGTGTTTTATTACCAAGTCACCAACTTGATATACTCGAGGCCTGATCTTTTTGTTGAAAGCCTTGATCATACATTTTTGGTACATCTGACCATGACAAACGACAACCAGTCGCTTTTCATCGATCAAGTTCAACTAATACAATCTTGTCTGAATTCGTTCATCTTCGTCTAAGCCTGCTTCATTCATAATCCTTAGTGAAGGAATCTGCACTTCCACTGACAGGACAACTTCCATGCCATAGACCAAGGAAAAAGGAGTTTCCCCAGTTGATATCCGAGATGAAGAACGGTAGCCATGAAGAGAAAACGATAACATCTCATGCCAGTCTTTGTAGGTCACTACCATCTTCTGCACAATCTTCTTAATGTTTTTGTTGGCTCCTTCCACTGCTCCATTCATCTTAGGTATATAAGGAGAGGAATTATGATGCTTGATTTTGAACTGAGTGTAAAGTTTGGTAATCATAGCATTATTAAGATTGGCCCCATTATCAGTGATGATCCTTTCGAGGATACCATAGCAGCAAATGAGGTTATGTTTGATGAATCTGGCTACCACGTTCTTGGTGATTGAGGCAAATGAGGCAGCTTCGACCTATTTGGTGAAATAATCAATAGCGACAAGAATGAAGCGATGTCCATTGGAAGCTATAGGTTTAATCTCTCCAATCATGTCAATGCCCCACATTGCAAATGGCCACGGAGCGGTCATGACGTTCATAGGAATATGAGGCACATGGACCTTGTCAACATATACTTGGAACTTGTGGCATGTCCTTAAGTGGTGATGACGATCAGCCTCCATCGTTAACCAATAGTAACCAACTCTAAGGTTTTTCTTGGTCATAGTATGTACTCTAGAGTGACTCCCAAAGAGACCATCATGTATGTCTTCCATAATTTCCCCTGCCTCCTTCTTGTCCACACATCGGAGTAGAGTAGAATCATGGTTGCGTTTGTACATGATTCCATTACTTAGGAAGAATTTGGCTGAGAATCTTTGTAAGAACTTTCTGTCATTGATGGAAGCTCCTTCAGGATACTCTTGTGCTTCAAGGTATCTTTTCACCTCTTGGTACCATGGCTTTTTGGTGTCAGTGTTAAGCTCATAGCAGTGCGCAGGTTTGTCGAATCTCTCAATTGTAAACATAAGAGCTTCACTGTCCCATTTGATCTTGAACATAGAAGACATCATGGCCAAAGCATCGACTAACTGATTTTCTTCCCTATGGAAGTGTTCAAAGGTGATCTCTTTGAAGTAAGGAATCAGAGATAGCACAAGCTCCTTGTAAGGAATGAGATTAGGGTGCTTAGTGTCCCAATCTCCTTTTACTTGGCTAATTACTAGAGCGGAATCCCCGAACATATTCAAATGCTTGATCCTCAAATCAATGGCAGCCTTCAGACCCAAAATGCATGCTTCATGCTCAGCCATGTTGTTCGTACAATCGGAGCACAGTCTGGCAGTGAAAGGAGTGTGGAAACCTTCAGGGGATATTATCACATCACCAATTCTGTTACCTAAGGCGTTGAAAGCCCCATCCAAGACCATAGTCCATCGAGATCCTTGTTCAGGTCCGTCATACAATCCAGGTTTCCCACAGTCGATTACTAACATGATATTCTCATTCGGGAATTCAAAGTTCATAGACTGATAATCATCAACAACTTGATGGGACAAAGGATCTGCTAATACACTTCCTTTGATGTCCTTTTGCATTGTGTATTGAATATCGTATTCAGTCAAGATCATCTGCCATCTAGCTATCCGTCCGAAAAGAGCAGGTTTCTCGAAGATGTACTTAATGGGGTCTATCTTAGAAATCAGTAGAGTGGTATGAGTCAACATATACTGTCTTAGTCGGCGAGCAGCCCATGCCAGAGCGTAGCAAGTTTTCTCAAGCAGTGAGTATCTAGTTTTACAGTCGGTAAACTTTTTGCTCAGTTAGTAAATAGCATGCTCTTTTCGACCAGACTCGTCATGTTGGCCCAACACACACCCTGTAGAATTCTCTAGCACAATCAAGTACATGATCAAGGGTCTTCCTTCAATTGGAGGCATGAGGATAGGAGGTTCTTGCAGATATTCTTTGATTTTGTCGAAGGCAAATTGACATTCATCATTTCATCTAACTACTTGATCTTTCTTCAAGAGTTTGAAGATTGGCTAACAAGTAGCAGTTAAGTGAGATATGAAGCGGAAGATATAGTTAAGATGACCCAAGAATCCTCTAACCCCCTTTTCAGAATGGGGAACTGGAATTTCTTGGATGGCCTTTACCTTGGCAGGATCAACTTCAATGCCTTTACCACTGACGACAAAACCTAGAAGCTTTCCAGATCGTACTCTGAATGCGCACTTATTAGGGTTCAACCTCATCTTGTACTTTTTCAATCTCTCGAACAGTTTGTATAGGTGATTAAGATGTTCTTCTTCAGTTTGTGACCTTCCAATCATATAATCCACATATACCTTTATTTCATGATGGATCATATCATGAAACAAAGCCACCATAGCCCTTTGATATGTTGCCCCTGTATTCTTTAATCTGAACGGCATGACCTTCTAACAAAAGGTGCCCCATTGTGTAACAAAGGTGGTCTTCTCCATATCTTCGGGAGCCATCTTAATTTGATTATAGCCGGAGAAACCATCCATGAAAGAGAAGACTTTGTGTTGAGCAGTGTTATCGACCAAGACATCAATATGAGGTAGAGGGAAGTCATCCTTGGGGCTTGCCCTATTCAGATCCCTATAATCTACGCACATACGAACTTCTCCGTCTTTCTTCGATATTGGCACCATATTCGTAACCCATTGGGGATAAGATGTCACTGCTAGGAATCCTGCATCGAATTTTTTCATCACTTCAGCTTTTATCTTTTCAGACATGTCAGGCCTCATGTGACGAACTTTTTGTTTGACAGGAGGACAATCTTCCTTTGTCGGCAAACGATGAACTACAATATCAGTATCCAACCCTGACATATCTTCATACGACCAAGCAAACACTTCCCCATAGTCATGCAACATCTGAGCCAATCTTCTTTTGACATTGCTTCCTAGGTTAGCGCCGATCTTGACCTCTTTATTGTCTGTCTCAGTACCTAGATTGATAACTTCTACTGACTCTTCATGCGGTTGAATAGCTTTTTCCTCTTGCAATAGAAGTCTGGCTAGTTCTCCCAGTATCTCACAATCTTCCTTGCCTTCGTCTTTGGATTGGTTAATTGGATGTTCGAAATCATAGTTGTTAATAGTAGGGTCATTGGTAATGAGATCCGAAGTGGACGAGGACCTGCAAGAGTGTGTGTGTGCATGTAAGATACACGGTTATTTGAAAAGTGTATTAAAGATAAAGAAAGACAATGAGCTCAAAAATTTGAATGCAAAAAGGTCCAATGGTTTATATTGAATGATCATATAATAAAATGAACATAAATAAAACCCTTAACAAATGGACCAAAGTGCCCCGGGTCAGGCATATGGCTTAAAAGTCAATGTTTAATATTACAGAAAAAAGTTTCTTATATTAATAGAAAGCAATAAACAAGTAATTAATCCTCAATGAAGGAGATGGGAACAAATTCTTTTGCGCGCCAATTGTTGAGCTCTGTCGTAGTAGGTATACCCATTCTTCAAATGCACATTCATCATTAGAATCCTCCACAACATTTAATTCGTGACTTCCAATACTGAGAGAGGGCTTCCCCGCACGAGCGTGCCTCACTTCTTTCCGAGCCTTGATAGTGAAACCTAAACCACATTTTTATGCTTTGAATGGGATCTCGAGGAGTTTCCCCCAAGTATCACAGCTTCCTTCTTCGACTGCGGCACGGGCATCTTTAAATGAAACCATCTTTGGCACCAATCTATCAGCTTTGGGCAGGTCAGAGGAGACTTTGGCAGTAGCAATCATAGGCGGAATAACTTCAAAATCCTGACACGGGGTTTCTATAAATTCTCCATCCATCTCCACATATTTAAAGAATTGAGGTGGCTTACCATGAATTCCTCCTCACCAAAACAGTGACAATCCTTCCCTTGACCGGGTATTTGAGCTTTTGATGAAGAGTTGACGTTACTGCCCCTGCTCCATAGATCCAAGGGAGACCTAGAAAACAAGAGTAAGCAGGACGGATATCCATGATATAGAAAGTAGAGTTGAAAATCTGTGAGCCCACCTTGATCGAGAGATCCACCTCTCCATGAGCCGTCCTTTTGGACCCACCGAAAGTCCTCATAATAATATCACTTGGCTTCAATACCAGTCCTTCACAGTCTAATCGGTCCAAATCCCCCTTGGGTAGCACGTTTAAAGAAGAGCCAGTGTCAACCAGAACATGTGCTAGGGTAGTCCCCTTACATTCAACAAAAACATGTAGAGCTTTGTTATGGTTCTTTCCAAGTGGTGTCAGATCAGCATCCGAGAATCCCAAACCGTTGTCGACCGTCAAGCTTGCCACACAATTTTCAAACTGGTCAGTTGTGGTCTCATGAGGGACATGAGCCTTCTTCAAGAATTTGATTAATGCTCGGGCATGAGCATTGGAACAAAGTAGTAAAGATAACATGGAGATCTTGGAAGGGGTTTGCCCCAGCTGCTCCATTATCTTGAAACCACTGCTCTTTATAATTTTCAAGATCTCATCCATTTCTTGAGCGGAAAGTTCCTCAACAGCAAGGTCTTTTGTGGGTATTTCTGTCTCGACAGGCTCAACTACTTTCTCTTTTCCCCTTGCGTCAGCACTAGGCTTAGCAGTGGTGATGCAGACAAGCACCTTTGTAGCGGTTGGTGGTGAGATGTTGGGTGAAACGATTCTCCCAGTTCTGGTCACCTTACTAGAGCCAGTAATGTTACCAATGTCATCAACTTTTCTTTCTTCAATCCAAGCATCTTGCTTTATTCCATGGTAAAACATCTCAGCACCATAGTTCCATGGCACTGCTTTGTTGGAAGAGTACGGAACTGGTCCAGGGGGCGGTAAATATCAGAGGAGCAACCGTTGGTTCATTTGAAATCCTGATAGGACCCTTGGAGGAGATCCTAAGAGGCTTGTTTGAAATTATTATAATGGAGAGCTCTTCAATCTTATTGGTCAAACTTTTGGCGGACAAAGTCTTCTCAAATAGGATCTCATGGCTATTCATTGGGCATTGAATTCCTCCCTTCAGCCATTTACATCCATTGAGTTGTTTGGTGCAGCAATCACAGTCCTTTAAACATCCAAGAAAAACCTTGACTTTCAGCAGATTCTTTTTGACAATGGTTAACGGAGTGGTCAAGTCTTCAACGGAGGAAACAAAAATGGTGTCTTCAATTGCGTTGACACCTTTGCCATGGTTTGGAATTGGTGCCGTTATCACATTAGGAATTGGAGGCGGATCAAATTCGATGGTCTTGTTGTCTATTAAGTCTTGAATTTTATTCTTTAGTGCCCAGCATTGGCCAGTCTCATGCCCGGGACTATTCGAGTGATATGCACACTTGGTATTCAAATTGTATTTAGGTGAGGGGGTATCTAGATTGGCCGGAGGATCACGCAGTGTCACCAAATTAGCCTTTAATAGGTGTTGTAAGGTGATCGCACCGAATCGCACTATGTTTCTGACTCAAATATCACATGTTTTCCTTAGTTTTTATTGTCATTTCCTCGTATTATGTTCCTTTTTCCTTTGTTTTCAGGATTCTTGTCATTTCAGAGCCTTCTGTGAAGAAACGAGCCAAAACGCCAAGAAATTAGGGTTTTTCAAGATATTCTGCACTTATGGCGTTCAGCGCCGCGCTGGCTACAGGGAACGCGATGACGTGGCCCACTTTCACCCAGAGATCAACTGCCATGTTCCCATGATGTGGCAGTTCCATGCACCGCGCCCGCGGCCACCCCCACCGCGCCCGCGGCCTTCACAACAAGCTTCCCGCTCAAAAGAAGTTAAGGGGCATGCTGGTCCTTACGCACCTCAAAGATCCTCTATAAATAGTTTTCGATTCTCATTCTTTAATTTCATCCAAGCTTAGTACAATCTTAAGCCATATACTATCAGTTTCTGTAAAGTGATAATCTCTTCACATCGGGGAGTTATTGCGGTGTAGATTGAGTTGTAATCGAGTCTTGGAGCACTTTGGTTGAAGTTCATCATACCAGCCTTACCTTTCCGTAGATTTGTATCAGATTCAAGTCTCCGACCGGAGCAAGGTTCTATTTTATTGCATTTCTTTATTTAATTGCTCTTACCATAGTCTACACGTTTTATAGACTTTAAATGCTCTTACCATAGTCTACACGTTTTATAGACTTTAAATGCTCTTACCATAGTCTACACGTTTTATAGACTCGCACTTATTATGTCTGGCTAAACTATAAAGGTTAGGATGTAATGATTGTCATCATGGTCGTGTTCCAATTATCATGCTAGTGAAAATACTCTGGGGATGTTTTGCTTCTAACTTAAGTCAATTGTGTTTAAATGTTTATTGGGTAAGATCGAAAGCCGTCCAAACTAATGATACGACTTGATTATTATTTAACCAAACAAAAAGAGCGAAAGCCGTTGATTGGTTAAATAGGAATCATTGACCTTTTTAGAAAACGATTTTGAAACTATTTTCGGACGCGTTTGTAGGTTTGAAATCTGACTCTTGGTCAAAAGCCAAAAGTCTCTTTAAGTTAATCTTTCTAAGTAAAATCACTTTTCTGTTAAGTCAAAACTATCAATTTCTTAAAAATGGGTTTACCTCTTTAACACGGAAGGCACCCTTTATATGTGACAATAAAGGAATTTAATTTAAAGAGTAAACTCGGTTCTTAGTAGTCAAAAGCTACAAGTTCCCGTTAAATTGATTCTTTGCTATCAATAGAAAATACTGCCCCATAAGTAGTCTCATCTACGCATGAACGGACCAATATCTGATTACATGATTTACATTCCAACCTGTCCTTTAAACTGTTATTTACCTCGCTCATTTACTTTGTGCACTGCACTCACATCAATATTCTTGTTCGCCTTAGATAAGCACCTTAGCAATAGAGTTGATAGATTGACAATTGGTCTCTGTGGTTCGATAATCTTATATATTACTTCGATAGGCTGTACACTTGCAGTACTACATTTAGGCTATACGTTACAGATTAAACCCATCAAGTTTTTGGCGCCGTTGCCGGGGACCAACTTCGTCAAATTTCGTACCCTATTGTTATCCCGTTTAGACTAAGGCTATTGTAGCCGGTAGATGCGAAGAAATCGTAGCACCGGCAACCTAATAGATCCTTTAGTAGAACCTGAACGTTACGCTCGTGCCCGTCTTTTTATTCGCAAGATAAGAAGAGCTATGGCAGAAGATCGTAACCAAAGACCACTCAAGGAATTCGCCCAACCATCTAACGAGGAACCTAGTTCTAGTATAGTAAACCCTGCTATAACTACCAACAACTTTGAACTAAAACCCTCCTTATTACAATTATTACAACAAAACCAATTCGCTGGTCTCGCTACCGAGAACCCGAATCAACACTTAAAGGTATTTATCCAGTTAGCTGACACCCTTAAGGCAAATGGAGCCACACCCGAAGCTATCCGTTTAAGACTGTTTCCTTTTTCCCTTAGAGGTAAAGCTCACGACTGGTTAGACGCCCTTCCAACTAACTCAATAACAACTTGGGAAGACCTTAGGAGAGCTTTTCTTGCGAGGTATTTTCCACCAAGCAAGACCGCTGTTCTTAGGAACCTGATCACTTGTTTCACCCAAAACCAAGGCGAATCACTTTTTGATGCCTGGGAGAGATATAAAGAACTTTTAAGAGCTTGTCCGCACCATGGCCTGGAGCAATGGTTAATCATACATACCTTCTATAATGGACTCCATTACAACACAAAGATGTGCATAGACGCTGCCGCTGGCGGAGCGTTGATGAACAAACCTTACCCTGACGCTTGTGCCCTAATAGAGGACATGGCCCAAAACCACGCCCAATGGGGATTAGAACGAGCGACAATAGAGAAAAAGGAGAGCCATGGAGGAAAGCATGAGGTAAGTTTCATGGACATGATTAATGCCAAGATGGACGCCCTAGCTTTGAGAGTCGAGAACATGTCTCAAAACCCAACCACAGTAGCAGCAATCCAATCGGAGTGCGAACTCTGTGGAACTCAAGGACATCAAACCGTTGACTGTAACCTTTTGAACGAATCAAGCTCAGACCAAGTTAACTATACCCAAGGGAACCCTTTCTCGAATACCTACAATCCTGGATGGAGGAACCACCCGAATTTCTCTTACAAAAACTACAACCCTATCCAAAATCCCGGACCTTCGAGACCTCAAGGATTCCAAACGCAAAAACAAAACCAACCTATGCAAATAGTACCCCCAAGACCAAACCTTAAAGAAACCATAGACACCTTTATTCAGGCTCAAACCCAGCAAAATAAGGAGTTTATGAACCAACACATTCACACGAACGAACTGGTTACTCAACTAGCAACCAAGTTTGACCAGATAATAACTCACACCAAAATGCTTGAGACTCAGATTTCCCAAGTAGCCCAAAACACCTCTGTACAAGTTGCACCTGGAGGACAATTCCCTGGACAAACTCAACCAAATCCAAAAGGCCAAGCAAACTCTATCACTTTAAGAAGTGGAACTGCTTATGAAGGGCCTAGAAATCCTAACTTAAGCACATCAGAAAAACCTATGGAAGATGCTACGCCCAAAGACCAGGTAGAGGAACCAGAGAAGCCAGAAAAGCAATCAAAACCAGAAGTAGGGAATAACACTCAACAACTTTATAAACCACATATTCCGTTCCCACAGAGGCTGAAAAACACCAAAGTAGAAAACCAGTACCAAAAGTTTATTAAGGTAATAGAGAAACTCCATGTTGAGATTCCTTTTACTGAAGCTATAACCCAGATACCATCATATGCTAAGTTTTTGAAAGATATTTTGACCAATAAACGGCGACTCGATGATCCCAAGCCTTTAGAATGTCATTCTATATCCGAAAATAAACTCGCCAAGAAAGATAAAGACCCTGGAAGTTTTTCTATCCCTTGCATCCTGGGTAACCATATGATAGACAAAGCATTTTTAGACCTAGGAGCAAGCGTAAGTCTGATGCCTCTGGCCGTCTGTAAGAGGTTAAAATTAGGAGAACTTCAACCTACTAAGATGTCCTTACAACTAGCTGATAGATCTGTCAAATATCCCATGGGTATTTTAGAAGACATACCTGTCAAGATTGGTCAGTTGTACATTCCGACCGACTTCGTCGTAATGGATATCAAAGAAGATGAAGACATCCCAATCCTCTTAGGAAGACCCTTCCTATCGACCGCCGGAGCTATAATAGATGTTAAGAAAGGGAAACTGACTTTCGAGGTAGGAGATGAAAAGATTGAGTTCATTTTATCAAAATTTCTAATGGCACCAGTGATAGGAGATGCGTGTTATGCCATCGACATCATTGATGAATGTGTAAATGAGCTCGAACAAAACGAATTTTTAATCAAATTACCATCAACCCCTATTTTAGAGGATGACGGATTTGAGAGTATCGAACCGTACATTGACGACAACCTTTTCGAATGCTTAGCTCTTACCCATGACCTTATGCCACGTACTGAGAAAACCACTATAGAACTTAAGGAACTACCCAAGAATCTAAGATATGAGTTTTTGGATGAGGAGATGAATAGACCTGTTATAATTAGCACCGCTCTAAACCAAATAGAAACAAATCAACTCTTAGATACCTTGCGAAAATATCCCTCAGCTTTAGGGTATAAAGTTTCAGATTTAAGAGGTATAAGCCCATCCGTATGCATGCATCAGATTATGCTAGAAGAAGATTCAAAACCCTCAAGATAACATCAAAGAAGAATAAACCCTATCATGAGTGATGTAGTCAAAAAAGAAGTTCTTAAGTTATTAGAAGCTGGTATCATATACCAAATTTCGGATAGTGAATGGGTAAGCCCAGTCCATGTGGTACCCAAGAAAGGAGGTATCACTGTTCTGAAAAATGAGAAAGGTGAGCATGTGGCAAAACGAACAGAAGGAGGATGGCGTATGTGTATTGACTACAGAAAGTTGAATAAGGCAACGAGAAAAGACCATTTTCCTCTCCCATTTATAGATCAGATGCTTGAACGTCTAGCAAGACACTCATGTTTCTGCTATCTTGATGGGTATTCAGGTTTTTTCCAAATCCCTATTCACCCAGAGGACCAAGAAAAAACCACATTTACCTACCCTTATGGAACATTCGCTTATAGACGAATGCCCTTTGGACTCTGTAATGCACCTGCCACTTTCCAACGTTGTATGATTTTCGCAGACTACCTAGATGGAATTATGGAAGTATTTATGGACGATTTTTCAGTGTGTGGGTTTGATTTCAAAAACTGCCTCTCGAACTTAGAGAAAATCTTAAAAAGATGTGTGGAAGTAAACCTTGTGTTGAATTGGGAAAAGTGCCACTTTATGGTAAATGAAGGGATAGTCTTGGGACACATTATTTCTGAAAGAGGTATAGAAGTCGATAAGGCCAAGATAGAAGTTATAGAAAACTTAAACCCACCTAAGACCGTTAGGGAAATAAGAAGTTTCCTAGGACATGCCGGGTTCTACCGACGTTTCATCAAGAATTTTTCCGCAATAACAAAACCTTTAACTAACTTATTGATGAAGGATGTCGAGTTTGAATTCGACCAAAAATGTCTTGAAGCCTTTGAAGTTTTAAAGCAAGCTCTTATTTCAGCACCTATCATAAGACCACCTGATTGGACACAACCCTTTGAAATCATGTGCGATGCCAGTGATTTCGCTGTAGGAGCTGTACTAGGGCAAAGAAAAGACAAGAAACTGCATGCAATTTACTACGCTAGTAGAACACTAGACGCTGCCCAGCTAAATTATACAACCACAGAAAAGGAATTGCTAGCCGTAGTTTTTGCTATTGATAAATTTCGATCTTATTTGGTGGGAGCAAAAATAATAGTATACACAGATCATGCAGCAATCCGGTACTTGTTAAGTAAGAAAGATGCTAAGCCTAGATTGCTCAGATGGGTACTTTTACTCCAAGAATTTGACTTGGATATTAAGGATAAAAAAGGAGCTGAAAATTTAGTAGCTGATCATCTCTCTAGGTTAGAACACCTCAAGCCTGAACTAATACCTATAGACGATCACTCTGCTTATGAAAGATTAATAGCTGGGATAAACTCAACTGAAGAAGAGACCTATGAGGAAATCTCAACCATGAACAACATACCATGGTACGCAGATATTGTGAATTATCTAGCCGCTGATATCATACCCCCTGATTTAAGCTACCAACAGAAGAAGAAGTTTTTTAGAGATGTTAAACACTTCTTTTGGGATGAACCCCTCCTATTCAAAAGAGGAATAGATAATATATTCAGACGATGTATGCCGGAAGAAGAAGTAGGCAACATCATTAAACACTGTCATGCTTCACCTTATGGTGGACATGCAAGCACGTCTAAAACATGCGCCAAAATATTTCAAGCAGGTTTTTATTGGCCTACTGTATGGCGCGATGTCCACACTTACATTACAAAATGTGACCGATGCCAACGCACTGGGAACATCTCAAGACGTGATGAAATGCCTTTAAGTAACATCCAAGAAGTGGAAATATTTGATGTCTGGGGTATAGATTTCATGGGACCTTTTCCTTCCTCAATGGGTAACAAGTATATCCTAGTAGCTGTCGATTATGTCTCAAAGTGGATCGAAGCTGTTGCATCACCCACAAACGACACCAAGGTAGTTATCAAACTGTTTAAGAATATTATTTTTCCTAGGTTTGGAACCCCGAGGTTAGTCATAAGTGGTGGAGGATCACATTTTATATCTAAGATATTTGACAAGCTTCTAAGCAAATACAGAGTAAAACATAGAGTAGCATCACCATATCACCCACAAACCAGTGGCCAAGTAGAAGTATCGAATAGGGAGATTAAGCAGATCCTAGAAAAAACCGTATCACTATCCAGAAAAGACTGGTCTGGAAAACTTAAAGACGCCCTATGGGCTTATAGAACGGCTTATAAAACCCCTATCGGAACAACTCCTTATCAGTTGGTTTATGGAAAGTCCTGTCATTTACCCTTCGAACTAGAACATAAAGCCTATTGGGCCATTAAATCCTTGAATCTAGATTACCTAAAAGCCGGAGAAAAACGTATCATGGACATTCACAAGCTAGAATAGCTTCGCTTGAATGCCTATGAGAATGCCATCATATATAAGGAAAGAACCAAGATGTGGCATGATAAAAAAATCATCAAGAAAGATTTCAACATTGGTGATCCTGTTCTCCTATTTAACTCAAGGTTACGACTTTTTCCTGGTAAGCTTCGTTCAAGATGGATAGGTCCATTTGAAGTGTCAAAAGTTCTAAAGTCTGGAGCAGTAGAAATCAAAAACAATTCATGCGCTCCATTTGTGGTAAATGGACAAAGACTGAAGCTCTACAAAGGAGGCGATTTGCCTGTTGACTACTCTAGTCATATTCTTATAGACCCACCAATACCCACATAAAGTAAGATCTAATCGTCAAGCTAATGACGTTAAACAAGCGCTGCATGGGAGGCAACCCATGGTTTATTCTTAATTTTATTTTTATTTTATTTTAGTAATTTATATATTTTATCTGGACTAATTTCTTGTGTTTATATTTTCAGGATGCATTACCCTGATGGTATGGTTGTGATTTTCAGAGATGAAGCACAAAAAGCCCGATTTGCTACCTTATCTGCTAGACCTATGGTACCCACTAGGTACCCCGATCAGAGCTGCATGGAGGCGCTCGGGATTGAGCCAAGTATTAGGTATTTGTGCAACCAACTTGGCTGGGATTCTTATGCTGATGATGTCCACAAAACCTACAGGAACCTTACTCTGGAGTTTCTTAGTTCTATGGACTATAACCCACGAGTGGGTGAAGGAGATGAGCAAGGATGCCTAAGTTTCAGATTGTTTGGTACCGAGTATACCCTGACTACCAAAGAATTTGGGGATTTGCTTGGTTTCCAAACTGGACCGATCGCTATCACTGAGTTTCCATTGAGTTACTACATGGACAGAGATATTGATAAATTTTGGCAGGACATTACTGATAGAGCCAGCCTTGACCCCTCTACCCAGCTGTCCCGGAAGATCCATAACCCGGCTTTCCGATACTTCGAGATGATCCTGTGCCACACTTTCTTTGGGAGGAGTTACTGTGACCACTTAGTCACCGCTGAGGAGATCCTTTTCCTATACTGTGCCAGTCAGTCCAGACCTATAGCTAGTGGAGGTTTTCTGATAGAGAGCCTCGAGCAGACTGCTCGATCCGCTGTAGGACTCATTCATTCCGGAGGAAATGTGACACAGATAGCTTCTGCTTTGGGTTTGGACAGTATGATAGCACAGCTGACCCCATACTGTGGATATACTTTCCTGGATTTAGACTTTTGCATGGATCGTGGGCTCATGAGGAGGGCCTCTTTTCACCCATATCGGTACAGATTGCTCATCAATGACCAGACAGTTTACACCTTCACAATGCCAGACCCTCAGATGACTTGTGTTTCCAACTCTGCTAATTGGAACTATTCTGTAGAAGGTTGGGGTGAGATATCAGAGTACACTCCAGAATACACTCCTGCTTCCGAAGATCTCACTCCAGAATACACTCCTGCTTCCGAAGATCTCACTCAGGACTACACTCCTGCTCCCGAGGACTCCACTCCAGATCAACATCCCGACCCGAGGTTACACACTACTGTTCTTACTAATAACCTCAGCTTGCAGGAACCTGATATTCGCACTCTATTGACTGCTATGCGCACTGAGATAACCACTCTCCGCAATGAGGTGGCTGACCTTCATTTGCAGTTGGAAGTGAATGATGTTACCTTTGCTGGTGAGTTAGATGAATTAACTCACGAGGTGGCAGAGATTCGATGCCAGCTGACTGAGCTGCGTGGCCCAGGCACTCCTGCAGAGCATCCTACCGGTTGGCAATAGATCTGTATTGTTCACAAGATATCTAGTTCCAGTATTATTAGTATTATGTTGATTTCCTTTTCAGACTCATTTTTATTTTGCATTATCTGTTTCCTGCGTTGTTAATATTTTGGTGACCCAATGTCCGTACCTATATATATATGCATATGTTTTATTTATTTATTTACTAATGTTTTTGTTTTTCTGATCACCATAGTTTTAATATAAAAATAAAATAAATATACATGTGTATATGTATTCACGTACATATATGCACATTCATAAGAAAAATAGGTACACCTCCAGAAATTGAAGCTAATGGCGAGAAAGA
This sequence comes from Vicia faba, assembly GCA_948472305.1. Taxonomy (NCBI): domain Eukaryota; kingdom Viridiplantae; phylum Streptophyta; class Magnoliopsida; order Fabales; family Fabaceae; genus Vicia; species Vicia faba. The sequence goes on from OX451736.1 coordinate 1,538,589,589, forward strand.
AAAAGCCCAATGGAAAGGAAGCCAGGCCAGCCCAACTTGCCTCGACCTCACCGCGCCCGCGGTAGGCCCTGCCGCGCCCGCGGTGACGCAACGGTCACCTAACGGCTAGCTGCTCGTTTTCCCCCCCATTTTACCACTTTTTCCATTTCCAATCCCATTTTCTTCCATTTTTAACCCACCATAACTTCCTTTATTACCCATACCAACCCACTACATTTATTTCCATTATTCTCATCATAAATATTTACAACCACCATTTTTTCTTCCCTTCCTATAAATACCCCCACTATTTCATTTTCTTCCTCACACCTTCATTACTTCTACATCCCATTCTTTCTCTCTATTCATCCACAAGAAAATCCTATGGAGTATCACGGTTACATTTTGCGTGGTGGCCAAGCCGGTGAAAGGCAACTAAAGCGGCTTGAAAAATTGCTGACAACACCAATACACTCTACCAGGTATATCGATGAAAACTGTCTATATTCATTAGGTATATACCATAGTGTATTCTTCCTTCTAGATAAAATAGGCATGCACGATATTTTTGCTACTCAGGCACCAACCTACCCTAGGCTGACGTTCGAATTTTTAAGTTCTTTAATTTATAACGTCTCTCCTAACACTGCTAGCACCGTAGGTGGAGTCAAATTTAGAATGTTTAATATTGAATATGACTACTCCACTGACGATCTAGCCGCCATGTTAGGACTGCCTTATGGGGATGGTGCCATTTGTGAAGCACCTTTAGACACGGATTGGGCTTTTGAAGCATTTTGGGCCAGAATTACTAAACAAAATGCAACATCTTTTGATGGCCTACTTGCTTCTCACATCCACAATCCTGCCCTTCGTGTCTTTAGATTTCTTTTAGCATCCACCATCTTTGCTCGGGAAAACCCAAACAAGGTGAATGCTAAAGAATTAATTATCATGCAGAGCTGCCTCACAGACACCAAAGTTAATCCCGTCCCATTCATGATTGCCCACATGCACCATGTTTTAAGAAAAGGTGGGCCGGTTTCCTTTGGTGGACTGATTACCACTATTGCCCGTGCCATAGGATTGGATACGGAACTTGCCACCCTTGAGCCACTTCCTCCTCGGATTGCAAATCTTAAATTTTTCAGGGATATGCGTTTATGCAAGACGAGGAAGGAAGGTGGTTATTTCCTCATGGTTGGAGGTGCTGTTATACCCAGTGTTGTTATTCCTTGCACCCGTCGTACTGATATTAGATTTGAGCGTAACTGGACCTACGATCTCAACGCTCCTGCTTTTATTGGTCCGTTGCCCCCAAATCTACCTTTAAATGAGGGTAACAACACTGATGATGAGTACGATTTCCAAACAGAGGAACCACCCCATTTTTCACCACCACACACGACACCATCTACCTCTAACCCACATGCAGGTACAGCTCCTAGTTTCCATGTCACTGAGGACATGTGGCGTGAGCATATGGCCCGAGAGGCCCAGAGGGACACCCTCCTTGCTACCTTGCAGCAACAGGCGGCCGACAACATGGCCTTCATGCAAGCGTCCCAAGAACAAAATGCTAGCTCTCTGCGCACTATTATGGAAAGTCAGCTGGCTTTCCAGAGAGAACATCACCTACACCAGACCACATACGCTCGTCACTTCCAATTGATGGAGGCAACCCAAGGAACCCTCATTGGTAGGACCCAAGAGCTACAAGCGGCAAATGCCGCCTTGTCAGAGAGACTGGAGCATCTTGTTTTGGACCGAGATAGCCGCCGTCGCAGCCGTAGCCGCCGTTCCGGTCGTACCAACCAGGATGGTGAAGGTCCTAGTGGCCCCCACTAGTGTTTTCAGGTACCTCCTCCTACCTTATTTTGGAACATTGAGGACAATGTCTGATTTAAGTGTGGGAGGAGCATTTATCGCTTTTATTTCCCGTTTTCGCTTTTATTTTTCGCTTTTATTTCCCGTTTTTCCTGCTTTTATTTCCCTTCCGCATTTTTCCTTTTTTATATTCGTAGTTAATAAAATGCATGTGATAGGCGAGTCTTTCTGTGTAGTGTACCCTTTCATTTCCCCCACCTTTTAGCCTTACAAAATTTTTCTTTTTCAAAGATTTATGGTTGTTTTTAAGGATTTGGGCTATGAGACAGGTCCTAGATAGGGTCTATTTCTCGGACACTCACTTTTTGAAAAATTAGTTATCATTTTTACACCATAAGCCTTTTTGAATATTTAGATTAGATCCTTTCTTCCCAATATGCTATGATTTTGAATAAAACTGTACAAATAGGTCTTTAAGTAGTTTATCTTAGCAGTCAGCTCCGGCCTAAGCATGCTCTAAGTGTGGGATTGATGAATATAAGTGGATGATCTCTATTCCGCCTTAAAAGTTATAAAATAAAGTATGAATACGACTACGAGTTGGGTGATTCTCACAAAGATTACTCAACTCAAGAAAGTTGTAAGCACTAACAAAGCAAAGAAAAAAATATATAAAGGCATATCCGTTGTAGTTGGTTCAGAGGTATCTGGTGCTGGACTTGGTAGGGCGGACTACGGTCCGATCCCCCGCAACTGCAAATGGGTAAAATAAAAAGGGATTAAACCAACTCTTGTACCAGAATCCCATCACTTGAGATCAGAGTCACTAACCGGTCACTACACCATGAGTATGTACGGATAACGGGCTTAATGTGATTGTGCCTGAATGAAAAAGGACCTCGTACAAAAAGAAGTCTTAGCATAGTAAGGATATTAGGATCGATCTGTATACTTATGAGGTTTATGTCCGCATTTCTGCGAGTAGTGTAATTACGATACCCTTGATTCAGATAGTTAGTGCCTGACAACACACCCTTACTCGGACTTAGAAGCCCTCTTTGCCCAAAACCTGTATACACCATAATTTTCTTTCATCTACTTCTAAGAGTTGTTGCTTGAGGACAAGCAAAGGTCTAAGTGTGGGAGGATTTGATCGCACCGAATCGCACTATGTTTCTGACTCAAATATCACATGTTTTCCTTAGTTTTTATTGTCATTTTCTCGTATTATGTTCCTTTTTCCTTTGTTTTCAGGATTCTTGTCATTTCAGAGCCTTCTGTGAAGAAACGAGCCAAAACGCCAAGAAATTAGGGTTTTTCAAGATATTCTGCACTTATGGCGTTCAGCGCCGCGCTGGCTACAGGGAACGCGATGACGTGGCCCACTTTCACCCAGAGATCAACTGCCACGTTCCCATGATGTGGCAGTTCCATGCACCACGCCCGCGGCCACCCCCACCGCGCCCGCGGCCTTCACAACAAGCTTCCCGCTCAAAAGAAGTTAAGGGGCATGCTGGTCCTTACGCACCTCAAAGATCCTCTATAAATAGTTTTCGATTCTCATTCTTTAGTTTCATCCAAGCTTAGTACAATCTTAAGCCATATACTATCAGTTTCTGTAAAGTGATAATCTCTTCACATCGGGGAGTTATTGCGGTGTAGATTGAGTTGTAATCGAGTCTTGGAGCACTTTGGTTGAAGTTCATCATACCAGCCTTACCTTTCCGTAGATTTGTATCAGATTCAAGTCTCCGACCAGAGCAAGGTTCTATTTTATTTCATTTCTTTATTTAATTGCTCTTACCATAGTCTACATGTTTTATAGACTTTAAATGCTCTTACCATAGTCTACACGTTTTATAGACTTTAAATGCTCTTACCATAGTCTACACGTTTTATAGACTCGCACTTATTATGTCTGGCTAAACTATAAAGGTTAGGATGTAATGATTGTCATCATGGTCGTGTTCCAATTATCATGCTAGTGAAAATACTCTGGGGATGTTTTGCTTCTAACTTAAGTCAATTGTGTTTAAATGTTTATTGGGTAAGATCGAAAGCCGTCCAAACTAATGATACGACTTGATTATTATTTAACCAAACAAAAAGAGCGAAAGCCGTTGATTGGTTAAATAGGAATCATTGACCTTTTTAGAAAACGATTTTGAAACTATTTTCGGACGCGTTTGTAGGTTTGAAATCTGACTCTTGGTCAAAAGCCAAAAGTCTCTTTAAGTTAATCTTTCCAAGTAAAATCACTTTTCTGTTAAGTCAAAACTATCAATTTCTTAAAAATGGGTTTACCTCTTTAACGCGGAAGGCACCCTTTATATGTGACAATAAAGGAATTTAATTTAAAGAGTAAACTCGGTTCTTAGTAGTCAAAAGCTACAAGTTCCCGTTAAATTGATTCTTTGCTATCAATAGAAAATACTGCCCCATAAGTAGTCTCATCTACGCATGACCGGACCAATATCTGATTACATGATTTACATTCCAACCTGTCCTTTAAACTGTTATTTACCTCGCTCATTTACTTTGTGCACTGCACTCACATCAATATTCTTGTTCGCCTTAGATAAGCACCTTAGCAATAGAGTTGATAGATTGACAATTGGTCTCTGTGGTTCGATAATCTTATATATTACTTCGATAGGCTGTACACTTGCAGTACTACATTTAGGCTATACGTTACAGATTAAACCCATCATAAGGCTTGGGATAGCGACATGCCTATCCTTGTGTGTTGTCTTCGCGGAGCCTCAAATTGTTGATGATTGGAAGATTGTCTTTAAACAGGAGTTGGGTTGGAAATCCAGACAATATTAACGGACGTGCGATCATCCTTCTTGGTACGGGCCCTTTCCCCATACACAACATTCATTTCTTTCTTCCCAATGAAGGGTTTCTTTATAGGATTGGAGGTGGAAGCAGATGCTATGGGAATCTTCCCATTCTTGATACCACTTTCAACTCTTTCACCGGTTAAGATCAGCTCGGTGAAACCAGATAAGGTGCCCATAAACATATCAATGTGTTCCCTATCAGTTAAAGGTGGTTGAGCCCTACTAGCAAGATCCCTCCACTTTTGGGCGTACTCATTGAACCCTTCATTTTTACCCATTTTCATGTCTTGCAGTTGAACTCTTGTCGGTGCCAGGTCGGCATTATACTGGTATTGGTGATAGAAAGCGGTGGCCAAGTCTTCCCATGTATGGATACGAGAACCCTCCAATTGGTAAAACCACTCTAGTTGAGTCCCAGCCAAGCTTTCTTGAAAGAAGTGAACCTAAAGCTTTTTGTCAGCGGTGTGTGGTTGTATTTTACGCACATAAGACTTCAGGTGAAGCTTTGGGAAGGAAACCCCATCATATTTAACGAAGACTGGTATCTTGAATTTATGGGGAATGACAACCCCATATATTAAACCCAAATCATCAAAATCCAAACCAGGGATGGCTTGAAACGACCTTTAATCTATCCTCTAGCTGCTTGTACTTAACGTTGGCAGGAGGATACTGCTCGTCAAAATAGTCTTCATCATTAGATGCTTGATCATTGGTACACACATCCTGGGTACTCCTTGCTTCTCCAATTTGATTTTCATCTTCCTCCAACGAGTCTTTCACTATCGGTATTTGGCGGATCGGCTCTCTGAGTCTTCTACCCATGTTGACTAGGGCTTTCCTATTTGGTTTCTTTTTGGATGCCAGCAACATCATTAACTCTTGTTGCCTCTTGGCCAGGGTCAACAGAGTCTCTTGAAACTGGGAGTTTTGTGCTTGTAGGTCCTTCACTGTTTTCTCGATATCCATCTTACTGAAATAAATAGCAGAAAGATAAGGAAACCTGTTGTGGAAAACCTGTTATGTCATGATGCATGAAAAATGTATATGCAAGTGATTTCAAGGATTTACGAAATTTAAATTTGTCTAGACAAAGAATGAACAAACGTCAAATTGCATTAATTAATTCAAAATGGTTACAACGTGCCTCTTGGGCTTACAAAGTAAATTTCTAAGATAAAAAGGTCAAACGCATCCTCTTTGGTGCAAGGTAGGCGTTCAAGATCTGTTCTTCATGTAGTTGCTTTGTAAGCTCCAAACCCCTTTTCTCGCTAGCGTAGAATTAAGCTTCGAAGGTGTGTCATTCTTCCTTTAGCTGAATCCAACCCTTTTGCAAGTCTTCAAGAGTAGTAGGCATGTCGGGATGGAGGACAGTATACAGGACTTCTCCTTCAGCAACAGGCTCCACGATAATTGGTAGGATGGAGGGGTAAGGCGTCATGAGCTTCTAAGCACGAGCTCGTGCCCACCTAAGGTAAGGTTCAAGGGGAATATAATTCTTGTGCCCTAGCGTCTCACTATCTGCTTTATTTACCATCATCCAAGCTCTCACAAACCTCTGACGGTAGCCTTGATCGTCGCTCTCGCAACCGAACACCAACCCTTGGATGAGCATATCGTGAGGACCATCTCTTTGGGCATACCCAAACTGTCGCAAGGCTAATCAAGGGTTGTAAGTGATGCCTCCCGTAATTCCAAGCAGAGGGACATTAGGGAATTCCCCACAACGGTCAATGATAGAAGTATCTTCTAAGGATCTCGAACACCAATGAATATCAGAGTGGGTGAGGGGCATCATCCTTTGAGACCATGTCAATCTTTGCTCATTCTTCAATGTTGATCGAGGTAAGTGCGAAATAAACCACTTGGCTAGTAGGGGAATGCAACACAAGAGAGTACCTCTTTTCTTCATGGTGCGGGTATGGAAATAATGTAAGATGTCTCCCAACAAGGTAGGTATAGGATTACGAGAGAGAAAGACTTTGATGGCATTCACATCTATTAATTGGTCCGAGTTATGAAATAGAACCAAACCATAGATGAGAAGGGCCAAGACGTCTTCAAAGGCTTGAAAATCCATATCTTCCCAGAATGAACGAGCCTTCTCCAATAAGAAATTGGCTAGGAACCCTTTAACTCCGCTTCTTGTCTCCCAATTTGCTATAATGTCGGCTCTCTTCAGATGTCGGGCTTCAGCAATGACTTCAGGTTTCAGAATCCCTTCTAAACCGGTGAACGGTGCTTGATCAAGCAAAAACACTCCTAATAGTAGAGAGAATTCTTCTAGTGTTGGCACCGACTGATAGTCAGGGAAAGTGAAGCAATGATGTGTGAGATCAAAGAATTGTAAGAGCACGCACATCATCTCTTCTTGGAAATTGAAGGTAGCCAAACTAAGGAGTCGACCATATTTCTTGGTGAAAGGAGAGTCTTCAGGCACCCTTGATGCTAATTCTTGGAGTTACGGGTGTGCTTTCACGAAGCTGATTCTGATGGTATTCCTTCAGACGGGATTCAGGGCCTACAAAACAAAAACAATGATAAATTCCTAAATCCTTGAAATGGTTAGTGAGAATGCTTATGATGTTATGATGTTTATGATGCTATGTAAGTTGTTATATACATACAAAGCAAACAAGTCCTTAAGTTTAGGCTTGCATGGAGTTGGTAGGTAAGTACCCTCTTGAAGTTTAGTTGGCTCAACCTGTCCTAGAAAGTAACCGGGTTCTAAGGGATCTCAATATCACTGACCTTTCTTTTAGGTATTGTCTCAGCATAATCAATCTTTTCTTGTGGCCGAGATATCCCAAAAGTCCAATCTCAATGAGTGTAGTATCGAGTATCAACCAATTTTCAGCTTTCCACTGAAGCTGGCTATCTCACTACTTCCTAATGGCTAAGTTGTCCAATTAAGGTTCTAAGGTTAGTTAGTGCTTCATGACGCCGCTCAGCGGCCCCATATTCTCCTTGATTCAATACAAGGGATACCAGTACCAACAAATGTGTCACACTAACATAGCCATTTCTTCAACCATATCGGTCTATGCTGTACAGTTTCCACAACCTATTGCTACTTACCTAAAAAGGTGTCCCAGATTTGGGTAGAGGATCAAAACAAGCCCAAACAAGGAACCAAAATGTAAAGTAAACAAGTCAAACAAAGAAAAGTAAGTAAAGGTGATCTAACCCTAAGGTAACCCCACTTTTAATTTTCCTCAGCAGAGTCGCCAATTCTGTAACACGATGGGAGAACTGACTTGGGATGTTTTGTGTTTGATTGCAATTGTTGCAGATAGCAAGAGTCGCTACCGAATTTTATTTTATCCAAATAAAGGAAAGGGTGAAAAGAACAGGAAAGACCTTTGAGATTATTTTCTTGAGTTCGGGGGGTAGATTATGAAAAGGGAAGGTGTCAGCACCCTTTTCATCCACAGTTATCTATGGGCTCTTAGTTGCTTGCTAGATCACTTGTTTTGTTTGAAAGTTTGCTTTGTGGTGGTTTTTTGAAAGTATTTTTGAAAATTGCCTTCGTTTAGGAAAACTTTGTAATGATTCTTGTCTTTACAAGAATGTATACAAAGTGTTGGACTTTTGAAAATATTTCATGTTTGGAAAGTGTTTAGTGGGTGTTTGGAAAGATGTTTGGGAAATGGTTGTGAGAAAGCAACTACGGGCGTTCTACCTACTCAAAAAATCTTAGTTCTTTTCCTCCTCCTTTAGATATTGCTATCTTACCATTGATTGGTAAGAAGCCCTATCATTGGATGTAAAGGGACATGTGTGGGTCATTGTATAGTCATGATAGCAATGTTGTGAGATATCTTAGCATTTCTCTTGAGGGTCTAAGATCATTTGAAAGGCAACATTTTAAAGCGTCATCGAGGGACTATGGTCTTGTATTTTTGATTGTTTTCCTAATATATCCCACATGCATAACATGACCATATTTAGGCAACAAGTGGAATTAACCCTAGGGGTACATGTGTGAATTATGTGTTTGATTTGCATGCATTTAGTCTTTGATTAGGGTTGTCTACTTGTTGTTTTTATCTTCCCATACAAATCCTATTTTACTAGCATTTATATGAAAGCGATAAATTGCAGAAAGTAAATATTCTACGTTATTACAATCATTAGGGGGATGGGGTGTACAAATTTACCAATGAGAATTGCAAGAAATTAAATTCCTAATTATCTATTACAATCATATTTAAATAATGTACAAGAAATGAAATGTAAAAATAAATTTGTTTTGTTTTGGTTAAGAGAAGAAATAAATTTGCATAAGAAAATATTTTTAGCCTTTTTGTTTTAAAAGAAATAAAATAAAGCATGTGAGCATAAAGTATTTTTTTGGTCTTTTTGATTAATGAAAATAAGAAGTACTAATAAAAATAATAGAGAGAAAAAGTCAGAATCAACGTATTGCTGAAAGAGGAGAGTGCAGAAGTTCTGACTCAGACGTGCTGGAAATCAGAAAATAAACGTTAGCAGAAATGGGGATGGCCAGAAGTTCTGGGTCCTGGTACAATAAAGTTCTAGGGTTACTGGGAACAAGGGAAATCCTAGAAGTTCTGATGCAACTGGAAACCTAGAAGTTCTAATGTTACTAGAAGGTCAGAAGTTTTGGTGTTGAGAGAGTCTAGAAGTTCTGATGTAGCTGGAAACCTAGAAGTTCTAATGTTACTGGCAAGCTATAAGTTCTGATAATGGGCAAGTGAAATGTTAATGTTGTTGGGTGAGAATATCTAGAAGTTCTGGTCCAGGATCACTGTTTTGACAAGCAAATAATAGGGAATGACCTAGAAGCTCTGGTCCAATTAATGGGGTAAAAATGTCAGGAAATAAACATAAAAAGGTGTTTCTGGGGCTAGAACTCAGGACCCTTAACACTAACGTCTTGTGCACACGCTTTCTACCACTGGGGTGGCTATACATCTGGTATTAAAAGCAAAAACATAAACATATATTACAAAGTAAGTTCTGATGATGAACTTCATCTCCTTCTTCATGCCAGTCAGAGCATCTGCAGCTTTTCCATTTCTCAACAAAACAAAAAAGGCAAACATATCAGTTATGGCGAGTTGTATCATGGTTTTAGAAATATAAAATATCAGAACTATAAATCATAAGCAAGTATAAATTTTGATAATGCTAATTCTGAATCCTAATTTCCTCAAGAAGTTCTGAACTGAAATTCTCTCTCTACTTAGGCAAAAATACATGAAATTTATAAGTATATACAAAATCAGAGCCATTATATCTACATTGTATTTTCGAAAATGCAAGCCTAACAATGCCTAAGTAATGAGATAAAAGTCAGCAAAAACTTACCTTGCAACTTGAAATTTTTCTATGAATTAGAGACTGTTGTAGATTGCTGTGATGTTCTGGTCAGCTTCCTCACATTCTCAGAAAGCTGAAGCAAACCTTAACTTGAGTTATGGATGGATGAAATGTTCTAGAGCAGTCAAGAAGTAAAGTTTATGTTTTCTGAAATGGAGATTGGTGACGAATGTGTTGTAGTCTGAAAATAGAAGTTGGGATGGTTTCTAAGTGTATATCAGAAACTATGTTGCTGATTTGGTCAAGAAACACTTGAGGAAAATTTGAGTTTAAATGCAAAAATCAGAAACTAGCAGGTTTTGTATTTGTGTTTGTAGTTTCGGATTCTTGGAATTTTCAGCAAGGTTTAAAGGCTTTTATTCAATATCTTCCACCTCTTTAGTGTTTCAATTGAAATTCAATTTGTAGGCAAGTATTTATGAGCTTGGAGAAGCCAAGAGTACAACCATCATTTGTTATGGCACAGACTTGTTCTTGAAGCAAGTCTGGACAAGTATGGTTCAAGGCACAAAGTAGGGTTGTTAGCAGCTTTAGCCGCGCCTAATATAAATTTGTAAGCATGATTTATGGAAAAGTACCCTCAGAAGCAAAAGCAAAGCATGGGCCCAGCTTAAACTTTGTACAAAAGCTTGCTTTTCAAGGATAACAATGGTACTTCTATGCCACACGTGGGGAAACCCTTTGGATAAAGACTCAAAAGTTGGTGTGAGCATTAAATGATAATGAGATTTATCAAAACAGAAAACCTGCAATATAAGATTATGCATCATAGCTTAAATCTGGATCAGAAGTTCAGCATCAACGTAACTTAGAACAAATATCCAACTTCTGATCTTTGACTCTCCCCGCTCCAGCATGATCTGAAGAGTTCTCAGACTTTTCAGAAAGCTTGTAACACGCTTTGTAGACCTTCTTTGGACCTCTTGCAATCTCTTCCTGAATCTACATGAAAACTGACCTAGAAGTTGTAATCCAAATTCTGATTTGAAAATGCTCAGAATTTACTAAGTGTTTTAGTTTCAGGGACGTGTCTTCAAGGATGTATAACTTTAAATCCCATCATTTAAAGGAGAAGTTCTATTCTGCAACGTTTGAAATCTCATTGAGATCTACAATTCTTGTGTCAGAAGTTCTTCCAGAATCATCTTGCATCATGGTGAAAATCTGGCCAGAAGTTTTGAACTTGTCATATTTCTTAACACTTAGAAAAATTTCTAAGTGTTTAGAATTTTGACTATTCCTTAGCAAATTTGACTTTTGACTTTCTTAATGAAACAAACTTCATATTCTAACATGCCTTGATGAAATATGATTCTTGAAACTTGATTTTGATCCAAAAGTCAAAGTTTGACTTTTCAGTGTGCAATTGACCATTTTGCCCTTGTACCAATTCCAAACCTAAATTGATGTAGCAATGCTGCAAACTTGATGTCTTGAAAGATCTTGTGAGAAAATCCTTGAGAAATGAGAGGGAAAATTTTGGGGTACAACAGTGTGTATATTGAACATAACCTTATCTCTAGGCGCTAGGATCTAGTAGATGATTATCTTGGATCTATTAATGACAAATACCTTTCAGTGTTAGGTCACACCATGAAAACGATTTTTAGATAACAAAGTTAAAACAAGTATTAAGACAAAACAATCATAAATATTATAAAATGAGTAGAATTACATAGAACTCTATAACCTATTTAGTACATCAATATAATGACTACATATAACCCACAACAAAGAGATTTTAGCTACCATTACTCATTGTCGTGTAACTGTCAGTAATCTCGTGAAGTTGATCTTAGAAGTATATCCGCCATATCACTTGAGTACTCTTTTAGGATCTCTATCTTATTCTCCTATTGTATAATAAGGTGAATGTACTTTAATTATGTACTACATTACTCCATCGAAATCCCTTTGCAATAAATTGAAGGCCTCTTTTTCTTGGAAAAATTATGAACCTCTCGCAAGGTGCACTGTTATTGCGCCTAAAATGTCTACCCTTCACTACCTTCATGTTATCTTCCTCAATCAATGCTTGCATATCTGCCACATGGCTCTAGCTGTCTCTCCTTGCCTAACACACTTCTCATTCGACTAGCGAGCTAACCTTTACTTCACCATAGAGCACTTACATCTAGATATTCCATCACTCATTTACCTTCACATAGCTCACTTATGGTTGGGCCTAACGAGTCTGGTATTCCATGGTTTTTCAATGGTTGGGCTTTGCATGGTAAATCGTGGTTTTCCAGTCTTTTCACCTGTTTTTAATTAATATATATTAGAAAAGTCCAAGCATGTATTTTCATACTTTTCATACATATTGGGGGATGGGGTTGTTTAAATTTCTTATGAAATAAGTTAATAAGTGTTGACGTATTTCACGTAAATCTGGTACTTATCGCCAAATAAAAAATTATTATACACTTGATTCATTATTTTGAAGAAAACAAGATGCACAACATGATCAAATGTTTTTTGGTTTCTTATATCTAAACACTAATAGTTTGAAATAATAATACTTGTTAGTATTGTTGGCACACATGTAAAAACTCTTAGAAATTATAACAAACAATAAATTATGAATAAATATAAAAAAAACATTTACTTGTTGGTGAGGACTAGGATACCGCTTGTAAAATTTGGGGTAATTTACCTTCAATGACATATAAAAATGAAATTTTACCAAATTAATTAATTTTTGAAAATCACATAATAACTCAAAACTTTAAAATATTGGGTCTATGTCTTTTCTCACTTAAAAGAAGTTCAACATCTTATTTTCCATCCAATGTGAGAATCATTACTCACACTTGATATACCAACATCTCACTACTAAAAAAATCAAGTTATATATTATTTTCTTGATTTCATTTTAATTCTTTAAGGTTTTAGATTAATATGTGTTTTTTAAAATTTAACTTTATAGGGTTAAATAAGTTTTTGGTCTCTCTAAATATCTCAAATTTTATTTTTAGTCCCTCTAAAATTTTCCTTCAAATAATGGTCCTCCTAAAAAATTAAATTTAAATTTTTTGTCCCTCCTGCAATTTAGCGACGGTTTTTACAACTTAGTGATGGTTTTAGCGACGGTTTTTCTTTAGCGACGGAATTAGAGACCATTTTAGTTACGATTTTGTCAAGAGGGACCAAAAGTTAAAATTTAATTTTTTAGGAGGACCATTCTTTGTAGGAAAAATTTAGAGGGACTAAAAACGAAATTTGAGATATTTAGAGGGACCAAAAACTTATTTAACCCTACTTTATATGACAAATTTTGATTGATACGTCATAAGGGGTAAATTACCCCTAAAGTTACAAGGGGTAGTCAAGAATTTATATTACTTGTTAGTTTTCTAACATGCCTTCTTCATGATCATAAAGAATAGCATGTACATCATCTTTATCAACTTATTCATATGAAGTAGGCACATGTGTTGCGAAAGAAGGGGTCTAAGGAATATCAAGATTTAAATCTTTATTTTCATCACTATGAGGAATGGGTTTTCCTCGAAGAATAGTTGACCATCTTTTATCAGAAGGTTAGTTCATATACATTATCTTGTGAAGTTCAACCCATGTGAATCCTAACTCATGAGTTTATACACATGTGTTACTGTCAATCCGCTTGCATTTAAATAAAAGGAACTTTGAATACAACATAATCAATATTCCAAATCTCCTAAATGACCCCAAAGTATCATACACATGGGCTTTCCTAAAAGAACCTACTCCAATATAACAAATCATATCTTCTACTCGACCATCCATATGTACATCAACTTCATGTATACGTGACTTTAGAGTTTTGTTTTTATCCACTTCATTATGCAACATTCATTTTTTATAATGTTGACTAATTCCACCATAATATAGGTGATTGGATATTACATTATTTTCAGTTTTTTTATATTCCTTCATATAACACAAAGACAATAAAAGATTCCAATATTGTCAGTAAGTTTTCTTTTTGTGAATTCAAGAAATTAAACAACTCTTTTCTCATATTCTAGACTTAATATGTTAGCTTTCATGCAACTACGATCCTTAATACTTTGTGAAATTTAAATCAAATCCTTGTAAAATCATACAACTTGAATGAAAACTTTTCTAAGTTTAAATACTTTACTAAGCCACATTTTAAAAAATAAAAACTTTGGTAAGTCACAACAACAAAACAACAACTACAACAACATATAATATTCTCAATAAAAAGACACAAACAATTTCAATCTCACTCTCAATCACAACAACATATAACATTAAAAACTTTTTTGAGTCACAATAACAACAACAATGATAATAACAAAAAAACAATAACAACAACACAAAAACAACAATCTCAATCCCAACAAAAACATCAATAATAAACCTATTACTTATATCAACAAAAACCACAAAATATAACATTTAATCTCAATCTAAATAACAACACGCAATATTAAAACTCTGGGGATTAGGTCTCAACAACAACAACATCATCAACAAAATTATTGTTACATGAATAGTGGTGAAATGTTTCTCGTACCAAAAATGTGAAGAAGACGAGACTAAAAAATGAGTTTTATGTACCCTTCTTCCGAGTTTCTTATTTACTTTCCTTGATTCATACTAGTTGTAGAAGATATGATGAGGTTAGTGAAGAAATGGTGCTTCGTATGTTTATCGATATGGTTTTTTACTAGGTGTTTTTCTATTTAGAAGAGTTTTTACTAGGGCGTTATTCTGTTATGAAAGAAACTAAACTACGACTTAGTATGTTTTATTTTAAAAGGAACACTTTTCACCATGATTACTATAAACAAACATTGGGATATCTTATAACATTTCACCACAGTTATATTTTCAAACCGTGGGGAAAAGTTATACAAATTTGTATATTAAAGATCATTATGTTCATTCGTATTTTCCCTAAACCTAACTCATTACGCCTCCTAACTTCATCTTCCATTCGTGAACTCTACACATTTTTCCAAGCACATAATTTCTACACATTCACAAACTAGAAAACATTATATTAAAATTTCATCTTCCATCTTGTTGTATTCTTGTATCACTTACCCTGAAGGTTTAAGCTTTGAAAATTCTTAAATAGTATATACTGAAAAACTTGATTTGAAGATTAAATCCAAGTTTCAGTTTATAAAGTAAACAATTTGCTTGAACCAAATTTTTTAAGATAGTAAAAATGAATGGAGATATTGCAACATAAAAGATTCTTAAAAATGAATGAAAAACTAAATTTTATTATTGGGATTCATAGCGTGTCCCTAAGGGACATTTCCCCACGATTGCAAAACTTGATTGTGGTAAAATGTTATTTAATTTTAATTTTAAAATAAATAAATAAGGAAACATGTCACATTTCACCGCAGATGTTATGTCCAATCAAAGTGTAATGTGTCTTGAAAGTTAAGAATAAAGAAAAATGCTTAAATGAACAAATTTTACCATGATGAATACTTTGGTTGAGGTGAAAAATTATTACGAAATCTACATTTTATAGTAGTGTTTATTTTAGATGGTGCACTTGTTCCTATTTATTTTGTTATTTGTGGACCACATGATAAAAGAGAAAAGTTTAACTTGGGTTTCAAGCTAAGTACTTGATGATCAGTGTGTTAAGCATGTAGCGGTAGAAATGTTTAAGACTAAGTCATGGGATTGACTAGACTTGTACAAATCAAGATAAAAATCACCACCGCGCTTTATTATTTCCAAAGGAATGGGAAAAGAGCGAATAACCCAAAAGAGGGGGAAAGATTCTAGGTAAGGGGGTTTGTTATGTAAAGAGAAGGTATTAACACCCTAAACATCTATGGTACTCCGCAGGAACCTCTTTGTAAAATCTGTATATTTTTGCTATAAAAAATATTGTATAAAAATAAATGGTGGAGGTGAGAAAAGAAATATATTTTTTATGATTTTTGCATCCACCGCGGTTGCGAACCTTTAGTACCTACGTCCCACCTTTCGTGTAATAGGGGATCAGGGTACACGTAGTTCACCTTTTAGAAATTTTTAAAACACAAGTGTGTTGGGTTAATTTTATGAGATAAGACATCATTGTTATTGTCCATGTGGAAAATATACTTACTACTCACAATCATGAGGAAGGAGAATTTGCATCATCTCAGAGTGGAGGATATGACTTGGATTTTAAAATCAACAAAGCCTCACCCAACACCCAAGTGGAAAATATCTCATTTCACTACATATTGTAGAAGTATAGTTGTTTTCATCACTGCAAGGATTGACGAGAGTCTAATCTTTTGAGAAAAGTTTTAAAGTAAAAAGCCAAAGTGGCAAAATGGTTTGAAATGAGATTGATTGACTTTTAGTTTTCAAAATGAGAGAGAATATTTTTGAAATTAAAGAAGATGGGAGGAGAAGAAGAGACTATCCTAAAGTATAAGATAAAAGCTAGGGATATGAACCATCTAACCAACAAGAATTCAATTCTTGATATTATGAGTCAAGATATAATTCTCATTCTTTGGATTGAAACCAAGTAAGCAAAGATACTAGACCTCTTGAGGGAACCAAACTTCAAGTGTATTAAGTTTTCACAAAAATTGGGCAGAGTAATGACTGTATACAGGTGAATTCCAGACTACAAACAAAGTATGTAATCACAATAACCTGTACACAAAGCAAACAAACAACCCAATGTCTTAAGGTAAACCTCAAGAACTCCAGACAAAATATCAATTAAGGTCACAAGGTTTCCAACATAGGCCAAGGTCTCTGATACTAATTCCAAAAAAGTCCAATACTCCATGATTCCAAGGATAGTAACCAAATAGTCCAAATATCATTAAAGTTTTTTATGGTTCATTTTGATTATTAGGTGTATTAGAAGAGAAAATAAAAGGCTCAAGTGAGTAAAAAATAAAAATGACATGAAATGTAATGCTTAAAGTAAATGGTACATAAAGCTAAAAATTAAAAAGGCATAAAGTAAAAACAATTTAATAATTAGTGGTTAGTTGGATGACCATCTTAGAACTTGCATTTGGAACTCATTAGAAGATTGGTAGAACCAAAGCCTCCATACATTGAGTTGCATTTGCTTTTTGTCAAGTATATCATCCATTTGGAATCCTCAAAAGTACCATTTAATGATCAATAATGTTTAAGTGATCCGCGTTGACCAAAAGTGTTGTAGATCCATTAGAGGATTGGTAGAACCAAAGCCTCCACACAATGAATCTCAAGGTTATTGGATCAAAGAGATCAAATTAACATACTTGGGCTTGCAAACATAAGTTTGGGCCACGAATGATCATTTGTTCGAATCAGGATAAAATTTAGTGCTATGTTAAGCAATCGTAAGTGGACTTATGTAGAAGTCGCACCTATTTTGAGGCCGGTCAATAGCAATCTATGAACCATTTGTTTTGAGACATGATATAGAGATCATGCTCCAATAACACTTAGTGCAATGAGAAAGGGACAAGATGAAGATGGGTGGGAGAGAATATACAAACCACATTTGAATTAAATTTAAATCAAACTATTATTAAAATCATTCATCCATTTTTGTGGAGTTAGACTCAACACCATGGACCCAATGATGTTAACAAAGTTCATAATAAAAAATTTAACCCAAAATCAGCCAGAAAATAATCATAAAATAATATTGCATTAAATATATACATTAAAAAAAAGGTTTTAAAATGTTTTAAAATAGAAATAAAAGAGAAAAATACCAACTATGTTAAAACTAATCAGGAAATATTAATTAAGACCACAGAAAAATCAGAAATGAACTCAAATATTTTTATAAAATTTTTGGTAATTTTTTTAAGTCAGAAACTATTTTTCAAAATTACAAGAAATGAGTAAAATAAACCAAAAATGATAAAAAAAACAAAGCCAGAAATAAAAAATAAGTGAGGTCACCAATATTTATCACAATATCATTGGATCATTTCATAATATTTTCAGAATTAAAACATGCATAAAAGTATTTTTTAAACATTTAAAACAAATAAAATAAAGTGAATATTTATAAAAAATATCAAAACACAAAATAAAATTGTGGAAAAATAAAAGTCAGAAAGAGAAAAATCAAAAATATTTTTCATGATTTTTTCAGATTTTTTTGACTAAAAATGAATTTTCTATGATTTTTTGAAATTTAAAACAATTAAATATAAAAATCAGAAAAGAAAATAAACACCAAAAAAATATGGGTCTTCTGATCAATGTCAAAACAGGTTAGTAAACAGATCAAGTGGACCTGGCGCGCTATGCATGTTATGGACTTTAGTGAATAATGCCTTGAATCATTATTTAAATCAGATTTCAAAAAATAAACAAGTAGCGTGCAATCATTGGGTGGAAGATTACACGTTGGTCATCTTCAACCTCCATCAAACGTGAATTACAGGTCTCTCAAACTGTAAAATCAGAAGCTCAAACCTATGCCATTCGCTTCGTCTCTTCAAGACGAAGACAACCACACCTTCGCGACAAATTTATATAAACTGTAGCTCAAGCAATTTGGAAGGAAAATTTTGAAAAGGGATTTGAAATTTCATGGTCAAAACAAGTTTCTAGATGAAAGTATGTGTTGCGACTAGAACCAGGGCAATGAGAGTATCACAATGATATCAAAGTTTTGAAGAATTGATGAAGGAATCCACCTATTGAAGTTGAGTTTTAGAGCTCTGAAACTAGACTTCTATGGAGCAATATAGGGCACTATTCTTGAATGTAATTATATGTTTAGCTTCAGGGAAGATTAAGGAAGGTGAATTGATGGAAAAATTGGATTGAAAAAGGCTTGAAAGCAGATTTTGAAGTAGCAGAATTTTGAGTTATGGAACAAGTTTAGCAAGGTGATTCTGGCTATCCAAGCTTGAGGAAATGAATGGGGAATGACCCTATATTTATAGGGAATCAAATGGAATGTTCAAGCATGTGAAATGATGAAGTTTGGAGGGAAATTGTGTGAAGTTGCAAACAAGAAAAGTGTGACCTCTACTTTGATCAAAACTCAACCAAAACGCACGTTTTGCTATGCTAATCACTTCTGGAAGTTCACTAAACATGTTTAGAAGCAAAAACACGCAGAATCAAAATGTTTAGAAGCTAAACCAATGATTTCAAATTTTGAATTTTGAAGAAACTTCAATTCCAAGTTACCAAGTTCAAATCAATGGCATTCTCAGCTCAAGGGGTCTTAAGGCATTATTCTTGATGCTTTAGAAAGATGAGATTACAAGCTTTGCAATGGAAAAAAATTGAATCAAATGGATGCTTAAGTTGAAAGTTGCATGGAGTCAAAGTTGAAAAAAAAGGTTGACTTTCCATACTTAGAAATATTTCAAAATTTTCTTCAAAAGTGACTATGATACGGTGGGTGAATTGACTTTAGGTTTTGCGTTTGTGTTCGCAAATGTTTCGGTTTAGCAAGAGTCGCCACCTACTTTTTATTTTATCTTAAGGAAAGGTCAAAAAGCACATGAAAAACCTTTGAGATGTTTTCTTGGGTTTGGGGAGTAGATTATGAAAAGGGAAGGTGCAAGCACCCTTTTCATCCATCGTTATCCATGGGCTCTTAGTTACTTGTTTAGATCACTTGCTTTTGCTTTTCAATTGTTTGAAATGGTGCTTTGTGTGTGGTTTTAAAAGATGTTTTGAAAAGAAGCCATCGTTGTGGCAACCTTTGTAATGATTCTTGTTTGAATGTATACAAAGGTGTATTTGTCTTTTGAAAAGATGTTCAATGTTTTGAAAGCTTGTTTTGGGAAATGTTTGGAAATTGTGTTGTGAAGTGTGTTTGAAAATAGCAAGGATGTTTTGCAAGTTTTTATCAAGTAACTAAGAGTTATCTACCCTATTTTACTCAAAGATCTTTCCTATATGTTTTTAACCCTTTTGACAGTGTTGTTTTACCATTGCATTTGGTAAATAACCTTGTATTAGGATGTTAAACAGGACAGGCGCGGGTCATCGTATAGACAATGATAGCAATTGTGGTAAGTATTTTTAGCAAATTTTTGAGGGACTATATCATTTTTGTATAGGCAACCAAGATAGCGTCATCGAGGGACTATGATCTTTTGTTTTGTTTTTGTTTTTCCAAAGTACTCAACATGCATAACATGGCCCATTTTTAAGGCAACAAGTGGATGAAACCCTAGGGGTGCAAGTGTGCATTGTGTTGTCATTTTCATGCATTTTTGTCTTTGTATTAGTCAAGCTATTTTGTTTGATTTTTGGATTTTCGCATACAAACCCTAGTCTCTAATCATGGCATAATTGAAAGCATAAAGTGCGAGAATTAAAAGTCTAAGTTATTGCAAAAGTATCCGGGGATGGGGGTACAAATTATTACAAATGGGGATGAATCTCATAAGAATAATAATGTCCGAATATCAAGTATTACAACCAAATCGAATTGTCGCAATTCAATATAAAGCCATAACAAATTATGAAATAAGAAAAATCAATCAATTATGAAATGCATGTATTTACTTGAAAATAAATAAATAAAACCTATTCTAAAAAAGAAAGATTAAATATTTTATTATTATTCTTTGTATGTGTTTTATTAATCAATAAAAAAGAGTTTAGAGAAAACAAAATTAATTAAATAAAATCTTTATTATTTTTTGGTGTTTTCATTATGTATGATAATAAAAAGAAAATGATTTAAAAAAAAACCAATTTATTTACAAAAATGAAGTTTTAGAAATAATTGTTAGTATATTATTTTAATAAAATAAATTAAAAGAAGAAAAAGAAAATTAACTAAAATATTAATTTAATTTGATATATAAAAAAAATGTATTGAGTTTTTTTTTTATGAATTTATTTAAAAAGAAGGAAGAAGTAAATTAGAACAAAAGGACAATGGGCTTAAGAATTTGAAGTGTCTTTGAGGTTAGGCCCAAATGAAAACAAAAAGAAGTGAGAGGCAGAATGGAGGGAGGGGGTGTGCTGGCCAATTCGTATGGGCTTTGGCTATTTGGGGCCAGAAAGGCCCAAATCCAATGTTGCAGCGTTTTTTGTTAGGGTTTGAACAATTTAGGGTTTGTGTGCTCCTTGTGGTTACAGCGGACCCGCTTGCTTCGTTCTTCCTCTTCTTCATCTTTCTTAGTCAAACGCCCACTGACCTTCCTCCTACCTAAGCCGCCGGAGCGCCCTCACCTCTCACCTCCTCTCAATGACTAGTGGCTATATTGTAAAGTGGTATGGTTCGTCTCTGAGTTTTACAGTTTGTTTATGTTTGTTTGATTTTTACAGTTTGGCTAATCTATTGTATTACATGGCTTATTGAGGTGCAGAAAAAGGGTTTGAGAAGAAACGTACCTTGGGGTTTTCTCTATGAAGAGGAGAGGAAAGAGTGAGACGGAGCTTCCTAGTGGCTAGAGGCGGAGGGGAGATGATGATGGCCAAGCGTTTGGTAACTTCTTTCCTCTCTCTTTAATGTTGATGATGATTGGCTTCTGAAACTTCTTTGTTGGTGTTTTTCTGTTGATGATGAGTACAGTTCTGAAACTCTTTTCCTCTCCCTTGACGGTGATGATGCTATTCTGAAACTTTGATTTTTGTTGGTGATTGATAGCTTCTGAAACTCCTTTGTTGATGTTTTTTGTTGATGATGAGTGTTCTAAAACTTTGATTTTATTGCTTCTGAAAGTCTTTCCTCTCTCTTGATTGTTGAATAATGGTTTATGATGATGCTTGTTCTGAAACTTGGTTAGTTTGTTGTTGGTGAATGATTTTCAATGATGATGATTCTGAAACTTGGGCGTTTGGATTTGTTTTTGAAACTAGTTTTTTGGTTATTTTTTGTTGTTGATGAGGACAACAGTTCTAAAACTGATTGTTGTTGCTTTTGAAACTCTTTCCTCTCTCTTTGAGTTTGATGTTGATGATGATGAAATGTTTCTGAAACTTCTTTGTTTTTCTGGTAGTTTTGTTAATGATGACTGTGGTTCTGAAACCTTGTTTTGGTTTGATGATGAAAGATGTAGGTTTTGGGCTTCTTTGTGATAACAAGGTTTTTTTTTTGTGGTTTGAGCTGCTATACAGTTTTATGATTTGTTTTTTAACTGATTGTGCAATTTGGTTGTACAGTTTTTTGTGATTGGTTCTTGGAAGCTGTTATGCAGCTTTGAGAACTGCAGGTTTGTTGGTTTCTATTGATGGCAGGGTTAGGATGGTGGTGAGACTATTAACAGGTTTTTGAGTTTGTTGCTCTTAAACTGTTATACAGTTTATGGTTTATTTTTTGAGGTTTGTTGGAATGTGATTGTTTTGGGAGCTGTTAGGCAGGCTATTGCAGGTTGTGCTGTTTTGTGTAGCTTGGTTGTGCTTTTGCAGGTTTGGCTTGTTTACAGTTTGGCCAGGCAGTTTGGCTAGGCAGTTTGGTAAGGCAGTTTGGCAAGCTTGCTTCTGTTAATTGTTGTTCTTGCTGTTACAGGCTTTTGGTGATTTTGGGAGAGTTGTAGTTTCAGGTCTGTTGCTTGGTTTATGGTTTCTGCTTGCTTTGACTGTGTTCTACAATTTGGCTTAAAGTGCAGGTTTTTTGATGATTTGTGAAACTGTTATGCAGTTTTTGAGTTTTTGGTTTGAAACTGTTACAAGTTTTTTTGTTTTGAAACATTGTTAGCAGGCTTTGGAGTTTTTATGAGAACATGGTTGGAGGGTTGTGCCGATTTTCAGGCTTGGCTCTTGGCTTGGTTCTGTTATATTGTTACAGTTTTGCAAGCTTCTGACCAAAGTGTTCTCTCTCAAACTGTTATGCAGTTTGGAGTTTTATATCTTTTTAGCTTTTTGTTTGCAACTTGTGATAGCCTTTTTGCCAAACTGTACACTCTCACCAAGGTGATATCTTTTCTCTCTCTTTCTCTCTCAAGCAAATTTGCCTTTTTCACTTTATTTTCTGAAAAGTTTACCTTTTTACTGGAACATGATGAAAATCTATGACAAGCTTTTGGCTTGTGATTTGGTTTTACCTCCTGCATTGCCTACTGCTTGATTTGCCATGTACTTGCTTCCTGTTACATTGCTACTGCATTTGTACTTGCTGCATCCAGTTTGCTTCCAGTTTGCTTTGTATGCAATGTTTTAGTTTGCTTACTTATTGCAGCTTGGATTCAGTTTGCTTTAGTTGCTATGCTTGGTTTTGTATGCTTGCTTTGTACATCATGTCTTGCATTTGAAACTTGCTTTATACAGTTTTGCATCCAATTTGGCCTTGTAATGCAGTTTTGGCGCCTTGCTATGTTTTTGAATAGATTGCTTTGTTTGCATTCTTCTTTTTGCAATTTATTTTTGTGAACCAAGAAGAGAAATCTTCTTGTGATTTGCAAAGAGGAAAATAAAAACATGATGAGCAATAGCACTTCTGATTCCAGACGGCAAACTTTAATGATGAATTTTTTCCTTTCTTTTTTTGTTTGAAAATTAACTGTACTAATCCTCTTTTCTTTGGCTTTTTCATGTGAGCACAAATTGGGTGATAGAGGAAGCAGGAGACTTTGAGCATGGGAGCAATGGAGCAATGGGGACTTAGGCTTAGATTAGATAGATTTTCCATTAATTGTAACAATTTATTTTTTCAAATACTATAAGTTGTAAAACATACAGTATTCAAATAATAAATTATTTTTGTAAAAACATTTGAAATGAATGAAGAAAGATTTTATGAGATCATCTGATATCCAATAAAACCTTCTACTGTCAATAACTTGCAACTCTTTCTCTGCATCTTCACTTAATCCTTTAAGATTCTCAGATAAAAATAATTAAAATTGCATTCCAATAATTTCAATACAGATAACTTAAACTTTAAGTAATCCAACAAATTTGCAGTCTCGTAACCTTGCAACAACATTCCAATCAAAATACGCATTGTGTATTCCAATAAACAAGCAAGCATTTCATTCCTTTAACAAGAAAATGTCTTAACAGACGCACATTGTATGGTTAACCTGGATCAGACAAAAACTGAATATTCCAAATGACAGTCTCAGCTCCTATCTCTTATCCCAGATAAACAAACCTTGAGAACAACCAGTAACTTTTCAGCAAACATGAAAAGTGTGAAATACATGTGACAGTTAACTGAATTTCTGAGAATTCAGGTTCTTCTGAGAAATGCGAGAGAAACCCTAATTCTTGATTTACTGCCAAAGAAAAGTCTGTTTGATCGATTCCTGAGCCAATCTTAAAAATCATAGAAAACCCTAGGGTTGTGATTTCTTGTGAAAAGGGGAGGGCGAATTTTGGGGTACAACAGTGACCTATAATGTTTTGCATCCAAACATGGCCTTCCACTTGTAATTTGTTCTTGACCAAAAAATATGGCACGAAGTAGATATCTTGAATGACATTTTGAAACTTTAACCATTGAAAATCTCCAAAAATTGAGAGAGTTATGAATTGTTGAAGTTGGCAAAAAATCATGAAATGACCTATAATATTTTGTATCCTTAGGGCATCTTCCATTCATTTTCTCACTTTGCACATAAAATAAGGAATAAAGTTCACACCCTCAAGATCATTATGGAAAAAGAATGGGCTAAAGGTGATAAAAATTGGCCAATTTATGATCATTTGAAGTCACACATGAGAAATTGGGGGTTCATCTGGAGGACTTGTAATCTTTCTTCATCCTCAAGCTTCTTCCACATGAAAACTCCTTGAAATTTTTGAAGTGATTTGTTGATAACCCTTTGAAGAGAAGGATGCTTTTGGAATCACTCAAAAATACCAAAAGATGAGAAAGATATGCTTCTTTGAAGTTCAAAACCCTAGCTCCTAGATCAAGAAAATGCTTTGTGGAACCTTGACAATTTTGAACAACCTTCTTGTACCAACACAAATGCTTTGTAAATAGAAGTTGTTGAGGATAAAAATGATAACTCATAGCCACCAAAACCACTTCCATATCTTGATAATCGAGAGACATATGCACTTGTGACCAATGGGAACAAGACCTTGTCCAACCATGACAACTTCTTCAATCAACCCCTTGTACTTCTTGAATCAAATTTGATAACCTTGAAATGTGGTGAACCAAAATAAACTTTCCATGCCATTTCTTCCATAACAAATCCAATGGTGAGGTTTTAACTTCTCAAGCTTTATTTACGAGGGCATGGAAATAAACTCATGAACCCATGGAGCAACTTGCTAAATCTCATTGCCTTTACCTACATTAGTAACAAGCAAGACAAACCAACATTGCATTTTATTAACTAAAAGAAGAAATCTAGACAAAAAAATTCATGACCATAAAAGAAAACAAGTCAAGGTGCTTGGTGATTCCTCAAAGAGCAAAGCTAAAGATAGGGAGGGGAACCAAGAATCCTAATGTGATCTTGTTGTGATGGAACCAACATAGTATGATGAGGGGATCTTAGGGGCAAAAATTGGGGTACAACAACTGCCCTTATTTAAGTTTCTTCTATCCGGAGATACCAAGGTTGAAAATCTTCGTGTCGACGCGATTGAAGATGCTTAAATATAAAAAAAACCCCTATTTTTGGCCCTAAGATGCCATGCAATGCTTATGAGCATGAATGTATATGAACAAAACCAAAGAGACGCAAAACACCACTGGGGGTGTAGCAAAGGAAATACAGAAATAGAGAGAAACCCGACTAGAAAAATAAATCAATGGTGGATCAAAAGACCTGACTTAAAAAGGGTAATAAAATGGCCAAAGGATTCACCAACTTCTATTGAAGGCGAAGCTACCAACATTCACTGAAGGTGGAAAGAGGGAAGAAATAACAACACCGACATTCACTGAAGGTGAGATACCAACGTTCACTGAAGGTAGAAGGAAAAGAAATATCATAGCATCGCCATTCACTGACAATCAACTACCAACGTTCACTGAGGGTAGCAAAAAGATAACAATCACCAACTTTCACTGAAGGTGAACTACCAACTTTCACTAATGGTAGAAAGAGAATATATCATAGCACCGCCATTCACTGACGATGAACTACCAACATTCACTGAAGGTAGCAAAAAGATAACAAGCACCAACTTTCACTGAAGGTGACCTACCATCTTTCACTGATGGTAGAAAGATAAAATATCATAGCACCACCGTTCACTGACGATGAACTACCAACGTTTACTGAAGGTAGCAAAAATATAACAATCACCAACTTTCACTGAAGGTGACCTACCGACTTTCACTGATGGGAGAAAGAGAATATATCATAGCACCGCAATTAATTGACGATGAACTACCAACATTCAATGAGGGTAGCAAAAAGATAACAATCATCAACGTTCACTACCAAAGACCTACCAAATTTCACTGAAGGTAGAAAGAGATAATATCATAGCACTGCTGTTTACTGACGATGAACTACCAACGTTCACTGAAGGTAGAAAAAAGATAACAATCATCGATGTTCACTACCGAAGACCTACCAACTTTTACTGAATGTAGAAAAAGAATATATCATAGCACCTCCGTTCACTGACGATGAACTACCAACATTCACTGAAGGTAGAAAAAAGATAACAATCATCGACGTTCACTGTCGAAGACCTACCAACTTTCACTGAAGGTAGCAGAGAAAATATCATAGCATCTCCATTCACTGACGATGAACTACCGACGTTCACTGAAGGTAGCAAAAAGATAACAAGTTTTTTCCAAAATTCTGGCATTTCACCTAGAACGGGTCTCAACTTCTTATTTAACCAAAGCAATCTGCCTGGAAAGGGTGACATATAAGCTGTCTCAAATAAAGATACTACCACTTGTAAAGATTTCACAATGAACTATCTCTGCGATATTAAAAGTCTTGCCATCCTCTGGAGTAATTTGGCAACAGAATGCAAACTATCCACTCATAGAGAAGATAGCAAAAAAGTTACGTCGACTTTTATAGGGAAGTACAAGTTGCTCAAATAAAGAGACCTGCTATATGGAGGATTATAAAAAACGACTTTCTGGGGAAAGAAATATGACTTCCTGGGGAAAGAAATATGACTTCTTGGGGAAATGCCAATATATTTCTTCTTGAGGAGATAAAGGTCTTCTCATGCAAAATAAATGCACATTCTCAAACCAATGCCTGAAGCTTGCAGAAATCCAAAGTAATAATATTGCCGAAGGTCAAAAATTCAAACCAGAAATAAACTAGAATGATACAGTCATCCGAAACACTTCCTTTGAGAAATAAACTCAAGAGGAAAACCCAAATCATCCAGAAAAATAAATGTACAAGAAGGCTGAAGAAAAAATCTTCCACGAGGGATAACTTAGTGAGGAAATTGAAAGAATATATGCTTTCTGCTTAAGGCCAACACTCTATTGGAGAGAGGACAACATAACTCTACAAAACAAGGTAATTATGTCAACAAAATATTAACGAATGTGAATGATCAATGATTTGCCAATTTTAGCTATGCATGATGTATGTATGAATGTATGAGTATTTATCTTGCATATGCTGACAAAGCAGATATATAAAACTGGGAGTAAATAGGAAAAACCAACTCGGGCACAATCAACACTCGGCTAAATTACACCCAAAATGAACAATCCAAGAAAAATTAAGTGCCAACTGAGGAAACAAAACCTACTGCTTGGGTTAACTTTATTGGGGAGAAACGTAACTCAGAAGTAAACAGAACATTGCGACCAAACCGTGCAAATATAGAGATACAACATCCTCTCCCATGCTTTACCCGGGAATAGCACTCAGACTTCAACGGGAAATAAAATATTTTCAAAAGTAACGCTTCTACTGGGGATTTTGAAAAATAAATTTCAAGTAGAGCAGACGGTCATCAAATCATCAAAACATTCACTGGGGAATTCGTGCCGACTTCATTGGGGAGGTCAATCACCACCTTCAAAAAGGGAAAACCAATATACGTTCTTCACTGGGGAAAACATAGGCATGTGTTCTTCGAGAGTAATTATTGCACCAACTTCTCTGGGAAGAAAATAACTTCTATTAAACAAACAAAATCTTCACTATAGAAATCTTGGATTGAATCTTCATATCATGCAAACTCAGAAAAGAGGAGAAATGAACAAAAACTTGACCGAGGATACTGGAGTTACAAACCCTATATGACGAAACATCTTGAGAAAAACTTCTCCGGGAAACAAGACTTCTTAAAAGAAACTGGAGTCTATCCATTCCTGGGATCACAACTTTTGTTGTTTCTCTTGCGTCACAAATTTTAGAGTAAAAACAAATTGTAAATTCTTTTTGAAAATCAATTTTGTTATTCAATCTTTTCGCTTTGAAAGTCACTATCAATAATAAATGGAGTCTTTTCAAGCTAAATAAAAATAAGAAATGCAAAGAATTGGGTAAAAGCTCAAATTTCATTAATAGAATGATAGTCTGTGAATGGCGAGACTCCATGGATAATTACAAAGTTCGGGAAATGGTAATATATAATGGAAAAGATACACTGAGATACAATGACCACTATCCCCTCTAACAACTTTTGAAATCCTGAGCAGCAACTTCTGTTGAAGTATGTTGAGGATCCGAGAAGATTGTTGCTCCAATGATAAAGTCTTGTCTGATGTAGTTACTTGCCAAGAAAATCCCTAACTTTTTCCTAAGCTGCCCTTGCGGGTTTTCAACTTAGCTGGAAATTTATTCTGTTTATGTCTCTAATTTTTGCCTAGACCGCCCTTTCGGGTTTTCAGCCTACCAAGATGCTCTTTTTTGCCTAAGCCTCCCTTTCGGGTTTTCAACTTAGCGAGCTGTTCTTTTATTTCTTTAGGCGAAGTATTTCTTGACTGCATCAGCATTCATGGGACGTGGGAACTCCTCTCCACCCATAGTTTCAAGAATTAATGCACCACCAGAGAAGGCTTTCTTGACAACATATGGGCCTTCAAAATTTGGAGTCCACTTTCCCCTAGAATCAGCGTTAAAGGACATGATCTTCCTGAGCACGAGGTCGCCTTCTCTGAACTCACGAGGTTTGACCTTCTTATCAAAAGCTTTATTCATCCTTTTCTGATATAACTGGGCATGACACAAAGCCGTCATCCTTTTCTCTTCAATCAAATTCAATTGATCAAACCTGTTATTGACCCATTCATCCCTTGACAACTTGGTTTCCATTATCACACGCAAAGAGGGAATCTCAACCTCGATTGGGAGCACAACTTCCATTCCATACACAAGGGAGAACGGGGTTTCTCCTGTTAAAGTGAGAACATATGTTCGATATCCATGAAAAGCAAAAGGGAGCATTTCATGCCAATCCTTATAAGTAACAACCATTTTCTGGATAATTTTCTTGATATTCTTATTAGCAGCTTCAATAGCCCCATTCATCTTCAGTCTGTACGGAGATGAATTGTGATGGACAATCTTGAATTCCTCACAAAGTTCTGTCATCACCGTGTTGTTCAGATTCAAGCCATTGTCAGTGATAATTCTGTTCGGCACACCATACCGACATATAAGATTATTCTTAATGAAGTGCACAATCACCCGCTTGGTAACATTAGCATATAAAGCATCCTCCACCCACTTGGTGAAGTAATCAATTGCTACCAAGATAAAGTGGTGTCCATTTGAAGCTTTGGGGTCTATCATTCCAATCATGTCAATACCCCACATAGATAAAGGCCATGGGGAAGAGATCACATTAAGAAGTGTCGGAGGCACGTGAATCTTGTCCGCATAAATCTGGCATTTATGACACTTCTTTGCAAATTTGTAACAATCAAATTCCATTGTCAGCCAATAGTAACATACCCTTAGCATCCTTTTAACCATCGAATGTCCATTGGCATGAGTGCTAAATGACCCTTCATGAACCTCATGCATCAACATGTCTGCTTCGTGTCTATCCACACATCTGAGAAAGACCAGGTCATAATTTCTCTTGTACAACACATTTTCACTAAGGAAGAAACTGCCAGCCAATCTTCTCAATGTCTTTCTATATTTATTTGAAGCACCAATCTGGTATTCCTGGGTCTGAAGGAAATGCTTGATATCATAATACCAAGGTTTTTCATCTGCTACCTCTTCTATTGCAAACACATGAGCGGGCCTATCCAGTATCTGAACCATAATTCGAGGTATATCATTCCAAGTATTCACCTGATAAATAGAAGCCAAAGTTGCCAGAGCGTCCGCCATTTGATTTTCATCTCTAGGAATGTGATGGAATTCAACTTTATTAAAGAAAGGTAACAACCTTCTAGCATAATATTTGTATGGGATCAAGCCGGGGTGACGAGTATCTCATTATCCTTTAATCTGGTTTATTACCAAAGTTGAATCACAATATACATCTAGAATTTTAATTCTGAGATCAATAGCTTCCTCGAGACCCATGATGCAAGCCTCATATTCTGCCATATTATTAGTATAATTAAGTGTCAACCTTGCAGTGAAAGGAATGTGCGATCCATGTGGAGTGACAATCACGGCACCAATTCCTTTACCATAAGCATTCACAACTCCATCAAATATCATGCTCCAACGTGATTCGGGATCAGGACCTTCCTCAGGAAATGGTTCATCACAATCTTTCACTTTCAGAAACATCACATCCTCATCGGGAAAGTCTTACTTCACAAACTGATGATCATTAACTGGTTGGTGAGCAAGATAATCAGCCAACACGCTGATTTTAATAGCTTTTTGAGTGTGGTATTCGATATCATATTCAGATAACAGCATCTGCCAGCGGAAAATTCTCCCAGTAAGAGCAGGCTTTTCAAAAATGTACTTGATTGGATCCATTTTGGAGATCAACCAAGTAGTGTAATTCAACATATACTGCCGCAAACGTTTTTCCGCCCAGGCCAGAGCATAACATGTCTTTTCCAGCATGGAATACCGCGACTCACAATCAATAAACTTTTTACTGAGATAATAAATGGCATACTCTTTCTTCCGCATTTCGTCTTGTTATCCCAGAATACAGCCCATGGAATTATCTAACACTGTCAGATACATAATCAATGGTCTTCCTTCGATAGGAGGTTCAAGCAGATATTCTTTAATACTCTTAAATTCCCTTTGGCAGTCATCCATCCACACACAACCTTGATCTTTCTTTAACAACTTAAAGATCGGTTCCCATGTTGCAGTCATGTGAGAAATGAATCTGGAAATATAATTCAAATGCCCGAGGAATCCTCTGACTTGCTTTTTAGTTCTTGGTGCTGGCATCTCTTGAATTTCTTTGACTTTTTCAGGGTCAACTTCAATTCCTTTCTGATGGAACACCGAAGATACATTTATTTGGATTCAAGTGGATAAGATACTTCCTCAAACGCTGAAACAACTTCGAAAAATCTTCTACATGCCCTTCTTCAGTCTGGGATTTAGAAATCATATCATTAACATATACCTCGATTTCCTTGTGCATCAGATCATGAAATAGGGTTGTCATAGCCCTCTGGTACGTTGCACCAGCGTTCTTCAACCTGAAGGGCATCACTCTGTAACAGAATGTTCCCCAGGGTGTGATAAACGTTGTTTTTTCCATGTCCTCTAGAGCCATTCTTATTTGATTATACTCGGAAAATCCGTCCATGAACGAGAATAATTTGAATTTTGCTGTGATATCCACTAACATGTCAATGTGTGGCAACGGAAAATCATCTTTTGGACTAGCTTTATTTAGATCTCTGTAATCTACACACATGTGAACTTTTCTGTCTTTATTTTATATTGGGACAATATTGGAAATCCACTGAGGATACACTGACGTCACAAGAAAACCAACATTAATTTGCTTTAGGACCTCTTCTTTGATCTTCACTGCCATATCTGGGTGAGTTCTTCTCAACTTTTGTTTGATTGGCGGACACCCTGGCTTTAATGGAAAACGGTGCTCTACAATATATGTATCTAGACCAGGCATATCTTGATAAGACCTAGCAAAAATATCCACATACTCTTTCAACAGCTCAATCAACTTTCTCTTCACATCAGGATGCAACAACGCTCCGATCTTGACTTCTTTCAAACCTTCTTCTGAACCCAAATTGATCACTTCCAATGGATCTTTATATGGCTGAATTGAATTTTCCTCGTGCTCAAGAAACCGTGAGACCTCTTCTAGAATCTCATCATAGTCTTCTTCTTCGGCCCCATACACATGACATTAAAAATTGGGAGAGGGTGCAGGGTCATTGTATTCAACGGGTTTTTTTTAATTAATCTACACATATGATTAATGATTGCATTTAGAAACTGACACATATAACAACTGATCACGCAAATTGTATTTCAGTTATTATTTATTTTGAAAGGTTTTTTTTCTAATTATCATTTTCCAGGTAAAAAGCAGAAAATAAAGACACAATTTGGGAAACAAAGACAACTTTTATTATTGATTTTAAAAGTCACAGCAAACAGATAAGCCCTACAATATTAATACTTCAACCTTGGGAAGAGTGAAAGATTTTCAAAAGGATTAACAAATCAAATTAATTTGAAATATGTATGCAAGAGAGAACATCAATGGTGATCCAGTTCTGAACCCTAACTCCTTGCGTCACGTAATTTGGCATTTCCTGCTCTGCTTCATCTTCCACAATGGAATTAATCCCGAAAACAGTCGAATGAAGATAACCCCCCGCTACGGAAGATGTCTTGATACTTGCCTGCAGTAGACTTCGGCTTCATGCTATTACCTTTGTCATTCTTCAAAGAGAACCCCAAGCCAGCTCTATTCTTGTTCACAGGTGGGTCCATAATCCGTCCCTAAACTTCACTATGGCCATTATGCACAACCTTCCGCGCATCCCTGAGCGAAACCATAGAATTCTCATTTCCTCTTATGTTGTCAATGGATAAAGCTTGGAACTGGGTTCCAACAGCAGCTTCATCCGCCTCCACAATGCTGAAAGAGGACAAATGAGATATCAATAATGCTTGTTCTCCATTTATGATTACAACTTTCCCTTCACGTACAAACTTCAGTTTCTGGTGTAAAGTTGAAGTGACAACCCCTGTCTCATGTATCCACGGCCTTCCTAGCAAGCAACTATAAGCAGGTACAATATCCATGACCTGAAAAGTAATCTAAAACAAATATGGGCCTATATGAAAGGACAAGTCCACTTCACCAATAGCAGATTTCCTTGATCCATCAAACGCTTTCACAATAATTCCACTTGGGCGCATGGGCGTTCCTTGATATTTTAATTTCATAAGTGTGCTCCTTGGTATAATGTTCAATGCGGATTCATTATCAATCATCACATTAAATATTGAATCATTCTTTCAATTCATAGAGATGTGGAGGGCCAGGTTGTGATTCCTTCCTTCATCCGGCAATTCATCATCGTAGAAACTCAGGTTATTACATGACATAATGTTCCCTACTATGCTGCTGAACTGGACTACAGGCATGTCACTTTCCACAAAAGCTTGGTCCGATACCCTCATCAAAGATTCTCTATGATCAGAGGAGTTCATCAATAAAGCCAAGATACATATTTTTGAAGGAGTCTGCAGTAGCTGATCTATAATTCTGTAGTCGCTCATCTTGATTATCTTCAAAATATCATCCACTTCTTTCTCTAACATAGCCCCACTAGTCTCACCCGTAACCTTCTTGGGTTCAACATTCTCAGCAATTTTCTTTCCAGTGCTAACATCTCCACGAACAACTGGTGCAAATACATGACCGCTGCGGGTCACTCTGCTAGTCTCAACAATATTTACAACATTAGGCATTGGCTGTATGGGAACTTCCATACCATCCTCCAAGATTGTAGCGTTATATTTGTAGGGTACAACCTTATCTGATTTGTAGGGGACAGGACCCGACAAACTAATCACCAATGGGGTAACAGCTGGCTTGCTATAATACTCAACTTTAAAATGGACGGGTGCATCAAAACAAGGCACAATGACATTACCCCTTCTTTAACACAATCAATCATTATTGAGTCATCTTTGGAAAACAAATCCTCATCTGAGGAGAAAAACTCATCTGCAGAGGCATACTCATCATCCGACTCTTCTTCAGCCAAACAGACCTCAATCATATCAACTTCACGATAATCATCCCTTTGACCCGTAACCTTGATAGTTCCATTGTCCAACAACAACTGAACACCTTTTATTCACGATCGAACATCCTCAGGAATCTCGAAAAAAAAATCGGCAAGATCCATACTGATGTTCCACCTGACCAACCATGTGACAGAAAGTAGCATGCAATTGCACAAGGTCTTCATTCATATACTCCACATCAAAAATTCTAAACTCTCTAGGACATCCAGAAACCATGTTCACTTCCTCTTCATACTATGCCCTAGGCCTGATTATGTGGATGAGGCCCTCATCCATCATCTCCTGCAAATCAGCCTTTATCTTGTCACAACCCTGTATATCTGTACTTCAAATAGCACAACCAGAATGGTCATGCGTATAGTAGCTAAATTCACAGAGGTCTGCATGCATTTTCACCAAATCTCCTCTAACTAGATTAATATCAAAAATCTGGAAGTCACCTGGACAACCGACCACCATGTTCACAGTATTCGCCCCTCCATGCTTGGGCAGAGGATTGTCTTTCACATTAGGGCCCACATCCTTGAAAGATAGAATACCAGACTTCACCAATTTCTGCACCTCAGTCTTCAAAGGATAGCAATTATCAATATTATCCCCTGGTGCTCCCTGATGAAAAGCATATGTTCGGTCTGCTTTGTAATACCAAGGCAATGCTGATGGTACAGTGGGAGGTGGTCAGGTCTGAACCAACTTCTTCTAAATCAATGCCAGTAGTAACTCCATATAACTCATAGGAATAGGGTCATAACTCTCCCTTCTCTGATTATACCCTTGGTTCCCCTACTGGGACGGTCTCTGATAAGCAACAGTGGTTGGAGCTACACCAATAACTGAAGTAACTGAGGCAACTTGTTGATGACGCTGATAACTTCTTCTAGGAGGATTAACCCTCCTCTCTTGCATAACAGTGTTCATATCTCCTTCCTTATTCTTGGTAAACCCATAAGATGGCTTCTTCGCACCTCCAGATCCTTCACTCTTTGTTAAACGACCCTCTCTTACATCCTCTTCTAGAGGATACCCATGCCTACCATTTCAGTAAAATCACTTGGCGCATTTGTTACCATCCTTTCATAGTAGAAAGCACCCAGAGTCTTCAAGAAAATCTTAGTCATCTCCTTCTCTTCCATGAGAAGAATCACTTGGGAGACTACCTCACGCCATCTCTGCGCATATTCTTGGAATGATTCCCTATATTTCTAAACCATGGCCCTAAGTTGATAACGGTTAGGCGCCATGTCCATGTTATGTTTGTATTGTCTGATAAATGCTTCTACTAAGTCATTGAAAGTATGGATGTTGACACTGTCCAAACTCATATATCACTTCAGTGCAGCACCGGTCAAACTATCCTGAAAAAAGTGAATCAGCAGACCTGATCATCAATATGGGTAGACATTCTCCTTACATACATCACAAGATGAGCACGAGGACATGTGTTTCCCTTGTACATCTCAAACTCTGGGACCTTAAACTTTGTAGGTATCTTAACATTCGGGACCAAGCATAATTCATTCACATTCTTCCCGAATAACTCTTTTCCTCTGAGGGCCTTCATCTCCCTCTGCATATTGTCAAATTGATCTTGAAAATCATCCATTTTGTCATAAAGACCCAAGTCTTCACTTAGTGGGGGAAAAAGACGACACACATCATCGTTAACAAACATAACCATATTCACCGAAGGAGGGGCAGCAGTAAACGTTTGCACCACAGGAGGTGCAGAAGTAACAATAGTCTGAACAACTGGGGTATCTTGAGGACCAATATTGAAACCTTCAGATGCAAAGTTCTCTGGAATTCCCCATGGATAACCTTGAGGCATGCGATTCTAGACAACAGCTGGAGTAGCGGACATAGGAATAGTCGAAGCTTCAGCAGTAGCCCTTGTTAGTTGATGTTGAACACTCGGTGGCTGATTTTGAGCAGCCACCAGAGATTCCACCAGAGTAGTAAGATTGGCCATGCCATCCTTCAAAGTAGAAACTTCCTCGCACAACTCGCGATTCTCTTGTTCTAAGTTGTCCATTTTTCTTCTGAAATTAGCTCGAGTGTTGTAGTGGTGAGTCAGCTTGCCGAACGAAGTAAAGAAGCTCGGTAAGACACATGGATATGCATAACAAATGCAAGAAATATGTGCAATATGATGCATGATGTGCAATGCACATGATTTTATTTCGTTATTTAATATTTCAAGGGATTTAAATTTTTAGAGACGTATTGCAAATATCAAAGTAATAACGCATTTGAAATACTGAAATTTTTATTATAATAACTTCAAAATAGGTTACAAGTCTTAACAATCCCAAGTCCAAGATGAAAATAAAGTCTAAACCCTGAGAAGTAAAACTGTTAGAGATCACTCTATATGCCGGCGCTTCCCCGTAAGCCTGGTAATCTTAGCCTTCAACCCCTGGTTTTCTTTCGCATACCTGGTGGCAACCTCCTTTCAATCACCTGAATCAGGAAGTGAGTAATCAACATCTGATTGAGGATTAGGAGAAAATAAATCCCCTTGCTTCTCCATAGTCTCTACCACTCGACTCTCAAGGATCTCAATCAAGTCATCTTTCTCCTTCAAGTCTGCTCTAAAGGAAATCTCTAAAGTTTGTAACTTATTCTTTCAAGCATCCTTTTCCTGTTGCATCCTGACCAAAGCAAGCTGCAACTCTTCTAGATCATCCAATAATGGAGGAGTGATTTTCACAAACAAATCAGGCATAGGTGTTTCCTGGGAATACGACATCTTCAATTGAATAGCTCTCACTTGAACCCACTGAAGATATGGCTCCAAAGAAACAGCACCCCTAGGTCCCAAGTTTTTCCTACTCTTCTTGTGGATGTGACGCCAGACCTTCACAATCTGCTCCCTAGCTTCCTTATGGTCTCCTCCCTCCTTCAGAAAGAAAATACTCAAATGAATACTATTTGGTTTATCCCTCATCGGATAACCAAGCCGTCATCGTGCAAGAACAGGGTTATAGTTAATTCCTCCCTTTGTACCGAGAAGAGGTACATTGGGGAAACTACCAAAACTATCAACAATCTCTATATTCTGGTAAGCTTGATGATACCAATCAATGTTCGAGTGAGTAAGTGCCATGATCTTAGGATCCCAATAGGGTTCCTTCCTGACATCCCAGAAAGCATCAGATTGAGGCATATGAGAGATAAACCACCGGTACAATAAAGGCGTACAATAGATAATCATCCCTCCATGATAAGAATTCTGAAGATGAATAAAGTAATAAGAATCACCCAACAACGTAGGAACTGGGTTTCCAATCATGAAGATCCCGATAGCATTAATGTCAACAAACTTGTCCACATTAGGAAATAAGAACAACCTGTAACCAAGTAGAGCAAAGATGGCCTCAAAAGCGACTGTACTCTTTATCCTGGCAAAGTAACGAGCTTTCTCCAATAAGAACTGGGCCGGTAATCCTCTAATCCCTCCTTTAGTAGTCATATGGGCTTCAACCTTAGACTTCCCCAGATGAATCAAAGCAGCAATCTCATGTGATTTTGGCTTACCCTCTAAACCAGTAAAATGAACATGATCGATAATATGTAAATCTAACAGATAAGGATACTCCTCCAGTGTAGGCATCAGCTGATAGTTGGGAAAAGTAAAGCAATGATACACCAGATCATAGAGCTGGACCAAGGTTGAGAGAATATCCTCCTTATTCCTAAGCTTCATAAGAGGAATGATAGATCCATACTTCTTCTGAAAATCTGTAGAGCACTCGATCTCAGGAATTAGACTGATCAACTCATCTATCTTGGGATCCTTGAAACTTTACTTCTCGGTCTTTCCTTTTTCCATAATCCATGGTTAAAAAGTACCTGAGATATTCACAAATGGTCAACATTTAAGTCCCTTAAAATAAGATTTCTTCAAAAGATGCTTATGAGTGCATGGATGCATGATGCAACAAACACACACAAGATCACACATATAGGGTTCATAGGTTCAACGTCACGAGCATGAGGTCGAAGGTACTACCCATAAGGTGTTGGTCTAAAATTTATCACCTGCCAAACAAGGTTCTAGAGGTTCCCAGAGTCTACATCCTTTCTTCGGATATTACAAACTTCCCGATTAACTCGGTAATTAGTAATATTCTCAAGAAAAACTCGTTCGAGCGTAGTATTGCGTGACAACTATTTCCGAATTACTCCGTCATAGCTTCCGCACTACACCTAAAAGGCCAAGATGGGTTAGGTATTCTACGGTCCTCAGCTTCATCAGGCTCCCAGGTCGAAAGTAGTACGTCTTCCCGATTACTCAGTAAACGACACTACAGTCAAAGAGGCCTCCATTGAGTGGGGGATCTCATGCCTCTTTTTTTGGGATTACTCCCTCAAAGTTAACATGACTATACTGCCCGTCCTATCTTAAAGTTTGCCCAAGTCCGGGTATAGGACTTATAAGTAATCACCAAGCACCCTGAAAACCAGGAAAATCCAGACAAACATATATACAACAAATAACATAACACAAACAACAATAACACATATACAGATATAGAAAAAGATAGGTTCAACCCACTTAGGGATGGACCAGCAAGAGGCCAATCTGTCCCCAGTGAAGCCGCCATTTTTTTTGTTGCGGTAGAAATGTTTAAGACTAAGCCATGGGATTGACTAGACTTGTACAAATCAAGATAAAAATCACCACCGCGCTTTATTGTTTCCAAAGGAATGGGAAAAGAGAGAATAACCCAAAAGAGGGGGAAAGATTCTAGGTAAGGGGGTTGGTTATCTAAAGGGAAGGTATTAGCACCCTAAACATCTATGGTACTCCGCAGGAACCTCTTTGTAAAATCTGTATATTTTTGCTATAAAAATGTTGTATAAAAATAGATGGTGGATGTGAGAAAAGAAATATATTTTTTATGATTTTTGCACCTGCCTCGGTTGCGAACCTTTAGTGCCTACGTACCACCTTTCATGCAATAGGGGATCAGGATACACGTAGTTCACCTTTTTGAAAATTTTAAAACACAAGTGTTTTGGGTTAATTTTATGAGATAAGACATCATTGTCATTGTCCGTGTGGAAAACATACTTACTACCCACAACCATGAGGAAGGAGAATTTGCATCATCTCAAAGTGGAGGATATGGCTTAGGTTTTAAAATCAACAAAGCCTCACTCAACACCCAAGTGGAAAATATCTCACTTCACTATATATTATAGAAGTATAGTTGTTTGCATCACTACAAGGATTGACAAGAGTCCAATCTTTTGAGAAAAGTTTTAAAGTAAAAAGCCAAAGTGGAAAAATGGTTTGAAATGAGATTGATTGACTTTTAGTCTTATCTCAAAAAAAATGCAAAGGTATTATTAAGTCCAAGTTTATTATGAAAGTGGTTCAAGTAAAAAAACAAGAAGAGTTTTCAAAAGGAGAGAAGATTTTTGAAATTAAAGAAGATAGGAGGAGAAGAAAAGACTATCCTAAAGCATAAGATAAAAGCTAGGGACAAGAACCATCTAACCAACAAGAAGAAAATTCTTTACATTATGAGTCAAGATATAATTCCCATTCTTTGGATTGAAACCAAGTAAGAAAAGATACTAGACCTCTTGAGGGAACCAAACTTCAAGTGTATTAAGTCTTCACAAAAATTGGGCAGAGTAACGGCTGTATACGGGTGAATTCCAGACTACAAACAAAGTATGTAATCACAATAACCTACACAAAAAGAAAAAAAACAACCCAATGCCTTGAGGTAAACCTCAAGAACTCTAGACAAAATATCAATTAAGGTCACAAGGTTTCCAACATAGGCCAAGGTCTCTGACACTAAGTCCAAAAAAGTCCAATACTCCATGATGCCAAGGATAGTAACCAAATAGTCCAAGTATCATTAAAGTTTTTTATGGTTCATATTGATTATTAGGTGTCTTAGAAGAGAAAATAAAAGGCTCAAGTGAGAAAAAAATAAAAATGACATGAGATGTAATACTTAAAGTATATGGTACATAAAGCATAAAAAATTAAAAGGGCATAAAGTAAAAACAATTTAATAATTAGTGGTTAGTTGGATGACCATCTTGAAACTTGTATTTGGAACTCATTAGAGGATTGGTAGAACCAAAGCCTCCACACAATGAGTTTCATTTGCTTTTTGTCAAGTATATCATCCATTTGGAATCGTCAAAAGTATCATTTAATGATCAACGATGTTTAAGTGATCCGCGTTGACCAAAGGTGTTGTAGATCCATTAGAGGATTGGTAGAACCAAAGCCTCCACACAATGAATCTCAAGGTTATTGGATCAAAGAGATCAAATTAACATACTTGGGATTGCAAACATAGGTTTGGGCCACGAATGATCATTTATTCGAATCAGGGACAAAATTTAGCACTAAGTTAAGCAATCGTAAGTGGGCTTAGGTAGAAGTCGCACCTATTTTGAGGCCGGTCAATAGCAATCTATGAACCATTTATTTTGAGACATGATATAGAGATCATGCTCCAATAACACTTAGTGCAATGAGAAAGGGTCAAGATGAAGAGGGGTGGGAGAGAATATACAAACCACTTTTGAATTAAATTTAAATCAAACTATTATTAAAATCATTCATCCATTTTTGTGGAGTTAGACTCAACACTATGGATCCAATGATGTTAACAAAGTTCATAATAAAAAATTTAACCCAAGATCAGTCAGAAAATAATCACAAAATAATATTGCACTTAATATAAACATTAAAAAAGGTTTTAAAATAGAAATAAAAGAGAGAAATATCAACTATGTTCAAACTAATCAAGAAATATTAATTAAGACCATAGAAAAATCAGAAATGAACTCAAATATTTTTATAAAAATTTTGGTAAATTTTTAAAGTCAGAAACTATTTTTTAAAATTAAAAGAAATGAGTAAAATAAACCAAAAATGATAAAAAATACCAAATTCAGAAATAAAAAATAAGTGAGGTCACAAATATTTGTCACAATATAATTGGGTCATTCCATGATTTTTTCAGAATTAAAAAATGCACAAAAGTATTTTTTTAAACATTTAAAACAAATCAAATAAAGTGAAAATTTATAAAAAATATCAAAACACAAAATAAAATTGTGAAAAAATAAAAATCAGAAGGAGAAAAATCAAAAATATTTTTCATGATTTTTTTAGATTTTTTTAGACTAAAAATGAATTTTCTATGATTTTTTTAAATTTAAAACAATTAAATATAAAAATCAGAAAAGAAAATAAACACAAAAAAAATATGGGTCATCTGATCAATGTCAAAGCGCGTTATTAAACAAATCAAGTGGACCTGGAGCGATGTGCATGTTATGGACTTTAGTGAATAATGCATTGAATCATTAATTAAATCAGATTTTAAAAAAACAAGTGGCGTGCCATCATTGGTTGGAAGATGACACATTGGTTATCTTCAACTTCCAGCCAACGTGAATTGTAGATCTCTCAAACTGTAAAATCAGAAGCTCAAACCTATGTCATTCGCTTCGTCTCTTCAAGACGAAGACAACCACACCTTTGCGACAAATTTATATAAACTATAGCTCAAGAAATTTGGAAGGACTGTTTTGAAAAGGGATTTGAAATTTCATGGTCAAAACAAGTTTCCAGATGAAATTAAGTTTTGCAACTAGAACTAGGGCAATGAGAGCATCACAATGATATCAAAGTTTTGAAGAATTGATGAAAGAATCTACCTATTGAAGTTGAGTTGCAGAGCCCTGAAACTGGACTTCTATGGAGCAATATAGGGCATGATTCTTGAATGTAATTATATGTTTAGCTTCAGGGAAGATCAAGGAAGGTAAATTGATGGAAAAATTGGATTGAAAAAGGCTTGAAAGCAGATTTTGAAGTAGAAAATTTTTGAGTTATGGAACAAGTTTGGCAGGGTTTTTATGGCTATCCAAGTTTAAGGAAATGAACAGGGAATGACGCTCTATTTATAGGGAATCAAATGGAATGTTCAAGCGTGTGAAATAATGATGTTTGGAGGGAAATCGTGATAAGTTGCAAACTAGAAAAGTGTGACCTCTACTTTGATCAAAACTCAACCAAAGCGCGCGTTTTGATATGCTAATCACTTCTGGAAGTTCACTAAACATGTTTGGAAGCAAAAACGTGCAGAATCAAAGTGTTTAGAAGCTAAACCAATGATTTCAAATTCTGACTTTTGAAGAAACTTCAATTCCAAGTTACCAAGTTCAAATCAATGGCATTCTCAGCTCAAGGGGTCTTAAGGAATGATTCTTGATGCTTTAGAAAGATGAGGTAACAAGCTTTGCAATGGAAAAATAATGGAATCAAATGGATACATGAGCTGAAAGTTGCATGGAGTCAAAGTTGGAAAAAAGGTTGACTTTCCATACTTAGAAATATTTCAAAATTTTCTTCAAAAGTGACCTATAATGTTTTGCATCCAAACATGGCCTTCCACTTGGAATTTGTTCTTGACCAAAAAAGATGGCATGAAATAGATATCTTGAATGTAATTTTGAAACTTGAACCATTCAAAATATCCAAAAATTGAGAGAGTTATAAATTGTTGAAGTTGGAAAAAAAATCATGAAATGACCTATAATATTTTGTATCCTTAGGGCATCTTCTATCCATTTTCTCACTTTGCACATAAAATAAGGAATAAAGTTCACCTCCTCAAATCATTTTGAAAAAAATAATTGGCTCAAGGTGATAAAAATTGGCCAAGTTATGATCATTTGAAGTCACACATGAGAATTTGGGGGTTCATTTGGAGGACTTGTAATCTTTCTTCATCATCAAGCTTCTTCCACATGAAAACTCCTTGAAACTTTTGAAGTGATTTGTTGATAACCCTTTGAAGAGAAGGATTCTTTTGGAATCACTCGAAAATACAAAAAGAAGAGCAAGATATACTTCTTTGAAGTTT
Source organism: Vicia faba (assembly GCA_948472305.1). Classification (NCBI taxonomy): domain Eukaryota; kingdom Viridiplantae; phylum Streptophyta; class Magnoliopsida; order Fabales; family Fabaceae; genus Vicia; species Vicia faba. The sequence continues at coordinate 1,538,632,534 of OX451736.1, forward strand.
AAAACCCTAGCTCTTAGATCAAGAAAATGCTTTGAGGAACCTTGACAATTTTGAACAACCTTCTTGTACCAACACAAATGCTTTGTAAATATAAGTTGTTGAGGATGAAAATGAGAACTCATAGCCACCAAAACCACTTCCATATCTTGAGAATTGATAGAGATATGTACTTGTGACCAATGGGAACAAGACCTTGTCCAACCATGACAACTTCTTCAATCAACCCCTTGTACTTCTTGAATCAAATTTGATAACCTTAAAATGTGATGAACCAAAATAACCTTGCCATGCCATTTCTTCCATAACAAATCCAACAATGAGGTTTGAACTTCTCAAGCTTTATTGACTAGGGCATGGAAATAAACTCATGAACCCATGGAGCAACTTGCTAAATCTCATTTCCTTTACCTACATTAGTAACAAGCAAGACAAACCAACATTTCATTTTATTAAATAAAAGAAGAAATCAAGACAAAAATATTCATGACCATAAAAGAGAAAAATTCAAGGTGCTTGGTGATTCCTCAAAGAGAAAAGCTAAAGATATGGAGGGGAACCAAGAATCCTAATGTGATCTTGGTGTGATGGAATCAACATGGTATGATGAGGGGATCTTAGGGGCAAAAATTGGGGTACAACAAAGCACTAAAGATTTTATCATATTTTTAACTGTAGCATGAATAAAGAAGTGTGGGTAACCCTTAAAAAATATTTAAAGTTACAAATAAGATAGAAAGGTTAAACCCATGCATCTGAGATGATAAGACAACAAGTAATAGTGAAAGACAGTTCTCAAATACTATAATTAATCTCATAATTTTTGTTTCTAACAAAATTCTAAGATTTAAGAACTGGTATCATAAACCTGATTCAGTGCTTGATTAGGAAGATATAATTTTTTAAGTTGAGTTTCAGGAATTATCAATCAAAAATGAATTCATCCCGGAGCTTAAAGAAATTATTCAATGGCTTAGGGATAAACAAAAGAACTCAGACACATTTGAAGAATCCTCGTCATATGAAGATATTTTTGAGAGATCGTCACCAAAAGTTTCAAATGAAAGAACAATCACTATATATGAAGGATCTTCTAGAGAGTCATCATCGAAAAAGTTGTATGGAGAATCATCATATCAAAATTTTAATCCAATGTATGAAAATTCTGTAGCATCACATGAAGAAGCTATAACAACATATGAATAATCAATTTGAGAAACATCTTCATCTTCCAGAGCTTCATCTAAAAACTCATAAAAATACTCAAGTGAAGTATCTTTTAGAAGAATAACTAATAAAACTGATGAAATAGAAAATGTTTTGCTTTAAAGATACTTATGGAGAATATGACGATGAGGTAACAACTCGAACTTACATACAAATATTTCCCTTAAGTGTTAATCAAGGAAAATGAGAAGTTATAAAGAAACATATATGATTTGAATGATCATATTGATTATATTTAAGGAAATAATTATAGAATTGACATTAAATTGAATGATCTAAATACACAATCTATAAAATCAAATAATTGTGAAAATTGTGATTATTTGAAAAATGATAATAAAATGTTGCATGAAAGCTTAAGTAAGTTTACCAAAGGTAAAGAGAATCTAGACTTAATTTATCTAATCAAAGAACTTATTATAATAAATCCATTCTAAGTTATCAACCTGATAAATCATTCATAAGTATTTTTCATGCTAAGAAGAAGACCAATAATTGTGTATATTGATCGTGGGATTTGTACTTATGTATCCAATTATTCGGACTGCAAGTGCACAGTCTTATCGAGTAGTTTTAAAAGATATCGAACCATAGAGACTGATAAATTGATCTACCGTCTTTTATTGTTACTTCACAAATCTAAAAGCTAATGAATATTTGATTTGGGTTGTAGGGAAAAATAAATACTAAATTAAGTTGGATTTTAATAATCAATGAGCTTAATTACCAGTATGCAACAGTCGTACCTCGGGAACTAGCGACCTGTCGGGCGTCTTTATATTTTCAAAACAGCTTTCAGTAAAACTTATCTAGTTTAAAAACCCTCGTCTCACAATGTCATTTTGTTGATCTAGGCTATGCAGTTAAGTCCTAACATACGCTTCCGCCATCCCACAGGAGTTAAAAACACTTTTTGGAAACTAAACAAAATCTTAATTAACTTTAAAGTGTTTCCGCTGTATTTTAAGCCAATGCCTAATTACTACTGTCCAGTTAAAAGATCTCAAACTTCCTCTTTGTTGACCCTAACCTCTATCTGTTTTTTACTTCCGTAACAAAACAATTTAATGATTTGAAAAATAGTAACTTAGACCAGAAAAGAAAGTTTTGTAGTAAAAATAATCCGACTAAGTTACTCGTTCCCTCGGTTGATTGACTTTACATACCGGTATAGGATTTCTAGCCTGACATAATATTAAACCAAATCGCAGAATAATTTAAAGGACAAACACAAATAAACATAATTATATTGATTAATAAGCAATAAGAATTTGTAAACATAAACCTGGCAATAACTCTGAAGACAGAAGCACTCCTGCACAAATTGTAGGCTTTGCTTCCATCGGAGGATATATTTAACCGTACAGGAGAAAATAAAACTGAAAAGAATAATGCTGGAAAGGAATATAGAAATAACTGGGAAATAAAATAATGCTGAAAAGAATGCTGCTGAAAAGAATATTCGCTCAATAAAATCTCTAAACTTTCTTGCCAAAAAAGAAGAAACCTTTCTACTGTGGTCTAAGGCTCTATTTATAGGTCTTGCTTGATCAGTTGCTCTCGAAAATGTAGGAACAGTTTACTTCCTTCTTTGAGAAATAATAGGGCCATTCATTTGTCACGTTTGTTGGTACTTTGACTGAGTGGGTGAGAAAATGTAGGAAGTCATTGGATTAACCCTTGAATGCGTTTCTGTCTGTTGGATGAGAAGAAAGTGGAGTAATGGCTTGTGACGTTCGTCACATTCAAGTGACGATAGTCACTTGGTCTTCATGGCACGTGACGTTCGTCACGTCTCCTTGACGGTCATCAAGGCCTTCCTAATTGTGGGCCACGTGCTCACATGTGTAATGGGATTTTGGGTTCCTTTCTTCTCCTTAGGCCTTTTTGCTAGTTTTTGCACCCTTTTTTCTTCATTTCTTCAAAAGTGTTCGGCTTAATGCATATTTGCAAAAATATAAAAATACCTGCATAATACTTATAAAATAATTTAATTTAAACTAAAGTATGAGAAATATTTGGTGTATATCAAGCCAGAAATATCACATATTTGTGTGTCATCAAACTCCCCTATACTTAAACTTTGCTTGTCCTCAAGAAAATGCTAAGTACGATGTTTTTTCTAAACACGGTTATGACTCGGATCAACTAATATATAGCTGCGTTGTGTTTTTTGTCAGAAAATTAGTGGCTCGATTCGTGCTTCATTACTACGTCGACAACGCTAGACAATCCCATTTTACGAAAACTAGTTACAGGTCCTATCATAGCCTACCTCGAGTATTTGTCTTGTTTTGCCCTATTCATTCTAGCGCAATCACATTAAGCCCTTTATCTTCACACGCACATAGTAGAACAATAGGTTAGTGGTTATGATCCTTTTAAACTTTAGAGGTTTCTAGCACAGTAATGTGGCAACCTTTAATTCAATGGTTGATATGGGGGATCAGACCGTAATCTGCCCTACCGAGTTCAGTACCAGATGCTCCTGAACCATCCATCAAATGAATTTTCATGTTACTTTGTAAGGTTTACATCCTTTGGATTAGGCGATCGGGTGAGGATCGTCCCATTTAATCGGTGTGTTTTCTTGCAACATTTTGCTGAAATATTATATCATCCACTTATATTCATCGACTTCCTGCGTAATTTGTGTTTAAGACAATGCTGACTGCTAATATAAACTACTTGAGGTTACTATAAAGACTAAACTCAGGGTGTTGGAAACAATAGGTACTTGAACTGATCTATCATACTCTGGGGTTGTAGAGTGTCTAGACGGTAGAAATTTCGCTTAATCTCGCCCCAATTCCTGATGATTAAAGATTTTGCAGTCTATTTACTTTGTCGAGTGAGAAAACTTTTTTTATGGGCTCAAAAAGAAAGGGGAGTCTAAAAGAACAACACAAATTGCTTCAATAGATAACTTGATAAATTTTTTATTTATTGAATTAGAGATATGAATTAGAGATAACGGAAGGCAAATTACAAAGAAAATAAAAATTACTTAGGAAAAGGGAAATACTTCCTCCCCCATACTTGAATCGTACATTTTCCTCAATGTATTGATAGAAGGGGGAAAGGGAAAATGGAAACTGGATAATCATTCTTCCTCCTCTTGTCTTTGGTATCGGCAACGTGTCCTCGCTCTTCGACGTGCTTGCCCGCCATGTCTGGAAGATTCGCCACCATCTCTCTGGGATATGATATGATGCAAGTCGTCAACACGGAGTGTTAAGGCTCGCATATCTTCCGTTATTCCTGTGGTGAATTCCAGCATACTTTGATCGTGCATGCGAGCGTAGTCGTTTTGGTCTCTCTGCATTTGTTGTATGAGAGTCATCATCTCGATTTGGCATGTCTCGAGGCTCTGGTGGCATTGAGTGGATAGCTGGTTTTGCTGCATTATTGCGGCATATATTGCGTCGATGGTGGTAGGATTGTTGGCTTGCTGTGGTTGGGGCTCTTGCTGCTCTAATTCTTCTTCGATTTCGTCAGCGGCAGCGTTTTTAGCCTGACCTTGATTTCCTTGCACATTTCCTCCGGGTTCTGGGGCGTTCAGGTTGTAAAGCCAATTATCCGGATTACCCAAGTAAGTACGATTATGATTTGGCATGATCACACTACGAACTCTCGCATTCTTAACCATTAGATGGTATCCTCCAGCTTCTTGTACTTTGATCAGGCGGCCAGCTCTACAGTTATCAATGTCCATATAAACTGCTGGCAGCGGAGGTAGGCGTTGGATCCTTTCCCCCCAGTTCAGGTGAACTGCGATGGTGGTGACGATGCCTCTGATGCAAAAAGGTGTGGTCCCGTATCTTGTAACGAGGTTTTGAATGTGGGCCATCATTAAAGTAACGGGATTAAGACGGAGGTTTTGCGAAAAGGTACTGTGAAGATCATACAATTCTTTAGTGTTTACCTTGTTGTTGTTTTCCCTTCTGAATATTGTGTTTGCCATAACACGGTGTAAGAAGCGGATGTTCGGGTTGTGGATGTGAGAGGCGTACCGTGCTTCGGGTGTGACATTTGGTTCACCGGTTATTCTCTCCCATAGTGCGTATGCACTTCCATTCCAATCCAATTTTGGGGGGATGCAATATTGCACATTATTCCCTCGGGGAAAATGAAATATGTCGCTCAAAATTTCATGGTTGAGTGTGTACTCTCGGTTGAACATCCGAAATTGAGCGGCTCCCGTTAGGTGTGCGTCTGCATCATCTCGAGTGTGATATGCGTAGGAACTCAAGAATTCCAACATGAGAGCTTCGTAAGTTGGTGTGTTCATCGTGCTAATAAAGCTTAGGCCAGCTTTATTCAGCAAGCCTTCCATATGAGGTTGCAAGCCTGATTCTTGCAAGCAATTGTTGTCGACAAACCGTGTGGATGTTAGCCCTCGATGATGGAATTTTATGTACCTCTCGTTTTGAAGCTCACCAGCTTCTCCTTGTCGGAGCACGAGATGTCGCATGTCGGGTTCGGGTTGGTTGGCCATAATTTTTGAACGTGATAGAAAAAATGTATTTGTGGTAAAGGGATGGAAAGCGGGTGGTAGTGATGAAACTAAGGATGGAAGGGGGGGGGGGGGGGTTATATAGATTGTTTTGTTGAGTAAGAAATTTAATGGTGTTTATGGGAGAATTTTGAAATTGAGAGGTTATGGAAGTTATGGGTGAGTGGAGTAAATGGGGTGGTGGGGTTTTAAAACAAATTTTCGTGCATCAATGCTGTCCAACGGTCACGGGAATGAAAAGCACGGGGGACAATGCATGTCGCCCGTCACGTTCTCTCTGACGCTCGTCAGAGTCAAAGACAATCCCTGACGTTCGTCACATGATCCTGACGTTCGTCAGGGTGAGGTGATGCGTTGGTCTCTTTGACCGCGTGCTCCACTAATTTAATTCATTAATCTTAATCTTGAGAAGTATATTGAAAGGGATATAGTAGCTCATTGTATAGTTGGAAGAATGATATGGTAAGCAAGTGAAAATGGTAACAGAAATAAGAAACACATGAAAATAATAATAGGAATTAGAAACAAATGAAAATAATAATAGAAATTGCACAGTATAAAAAATGAATACATACTGTGTATGAAAATAAATAAATAAATACTTTAAAATAAAAATAAATAAAATGGATATGAAATGTATAGATGAATAAATAAACGAAATTTTAGGACCGAAAAGTAATAGATTATTCGAAAATAATAAAACAATAATGAGTTTTGAGAATAATAATAATAATGACAACCCCCCCCAAACTAAGAACAAACAATGTCCTCACTGGGGCGGTACAGAAACAAAAACTAGCAAGCATGAGGGCCTCTGGGAGGTGGTGCAGAAGCGTGCAGATGTTGATAAATGTGATCAAACTGCTCCGTGACGACGTCCATGAAATGAAAGAAGTCACGCTGAAGTGTGCTGACATTATCTTTAATAGTGTCGAGCTCACCTCGGAGTGTGGTAACATCTGTCTGCAGAGTCTTGATCGCATGTGCATGATCAGACATGGGTACGTCATCAACTGTGGTAACAAGGGGTAGTGTAGGGTAATCCAAGGGTGTATAATCATGGTAACCTGTGGGTGTGGATGGGTCGCTCTCCTCCCTCTCAGGGTCGTGTTCGTCTGTCTTCTCTTGGGGATATAGCCAATTTGTCTTGGTATAGACACTGGTATGCTCGGGGCTAGGCAATTTGAAGTAATATACAGGGTTATTTTGGACAAGCAGCTGAAAGTGAGGTGGGTTGAGGTTACCAATCAAAGAAATGTTAAATCAAAAAGGGATGTCCATGGTATAATATCTGGCGTACGGTGTAATGGGCGACAGAGATGACCGTGGGGATAGGGCCTCGGCTATCATAGTGACTAGCCCGCCGACACATATGGGGCCATGGGTACACTGAGCTATAGCTGACATGTTGGCGATCATAAATGATGCGCCAATGACTGGTCTGGACTGAAAAGCACAGTAAATGATGAACAACTCATCCCTAGAAACTAAGAGTCGATTAATAGGTTTTCCAAAAAAGGTGAAAGCTAAAATGTGATGGAAATAACTAATCGCAGGGTTATGAATCTCGGTGGCAACAAGGTGGTCCGGGTCCTCAGGATATTGGCCCTCTATGTCTCTCCAAAAGTGATTAAGCTCAAAGTTGAGGTAGTCATCCTCCTGGGTTTCCATGTGGGCGTCTAAAGAACTAGGGAATCCTAGCAGCTCAGCTAGACTGCGAACTGTAAACTGGTGGGTGAAATCGAACAATCTAAAGGACATCTGACCTCTACTACGCCCTAAGCCTTGTGTGGGTTTGTAGATGAGGGAGCTCAAGAACTCCAAAGTGAGGCGTTGGTGTGTAGGGTGTTTATGGGCTAGTAACCCCTCCCATCCTATCTGGTTAAACATGAAGTAGACACTTTCCTTGATTCCTAAGGCTGTCAAGGTGGGATCATGCACATACATGGTCATACTCATCTGGCGCTGAGCCAGAATCTCATATCATCTCTGCTGGGTCTCCGAGGCAAAAATGATAGTATCCATGAATTTTAGCTTGTAGGTTCCTGTGAGTCGGTACTAAAATTTGTAAAAGAAAAATGCAAATAAGTAAAATATGTTGTGGGAGAAAGAAAGAAAAGGAAAAAAATCGGAAAGTAAAAATCAAAATGAAGAACTAAAAAAATAAAAAATAAAAGATAAAGATATTTTAGAGATAATAAATAATAATAAATAAAAAACTTGTGGGTTGCCTCCCACACAACGCTTGTTTAATGTCGTTAGCTTGACAATGTTGTTTGACGTGAATTAGTTTCCAAATTCGTGCGGTAGCTCTAATAGCGTTAAGATCGCGGTGTAATCCTTATCTTCGACGTTGTAATAATGCTTTAGGCGTTGGCCATTTACTAAGAATGGATTCATGGATTTTCCTTTAATCTCTATGGCACCACTGGGGAAAACTTTGGTTACTTCGAATGGTCCAGACCATCGTGAACGGAGTTTTCCAGGGAAAAGTTTCAGACGAGAGTTGAATAGGAGAACTACATCTCCTTCATTAAATTCTTTCCTTGAGATTCGTTTGTCATGCCATTTTTTCGTCCTTTCTTTGTAGATCCTTGCATTTTCATATGCGTCTAATCTTAGTTCTTCTAATTCATTTATGTCGAGGATCCTTTTCTCTTCTGCCGCAGTGTAGCTTAGGTTTAAAGTTTTAATTGCCCAGTAAGCTTTGTGTTCAATTTCCACTGGCAGGTGGCATGATTTTCCATAGATGATTTTAAAGGGTGTTGTACCTATTGGTGTCTTGAATGCCGTCCTGTAGGCCCATAATGCGTCAGGTAACTTAGCCGACCAATCCTTTCTTGACGTGGCAACAGTTTTTTCCAATATTTTTTTTATTTCTCGATTTGAGACTTCCACCTGTCCGCTTGTTTGGGGGTGGTATGGTGTTGCGACGCGGTGCTTCACCCCATATTTGGTTTGGAGTTTATCAAAGATTCGTGATATGAAGTGGGAGCTACCGTCGCTTATAACTTGTTTGGGTACACCAAACCTTGGGAATATAATGGTTTTGAAGAGTTTAATCACGACTCTAGTATCGTTTGTTGGAGAAGCTATTGCTTCAATCCATTTCGAAACGTAATCTACAGCCACGAGTATATACTTGTTCCCGAATGAGGATGGAAATGGTCCCATGAAGTCTATTCCCCATACATCAAAGACTTCAACTTGTAGAATGCCATTCTGAGGCATCTCATCGCGTCTGGATATATTTCCGGTGCATTGGCATCAGTCGCAGTTTAGGATGGCTATGTGCGCATCTTTCTACAAATTTGGCCAGTAGAACCAGACTGCAAAATTTTGGCACATGTCTTTGATGTGTTTGCATGGCCTCCGTAAGGGGCATCACGACAATGAGAAATAATGCTTTCAATTTCGTTTTCCAGGACGCATCATCGGAAAATACCGTCGGCACTTCTCTTGAATAGTAAAGGTTCATCCCAAAAGTAATGTTTCAAATCGTGAAAGAATTTTTTCTTCTGTTGATAAGTCATATCAGGGGGTAGGATTTTGGCAGCTAAGTAGTTTGCTATGTCCGCGTACCATGGTATGGTTTGGTTAGTTCGGACAGAGACCACGACTTCTTTTATATCATTATTTATTTCGTCTTGGCTCTCTCGTGAATCATTGTTAGCAGCTTGCGTGTCAAGTCTTAAAAGCAGTTTATTTGGATTCGATTCAGGTGGTTCTTTGCTGGCATCTCCTAAGTCCATCTGAGCAAACAGACGTTCATACGGGAAGTCATCGTTAATAGGTACTTCTTTTGGTGTCAGCTGTTCCATTCAAGATAAATGGTCGACTACTACATTCTCGGTACCTTTTTTGTCTTTAATTTCTAAATCGAACTCTTGTAGAAGAAGAATCCATCTCAAAAGTCTCGACTTTGAGTCTTGCTTGGTTAAGAGATATCTAATAGCTGCATGGTCTGTATAGATGATTATTTTTGCGCCTACTAGGTAGAAGTAAAATTTGTCTAGTGCAAAGACTACGGCTAAAAGTTCTTTTTCCGTTGTTGCGTAATTCATATGTGCAGGGTCCAAGGTTCTACTAGAATAGTATATCGCATGAAGCTTCTTATCTCTTTGTTGTCCTAGGACTGCACCTACGGCGTAATCACTTGCATCGTACATGATTTCAAATGGAAGTCTCCAATCAGGTGGTTGCATGATTGGTGCGGATACAAGAGCTGTTTTTAGTTGGTTAAATGCTTTTAGGCATTTGTCATCAAAATCAAATTCAACGTCTTTCATAAGGAGGGTGGTTAGAGGTTTTGATATTTGCGAGAAATCTTTTATGAATCATCGGTAGAAACTGGCGTGTCCTAAGAAACTGCGTATTTCTCTTACTGTTTTAGGGGGTTGCAAGTTTTCTATGACTTCGATCTTAGCTTTATCAACTTCAATCCCCTTTTCAGACACAACGTGTCCTAGTACGATTCCTTGTTTGACCATAAAGTGGCACTTTTCCCAATTCGGAACGAGGTTAACTTTTACGCATCTTTCCAAAACTTTCTCTAAATTCACCAGACAATCTTCAAAACTCTCTCCACATACAGAGAAGTCGTCCATAAAGACCTCCATAATGTTATCTATGAAATCAGCAAAGATGGCCATCATGCATCTCTAAAACGTGGCTGGAGCATTGCATAATCCAAACGGCATTCGTCGGTAGGCGAAAGTTCCATAAGGACATGTGAATGTTGTTTTCTCTTGGTCATCAGGGTGAATAGGGATTTGAAAGAATCCAGAGTAACCGTCTAGATAACAGTAATGTGAGTGCTTAGCTAATCGTTCAAGCATTTGATCAATGAATGGTAGCGGGAAATGGTCCTTGCGAGTGTCCTTATTTAGCTTCCTATAGTCAATACACATTCTAGCTCCGCTTATAGTTCGTTCTGCTACGCCTACTTTGTTTGTTATTACCGTTATACCACCTTTCTTTGGTACACAGTGGACTGGGCTTACCCATTGACTATCGAAGATTGGGTATATGATTCCTGCGTTCAAAAGTTTTTTAACTTCATCTTTAACTACGGTGCTCCATATTGGGTTAATTCTTTGTTGATGTTCTCTAGAAGATTTGCAGTCATTTTCCATCATAATATGATGCATGCAAATGGAAGGACTTATTCCTTTGAGATCTGTAATGTTGTATCCTAAGGCGGAGGGATATTTTCTTAATACTTGTAATAATTTGTCTGTTTCATGTTGTCCTAAGTCCGCGTTGACAATTACAGGTCGTTTTAACTCGGTGTCACGTAATTCATATCTGAGGGTCTTAGGTAATGGCTTAAGATCCAATGCTGGTTTTCTTGGACAAGGCATGTGATCGGGTGTCAGAGCTAAGCATTCACTCAGATTGTCGTCTTGGTATTCAGGACACCATTCGTTATCTTCGAATATAAGAGGTGTGGGAATCTTCATGGTTTTGGAACAAGGTATTGGTTCCCATTCAATTTCTCTTACGCATTCGTCCATGATGTCCATCAGATAACATGTGTCATCTATGGCGGGCACTTGTAAGAAATGTGTCAGAATAAATTCGACTTTCTCTTCACCTACTTCAAAGGTTAATTTGCCCTTTTTTACATCTATGATAGCTCCGGAGGTAGCTAGGAATGGTCTTCCTAAGATGATAGGTGTGCTTTCGTCTTCTCTAATGTCCATGATTATGAAATCTGTAGGGATATAGAATTGGCCTATCCGTACAGGAACATTTTCTAAGATTCCTACTGGGTATTTAACGGAGCGATCCGCTAATTGAACGGACATCTTTGTCGGTCTTAGTTCACCCATTTCCAGTTTGTTGCATATGGATAAAGGCATAACGCTAATACTAGATCCTAAATCACATAGGGCTTTGTCTATGACAAACTTACCTATATGGCATGGTATAGAGAAACTTCTGGGGTCTTTCAACTTAGGAGGCATCTTGTTTTGGATAATCGCGCTACATTCTGCTGTAAGCGTAACTGTTTCGTTATCTTCTAGCTTTTTCTTGTTAGATAAGATTTCCTTGAGGAATTTGGCATAGGAGGGCATGTGAGTTATAGCTTCTGTGAAAGGAATTGTTATATTAAGTTGTTTCAGAAGTTCTACGAATTTTTTAAATTGCCCTACATTCTTAGGTTTGGCTAATCTACCAGGAAAAGGGATTTGGGGTTTATAAGGCGGTGGAGGCACATAAGGTTTTTCTTTTTCTTTGGCCTCTCCTCCTTTATCTTCTTCGTCTACCTCTGGTTTCTCTGGTTGATTCTCCTTCTTAGTTGATGTTTCATCCCTTTGATACATACTTTGATTTGACAGTCTTGGGTCGGGCGGTCCATCTAACTCGGTTCCACTCCTTAATATGATGGAATGAGCATGCCCCTTCGGGTTAGGTTGTGGTTGACCGGGAAATGTATCCGTCGGTGTAGTTGTAGGTGCTTGTTGTTGAGCCACTTGAGAGATTTAGGTTTCTAACATTTTATTGTGGGTGGCCAAAGCATCTATTTTGTTTGCTAATTGTTTTATCTGCTCATTAGTATGTATGTTCTGATTTTGGACGTCTTTATTTGTTTGCACTTGAGTAGCTATGAAGTTCTCCATCATCAGTTCTAAGTTTGATTTTCTAGGTGCACTAGGAGCATTTGCAGAGGCTTTCTGATATCCAGGTGGTACGGCAGGTGCTTGGTTTGGAGCATACAACGCATTGGGGTTTTTATATGAGAAATTTGGGTTATTTTTCCATCCAGGGTTGTACGTGTTTGAATAAGGGTTTCCTTGGGCATAATTCACTTGGTCAGTTTGAGTTCCTGCCAAGATCTTACATTCAGTAACTAGATGTCCAGTAACTCCGCATATTTCGCAATTGGGAGTTATAGCAGCCACGGTGGCTGGAGGTATTACGGTCAAATTATCAATCTTTATGGTGAGGGCATCTACCTTAGCGTGGACACTGTCTAGGTCGCTTATCTCATACATTCCTCCTTTTGTCGGTGCTTTCTCTGTAGTACCTTTGTCTGCGTGTCCTCTTTCACTTCCCTACTGATAGTGGTTTTGGGCCATACTTTCAATTAGAGCATAGGCAGCAGTGTAGGATTTGTCCATAAGTGCATCACCTGCGGCAACGTCTATTGTTAATCTTGTATTCTAGAGGAGACCATTATAGAAGCTGTGGATAATCAACCATTCTTCCAGGCCATGATGTGGGCATAGTCTCATCAGATCTTTGTACCTTTCCCAAGCATCGAAAAGGGATTCGTTCTCCTTTTGTCTAAAATCGCTTATCTGAGATCTTAGCATAACTATTTTGCTTGGTGGAAAATATCTCGCAAGCAAGACTTTCTTCAGCTCGTCCCATGTAGTGGCTGAGTTTGCGGGTAGAGATTGGAGCCAAGCTCTTGCTCTGTCTCTTAGAGAGAAAGGGAAGAGACGAAGTCTTATTTCCTCTTGACTGACCCCATTGTTCTTGATTGTATCTGCGTACTATAGAAATATTGATAGATGAAGATTAGGGTCTTGCATCGACCCACCAGAGAACTGGTTTTGTTGCACAGCAGATAACAAAGAGGGTTTCAGTTCAAAGTTGTTAGCCTCGATTGGAGGGGAAGCAATGCTATTATGTGGTTCGTCTTGTGAGGGTATGGCATAGGATTTGAGTGGGCACGGAGTAGGGTTGGCAGCTATTTCTTCGGTTGGTCGAGAAATGGGAGGTTCGAATGATTGACGAGGTTGAGTGTTATGCAAGAGATGATACTCTTGAATGTGGTGTCTAAGTCTGAGATAACGCTCGATATCTCTGATTTGTATGTATAATGGCCCGCCTTACGAACGAGTGTTTGGCATACAAATAAGAGAAGAAAAGAAAAGAAATAGGAAAAGAAATAGAGAAAGAAATAGAGAAGAAAGAGAGAAGTTTTTGTTTTTGCTCTAGTCTCTACTGTGTAACAAAAGAGTAGCGATATCGACTTAAATCAGTCCCCGGCAACGGCGCCAAAAACTTGATCGTGGGATTTGTACTTATGTATCCAATGATTCGGACTGCAAGTGCACAATCTTATCGAGTAGTTTTAAAAGATATCGAACCACAGAGACTGATGAATTGATCTATCATCTTCTATTGTTACTTCGCAAATCTAAAGCTAATGAATATTTGATTTGGGTTGTAGGGAAAACTAAATACTAAATTAAGTTGGATTTTAATAATCAATGAGCTTAATTACCAGTATGCAACAGTCGTACCTCGAGAACTAGCGACCTGTCAGGCGTCTTTATATTTTCAAAACAGCTTTCAGTAAAACTTATCTAGTTTAAAAACCCTCGTCTCACACTGTCATTTTGTTGATCTAGTCTATGCAGTTAAGTCCTAACGTACGCTTCCGCCATCCCGCAGGAGTTAAAAAACAATTTTTGGAAACTAAACAAAATCTTAATTAACTTTAAAGTGCTTCCGCTGTATTTTAAGTCAATGCCTAATTACTACTGTCCAGTTAAAAGATCTCAAACTTCCGCTTTGTTGACCCTAACCTCTATCTGTTTTTTACTTCCGTAACAAAACAATTTAATGATTTGAAAAATAGTAACTTAGGCCAGAAAAGAAAGTTTCGTAGTAAAAATAATCCCGACTAAGTTACTCGTTCCCTCGGTTGATTGACTTTACATACCGGTATATGATTTCTAGCCTGACATAATATTAAACCAAATCGTAGAATAATTTAAAGGACAAACACAAATAAACATAATTATATCGATTAATAAGCAATAAGAATTTGTAAACATAAAACTGGAAATAACTCTGAAGACAGAAGCACTCCTGCACAAATTGTAGGATTTGCTTCGATCGGAGGATATATTTAACCGTACAGGAGAAAATAAAACTGAAAAGAATAATGCTGGAAAGGAATATAGAAATAATTGGGAAATAAAATAATGCTGAAAAGAATGCTGCTGAAAAGAATATTCGCTCAATAAAATCTCTAAACTTTCTTGCCAAAAAAGAAGAAACCTTTTGAAAGGAATATAGGTCTTGCTTGATCAGTTGCTCTCGAAAATGTAGGAACAATTTACTTCCTTCTTTGAGAAATAATAGGGCCATTCATTTGTCACGTTCGTTGGTCCTTTGACTGAGTGGGTGAGAAAATGTAGGAAGTCGTTGGATTAACCCTTGAACGCGTTTCTGTCCGTTGGATGAGAAGAAAGTGGAGTAATGGCTTGTGACGTTCGTCACATTCAAGTGACGATAGTCACTTGGTCTTCATGGCGCGTGACGTTTATCACGTCTCCTTGACGGTCGTCAAGGCCTTCCTAATTGTGGGCCACGTGCTCACATGTGTAATGGGCTTTTGGGCTCCTTTCTTCTCCTTAGGCCTTTTTGCTAGTTTTTGCACCCTTTTTTCTTCATTTCTTCAAAAGTGTTCGGCTTAATGCATATCTGCAAAAATAGAAAAATACCTGCATAATACTTATAAAATAATTTAATTTAAACTAAAGTATGAGAAATATTTGGTGTATATCAAGCCAGAAATATCACATATTTGTGTGTCATCATATATAAATGCAAGTTTTGTCGTAATCAAGTTCATCTTGAATCTTTTTTTTGTTGCTAAAATGCATAATTTAATATGGTCTAAAGGGTATGACTCAAGAAATCATAAAACTACTAACCTTAAAAGACCCAAAAAGAATTGGATACCAAAATACAACTTAAGAAAAGATTTTAAAATCACGAGTCATAATGTTCCTCTAAGAAATTTGATCTGATGCTTTAGGAATTCTTTGGAAGAAGGTCATTAAGAAGTTTATTGAGAGAATTTCTTAGAATATATTCGACCATGTAGAAAATGATTATTCAAGATCAAATCTCATATCAAATGATATAAAGAGAAAAAGATGATAAAGGTTGATTATAAATCTGTCTAAAGGAAGATAAATCTCTCCTCAAAAGTTTATGATATTTTAAGGTAAATCCCTTGGTAGAAAAATAAACTTGAAAATCTTTTCTTATTTCTCTAATAAGTGATTATTTCATTGGCTAGTCCATTTTGATTATTTCCTCTGAATAATAAACTTGAAAATCATTTTGATTATTTTGGCAAGTTGTTTGAAAAAATGGATTTTGTATAAAAAGAGGTCTAAAACCAAATAAGGAGGATGTACAAAAAGTAATGATGTGCCAAAATTCTCTTAAGGGCCAAATGGACCAAGTGAGATGAAAAATCAAACCTTCTAATCAAGTAATCATTATGAATAATCAATTAAGCCTTTTGAATTTCAAATTTGGTGCCAACTAATTAATTAAGCCGAGAGGAGTAATCGATTAAAAGACCTCAGAGTTGCACACCTCATCAATTAATCAATCTGTAGCGGTAGAAATGTTAAGACTAAGCCATTCGATTGACTTAACTCGCATAAATCAAATAAAAATTGCGATCGCGCTTTATTGTTTTAAGTGGAATAGGAAAAGAGAGAATAACCCAAAAAGAGGGGAAGATAATCTAATTCCGGGGGTTGGTTATGCAAAGGGAAGTTATTAGCATCCTAAACATCTACGGTACTCCACAGGGACCTCTTTGAAAATCTGTGTATTTTTGCTATAAGTGTTGTATAAAAAATAGATTGTGGGGATGAGAAAATAAATATTTTTTTTACAAAATATTTGCACCTTCTGCGGTTGCGAATCTTTAGTGCCTACGTTCCACCTTTTGTGCAATAGGGGATCAGGGTACTCGTAGTTCACCTTTAAAAATTTTAAAACACAAGTGTGTTGGTTAATTTCAAGAGACGAGACATCATCGTCTTATAATGGGCTCAAGGAGATAAAAGTTGATCAAGTTATGACTTTTTGAAGTCACATAAGGGAATTTGATGGCCTATCTAGAGGACTTGTAACCTTTCTTCATCATTAGGCATCTTCCACATAAAATTATCTTTAAATTTTTAAAGTTATTGGTTGATAACTATTTAAATAGAAGCATGTCTTTGGAATCACACAGAAATAGCAAAAGATGAGCAAGATATATCCCTTAGAAGTTCAAAACCCTAGCTCCTAGAGCACCAAAATGACTTGGAAAACCCTTTCAATTTTGGCAAACTTCCTTGCATAATTACTCTTTTCGTGTGAATAGAAATTGTTGTGGATGATAATAATAATCCATAGCAACAAAAACCACCTCCAAATATTAATAATTGAGAGAGTTATGCACTTGTGATCAAGAAATCAAGAACTTGTCCAATTAGGTCAAACTTCTTCAATCAACTCTTACATCTTTTAATTTTCTTTGACAAATTGAGGCATGATGAATCATAATAGACCTTTTCATGATATTAATTCAAAGTATATTCAATGATGAAGCTTGAATCTCCATGAAGTTTTATTGAAGAATGCATGTAAATAAACTCATGAACCTATGAATCAACCTTATGAAATATGTTGTGCCTTCACCTAGACTATCATCAATTAGAGAAAACATTCATTGTATTTATTAGTTAAAAGTTAATCAATACAAAACATAGATGATCACAATATATAAATCAAGGTTCTTGGTGATTCCTCATAAGCAAGCCTAAAGATAGGGAGAAGAAGCAAACCCTAGTGTGATATTGTTGTGATTGATTTGATATGAGATGATAGAGGAATCTTAGGGGGAAAATTGGGGTACAACAACTTCCCTTATTTAAGTGTCTTCTATCTGGAGATATGAAGGTCAAAATCTTCGTGTACACGCGATTGAAGATACTTAAATATAAAACAAGCCCTATTTTTTGCCCAAAGAAGCCATGCAATGCTTATGATTGTGCATGCAAACAAACAGATCCAAAAGTGACACGGGACACCGCTGGGGAAACATAAAATAAACTAAAGGATCAAAAGAAAATTCGACCAGTAAAATAAATCACTGGTGAACAGAAGACTCGACTCTATTGGGGTAAGGCCCAAGGAGGATATAAAGCAACATCACCTCAAATATTGAGGAGAGAAAGTAAAGGATAACCGTGATCGAAAGATAACTATAAACTATCCACTTACTGAAAAGATAGAAAAAAAAATAACGTCGACCCACAGGGAGGAAATAAATAGTAGGATAATACCATCCAAAACCAATATTAGGGTAGGTCACAAATGGCCAACATCAGTACTTATAACTGGAAACATACGAACTCTTCAAAGCAAAATGAGTCTCAACAAAGAACTATCTCCCATAATGACGAGACTACCATTCATTGGAGTAACAAAAATCTCAACAACAAACTATCTCCTATAATAACGAGACTACCATTCATCGAAGTAACACAATCTTAACAACAAACTATCTCCCATAATGACGAGACTACCAACCATCGGAGTAACAAAATCTCAACAACGAACTATCTCCCATAATAACGAGACTACCATCCATTGGAGTAACAAAATCTCAACAATGAACTACCTCCCATAATGACGAGACTACCATTCATCGGAGTAACAAAATCTCAACAATGAAATATCTCCCATAATGATGAGACTACATCCATTGGAGTAACAAAATCTCAACAACAAACTATCTCCTATAATGATGAGACTACCATTCATTGGAGTAACAAAAATCTCAACAACGAACTATCTCTCATAATGACGAGACATCCATTCATCGGAGTAACAAAATCTAAACAACGAACTATCTCCCATAATAACGAGACTACCATTCATCGGAGTAACAAAATATCAACAATTAACTATCTCCCATAATGATGAGACTACCATCCATTGGAGTAATAAATCTCATCAATGAACTATCTCCCATAATGATGAGACTACCATCCATTGGAGTAACAAACATGAATCTTCTCTGGGAAGTAACAGACTTTCTGGGGAAGTACATGTTGCTCAAATAAAGAGACCTGCCACTTGCTGTTATGAGAGGGAGTTGTAATAATGACTTCCTAGGGAAACCCCAATATATTCTTGTTGAGGAGATAAAATATTCACGTGCAAAATAAATGCACATTCTCAAATCAGGGCTCAAAGCCTGCAGAAATCTAAATAGTAATGCACCGGGGACTACAAATTCAAATTAGATATAAATCAGAATAAAACCGTCAACCAAGATAGTACCTTCAAACTTCGAGGATTTTGATTATGAGATCCCTTGAACTCCTCAAAATGAAGCTCTCGTTAACACTCTCCTTAAGAACGAGCAAGCTGACACCAGATTCGTAGATCTTACAAATACCAAAATTAATTATTTTCCTTGCAAGCTTGCTGAAATCAAAATGTCCCCAGATCCTGAGCTGCTTAGTGATGATGATGAATACACGTAGTTGTCTTTTGTGATTTTCTTATTTCATTATTTTTTCCTTGCTTTATTGTTTTTTTCCTTTTTTTCCTTTTTGTTATGAATGTTTAATTTTTGTAACTATTTTTGTATGAATGATATACTCTCTTGAATTAAACACCTCTTAGTTTTATCATGCTTGATTTTAAGGGTTTCTTTCATTTTTATGGTGGCCAATGTACTTGTGCTATTTTTTTGCACCTTTTATTGTAATTTGTGTGCTTGTGTATTCTTTCCCTCCTTTTTTCTATGCCAAAGGGATATATGTTTACTCTCAATATGATTATATTATACTCTCTATTTGTGATAGAAATTTTAATCACTATAAACCTTCATTTTCTGTTTACCACCTCCTTAAGAGATGCAATGTGATTGTAAAAAAGATGGATAATGTGCATTTATGTACTTGTAGGTAAAACCATCAGGCTGTTTTGATGATGACAATTGAAATACAGTTTTGAAGACAAGAACTCCATTGGTCAAACGACTTATGGATGTTGAGAGTTACTTGTGGAGGGGAGGGGGTAATTTCAAATGTCAAAGTAATGATTATGATGGTGGAAAATGATCAAAAAGATATCTCAAGCCTCACCAGTCAGAAGATTCAAGTTCAAGTTGAAGTGATAAGTCATTGTTGTATCTATTAAGGGAAGTTAAAGATCTGAAGTTGTGAAAATTTAAAAGCTCGCCTGATCATGTGCTTAGCGTTGTAGCAATATAAATGTTGAGACTAAGCCATTGGATTGACTTAACTCGTACAGGTCAAATAAAAATCGCCACCGTGCTTTATTATTTCTAAAGGAATAGGAAAAGAGCGAATAACCCAAAAAGAGAGGAGGAGAGAATCTAGGTACGGGGGTTGGTTATGAAAATGGAAGGTATTAGCATCCTAAACATCTACGATACTCTGCAGGAACCTCTTTGATAATTTGTGTATTTTGGCTATAACTGTTGTATACAAAAATAGAAGGTGGAGATGGGAAAAGAAAATTATTATTTTTTTACAATTTTTGTATCTGCCGCGGTTGCGAACCTTTAGTGCCTACGTACCACCTTTCGTGCAATAGGGGATCAGGGTACTCGTAGTTCACCTTTTAAAAATTTTAAAACATAAGTGTGTTGGTTAATTTTAAGAGAAGAGACATTATCGTCATATCCGAGTGGAAAGCATACTTATTACCCATGATTATCAGAAAGGAGAATTTGCATCATCTCAAAGTGGAGGTTATAGCTTGGATTTTAAAATCAACAAAGCCTCGCTCAACACCTAAGTGGAAAATATCTCACTTCACTACATATCATAGAAGTATAATAGCTCGCGCCACTACAAGGGTTGACAAGAGTCTAATCTTTTGAGAAAATTTAAAAGTAAAAATCCAAAATAGAAAAATGGTTTGAATGAGATTGATTAACTTTTAGTCTTCTCACAAAAATGACAAATTATTACTAAGTTGGTTAAAATTTGATTAATAAAATGTTTTGCAAATGCATGGACCTAAGTCCAAGTTTATTATGAAAGCGGTTCAAGTTTAGAAAACAAGAATAGTTTTTAAAATGAGGGAGAATATTTTTGAAATTAAGGAAGATGGGAGGAGATGAAGGGACTATCCTAAGGCATAAGGTTAAAGCTAGGGAAAAGAATCGTCTAACCAACAAGAAGCCAACACTTGACACTATGAGCCAATATAGAATTACCATCCTTTGGATTTAAACTAAACAATCAAAGATATTAAACCTCTTAAGAATACCAAACATCAAATACATTAAGTCTTCATAAAAATTGGGCAGAGTAACAGCTGTATACAGATAAATTCTCAATCATAGACAAAGCACGTAATCAGAATAACCTGCACAAAAAGAAAAAACAACCCAATGTCTCGGGGTAAAGCCCAAGAACTCCATACAAAATAACAATAGGAGTCACAAGGTCTCAAGGGTAGTCAAGGTTTCTAATCCTAAGTCCAAGAGGTCTATAACTCTATAGTGCCAAGGATAGTAACCAAATAGTCCAAGTAACCTTAAATTTTTATTGTTCAAATTGATTATTAAGTGTCTTCAAAAAGAAAATGAAAGATCAAGTGATCAAAATAAAAATTACATAAAGATAAATACTTAAGTGCGCAAAGATGAAAATAGCATGAAATGTAAATGCTAAAATAAATGGTTCTTAAAGTAAAGACGTAAAGTAAAAGCATAAAATAAAGTCAATTGTTAATGAATTAGAAATTAGAGGTTAGTTGAATGACCATATTGAAACTTGCATTTGGAAACTCATTAGAAGATTGATAAAATCAAACTTCTCAACAACAAGTTTCATTTGCTTTTTTGTCAAGTATATCATTCATTTCAAATTCTCGAGGCAATAACAAATGATCAACGATGTTTAAATGATTCACTTAGCCCAAAATTTATGAAGGTTCATTAGAGGATTGATAAGACCAAAGTCTCCCGTGGTACGGTGGGAGAACTGGCTTGAAGGTTTTGTGTTTTATCGCAATTATTGGGGTTAGCAAGAGTCGCCACCGATTTTTCTTTTATCCAAAAGGAAAGGTGAAAAAGCACAGGAAAGACCTTTGAGATTATTTCTTGAGTTCGGGGGGTAGGTTATGAAAAGGGAAGGTATTAACATCCTTTTCATCCATGGTTTTCCATGGGCTCTTAGTTACTTGCTAGATCACTTGCTTTTGTTTGAAATTGTGTTTTTGTGTGGTTTTTTTTAAAGTATTTTGTAAAGAGGCCATTATTTAGGCAAACTTTGTAATGATTCTCGTTCGTAATAATGTATATAAAGATGTTGATCTTTTGAAAATGTTTTCAAGTTTGTAAGATGTTTTGAAAGTGTAGGTGTTTATTTTGAAAATAGCAAGGATGTTTTGTTTTGAAAGTTAGCAAGTAACTAGGGGAATTCTACCTACTCAAAAGTCTTTCATGTTCATTTTCTCTTTCCTTTGACATTGTTATCTTACCATTGATTTGGTAAGTAACCCTATCTTTGGATGTAAATGGGATGGACGTGGGTCATTGTATAACCATGATTAGCAATGTTGCATGGTATCTTAGCGTCATCGAGGGACTATGATGTTGTATTTTTGCTTGTTTTTGCTTAGATATCTCACATGCGTAATATGGCTATTTAGTAAGGCAACCAAGTGGATTTACCCTAGGGGTGTTTGTATGCAAGTGTATTGTTTTCATGTTTGATTTTTTCTTTGATTAGGGTTTTCTAAGCATTAGTTTTAGTCTTTCCATACAGACCCTAATTACTAGCATTTGTATGTAAAAGCGATAAATTGCGGAATTTAAAATTACTACGCTATTACAATACTTGTGGGAGGGGGTGTACAAATTATATATGGGGATTGCAAGAAAATAAAGATAATTATATAATACAACCATATTGAATTTGTACAAGAATTAAAATAAATAATATACAAAATGAATAAATACACAAGAATGTAAATATGAAGAAAATGGATATTTGTTTGGATTTTTTAGAAAAAAAGGGGTTTTGTTTTTTAACCTAATTAGCTAAAGGGAAAATAATTAATTAAAAGTAAAACCTAAATTTACTAGGAAAAGAAATTAAATAAAACCCTAATCTATTAATGGATTAAAAAATGAAATTAAGTTTATAAGAAGAATATTTTTGATATTTTTTTGTCTTAAAAATAATTTATAGTATTATAAAATATCTTTGGTCTTTTTTGGTTTTAAAGTAATATATTTAAATGGTGTAAAATAAAATAACTAAAACCCTAATTTTAATTAAATTTACAAAACAATTAGTGAAATAAATAAAGTATGATTAAATAAAAATAATTTTTATTGAGAAAAAATAAATAAACTATGTTAAAATATAAATCTAATATTTTTATATTTTTTATGATTTTTTAATATTAGATAAAATATTTAAGAAAATAAATAAATAAAAATAAGAAAAAAGAAATAAAAATGGGCCAGGGTGTGTAAGTGAAATAGGGGGTCAGAAATAACAAAAAAGCCAGGCCCAAAGCTGTTAGGCCCAGCGCTGCAAAAAAAGACAAAGTCAGAATGTGTAAAAATGTGAAAAAAAACCAAAAGGGTACCACTGTGGCTCGAATCCAGGTCCCAAAGGTTAACAGGCGCGCGCTTTACCACTGGGGTGGCTATACATCCGTTAACATTGGCACAACAAATAATACATAACACAAGTCAAGTCCTGAAAATGACTTCATCTTCAACCTCCAGCCATGGATCCTGTAACTTGCTCATTTCTCAACAAAAATGAAAGATGCAAACATGAAAGTTGCTCCATTTTCCCACACGAATCTAACCATATAAATATCATAAGCTATAAATCAAAATTGAATGATAATTTCTAAAAGTACCAAATTCTGACCTAAATATTTCAGAAAGTTCAAACTCAAAATTCTCCTAGCTCAATCAAAATAAATGAAATCTATGGGCATGTATAGTTTCAGAGCAATAATGTCTACATTTTATCTTCATAAATGCAAGCCTAACATTGCCTAAATATGAAGATAGAAGTTCAAGAAAATACCTCAAAACTGGAAATCGTGAAATGGATTTGAGCTTGTTTCAGGCAATGGTGATGATCAGGCTAGCTTCCACAAGTCCCTAGGAAGCTAATGCAATGGTTTACTTGAGTTGAGAGTGGCTGAAATGGCCTAGAGAAGTCAAGTTGCAGACTCTGTTTTTTGGTTACGGAGGTTATGGTAAATGGTGTTACAGTTCTAGAATAAGGATGGGGATGAGTTGTATTTGATGTAAGGAAGCTTTAGGAATGAATTTGAGGGAAAACGCACGAGGGAAATGAGAGATATAAGTTTAAGGTCAGAAATATGTATCAATGGAGTTTTTTGGGCAATTTCTGGCTAGAGGGAATTTAGGAGTGTTTCAGGGTGCTAAAACACGTCCCTTAGCTCACAAATAGTGACTCTATTTATAAGCAACAAGTTTGGAGTGTTCTAGTTGATCAGAATTCAAATTTGTATATTTAAGTTCAACATGTGATTTTTTTGAGAAAACAAGTTTCCATGCCTTGTACTTGGTTCATAGAGTGGTTATACTTTAAATAAGCTTGCTTCTGACTTTGTGTGAGGAGTGTGATCAGAGGGAACAAGTTAGAGGCTCAAGAATGGACTTTGTGCAAAAAGGTTGCTTTACAAGAATGGCAATGTTAACTTTGTGCCATTAATGGAAATGCAACTTGGATAATAGCTCATTTGCTTGGAGCAAAGCCCTAACAGCTGTGTAAACATTTAATTATGGAGTGAAAAACAAGTTTGAGGGCTGCAAAGCAAAGATTATGCAGCCTAGCATGGATTTGGTTCATGTGTTCATCAAAAAATGACTTGTAATTTCAAGTGATAAAACCCTAACTTCATGTCTTCGATTCTCCCTACTCAAAAATGATCTCAAGGAGTTCTTGGACATTTTGGAAAGCTTGTAATGTGATATACAACCCATCTTTTAATCACTTTTGAAAATTCCACTTGGAACTATATGAAAAAGTTCCATGAAGTTAGGTCAAAATCCTGACCAAATTAGGGCAAAACTTCACTAAGTGTTTTTGTTTCATGACCATGACTTTATGAATTAATAACTTAAGATCCAAGCACTTTTAGGAGAAGTTGTGTGAAGAAAAGTTGTAGATTTAATGGAGATAAACAACTTTAATGTTAGAAGTTTCTTTTGAATCATCTTGCATCATGGTGAAAAATTGGCTTAGAGTTATGAAAAAACATGAAGTTTAAACACTTAGAAAAATTTCTAAGTTAGAAAATTTTGACTTTTCAAAATGAAATCTTGAATTTTTGATTTCTTGATGAATAAGTTTAATATTTTGACATGTTTTGATGAATTGTGATCTTTGACAATGAATTTTGACCCAAAAAGTCAAAGTTTGACTTTTCAGTGTACAATTGACTTTTTTATTCGTTGACTGGAAATTCACTATCAATCCAATTAATGTTTTAGGTCATGCCATTAGCTCAAAATGATGCAATTGAACTCTATAAATCATGCTTCAAACCAATTGACCATCTTCTAGGTCAAAAATCAAAAATTGCCCCTTCTCAGTCAAAACCCTAATTTTGACCATTTTGCCCTTTTGATGATTTGATCAAATTTCTTGAGGAATTATGGTCCAAACTTGATCAAATGATACATATGAGTTTATAATGTTGATGTGGATAAAAAATTATGAAGTTTGAGTGTAAATTGGCCATGATTGACTTTTTCCCCAATACAACTGATTTTTAGGTCAACTGCTCAATTGATTGAGAAAAAATGTGATCCAAAGCTTGAAACTTGACATGAGTAATATTGGGGGTCCATAATGATCCATGAAATTCATATGAAGCATTGAAAGTCCAATTATCCTTGTACAATCTCAAACCCTAATTTTGGTCATCATTGCTTAAGGAGGTGTCTTGAGCTGATCAACCCTAATGCAGTCTTGAGTCAAAGGATATCTTGTGAGGAAATTATTCATAAATGAGAGGGAAAATTTTGGGGTACAACACCTCCTAAAAATGAACCTCAAGGTTATTGGATCAAAGGTTTCAAATTAAACATACTTGGGCTTGCAAACATAAGTTTGGGCCACGAATGATAATTTCTCGAATCAGGAAAAAATTTAGCACTATGTTAAGCAATCGTAAGTGGACTTATGTAGAAGTCGCACCTATTTTGAGGCCGGTCAATAATAATGTATGTACCATATGTTTAGAGAAATGATATATAGATCATTCTCCCATAACATGTAGCACAAGTATGAAAGGGGTAAGATGAAGAGGAATGGTAAATATTTGAATCAAAGATTTTAATCAAACTATCATTAAAATCATTCATCCATTTTGTGGAGTTAAAATCAACACCCAAGATCCAATGATGTTAATGAAACGCATGATAAAAATTCCAATAGTTCAAGCTAAGCCAAAATATATTCAAAAATAAAATTGCATTTAATAAACAAAATTAAAAAAGAAAATGATTTTTAAATTGTTTCTTAAATGAAAATAAAAGGTAAAATAACAAACTATATTCAAAGTAACAAATAAAAATTAAAATAAAAACATAGAAAAGTCAGAGATGATCTCAAGTATTTTTACAAATTTTTTAGCAATTTTTTAAAACAGAAAAAATATTTTTTAAATGATTTTAAATCATTCAAGTAAGTGAAAAAGATCAAAAATAGTAAAAATAAATATAAAATTCAAGAAAAAATTTCAGAAAGACAGAAATAAAGAAAATGATCTTGATAAATTATTCAGAAATTCAAAATACAAAAAAAGTATTTTTAAACAATTAAAAACAGGTCAAAATAAATTAAAATAACATTAAAAATATCAAATATGAAAATAAAATCATGAAAAAAATAAAAATCAAAAAGAGAATATTTCAAAAATAATTTTGTGATTTTTTTATAATTTTTGGGTCAGAAATGATTTTTTTATGATTTTTTGAAGTTTAAAACAATTAAATATAAAAAATCAGAAAACGAAAATAAAGTCAAAAATACGTGGACCATTAGATTAATTTCAAAATGTGTTCGTAAGAAAATCCAAGAGATCTGACACGCTGTGCATAATATGGTCATCTTTGTAAATCACACCAAATCTTTTTAATAATTAAAAGAAACAAAAAATCTGGCACGTTGGATAGAGTCTGACTAACAAAAATAATCATACCCAATGGTCCTCAAAACCCGTATATAATAAGACAAATGCACTGGATAGGATTCAAAAAATCACATGTTACGCTATCATTGACTGAAGCACGACACGTAGGTCGTCTTTAACCTCCAGACGCCCTAAATTGAGGTTTCACAAACTGTAAAATTAGAGGACCGGACTGGTACCATTAGATCGATTCTAATGGTACCCTCGCGCCAAATTTATATAAACTGTGCAAGTTTGTATTTGGAGAAAACCAGAAAAAAAATAGCCAGCACGAAAATTCCAAGTATCTTTCTCAATTCTCAATGAAAATGAAAATCGTAAGAAGTGTGAGAATCAGATGGATGAGTAGAGTAGAATAGGGATTTATTTGGTTCGATATGGTTGAGAATTCTACCTGAATGAAGTAGAAAAAAATTTCTCTGAAACTAGTTTTGGTTAGCACGATTTAGGATACTTCAAGGCTTGGTTCTTCTTCTGTTAGCTTCAGTGAAGTTTATAGATAAATTATCACCAAAGAAAATGGATTGAAAAGTGGAGAAAAGATGAATTCGAAAACTAAGAAAAGTGGGTTATGAAGGGAGTTTGGTAGGGTGATTTTGGCTGTCCAAGCTTGAGAAAATGAGAGGAGTGAGGTCCTCTATTTATAGGGAAGTGAATGGTGCAAAGAATTGAGAGGAAAAATGAAGTTTGGAGGGAAATTGGATAGAGCCCGAAAGTGGAAAATGTGTGACTCCATGTGCATCAAAACTCAGCCAATTCCCGCGTTTTGATCCTTAATTAAGCTTTGGGAACTTTGTTAAACTTGTTTAAATTAAAAATGCGTTCTAATTTAGTGTTTAGAAGCTGAATTATGGATTTCAAATTCTGACTTGGAAGTAAAAATCAATTTCAAGTATTTGACTTTGAACTCATGGTGTGCACGATTTAGGGAACCTTAGGACCTGATTCTTGATGCATTGGAAAGATGAGGTAAAATTCTTCATAATGTTCCAAGAAAGAGATCATTTGGATGCTTGAGCTAGAAGTTGTGCTTGGTCAAAATCAGGAAAAATGTGCTGACTTTTATACTTAGAAAAAATTCTAAGTTTTTCTTCAAAAATGACCCAAAATGTTTTGACCCCAAAAAAGGTTTTATCCAAAAAGTTTGCTTTGATCAATGATGCTAGCTTAAAGTGGACTCATTAAAGAGTATTTTGAAACTTGTATCACTAAAAAAATCCAAATATTAGACAAGTTATGATCCTTTGAATTTGATGAAAATCCATAAGGTGACCTATAATCTTTTGAGCTCTTAAGTCATCTTCTAATAATTTTCATGTTTTGCACATAAAAGAAGAGTTAAAATTAACACTCTTAATATCATTGTGGAAAAAGAATGGGTTAAAGGAGATAAAAATTGGTCAAGTTATGACCTTTTGAAGTCACATCATGGAATATGATGGCCTATCTAGAGGAATTGTAATCTTTCTCAATCATTAGTGATCTTTCACACAAAATTTGCTTGAAACTTTTGAAGTGATTTGCTGATAACCCTTTAAGGAGAAGCATGTCTTTGGAATCACTCAAAAATCTCAAAAGATGGACAAGATATAGCCCTTAGAAGTCCAAAACCCTAACTCCTATAACATCAAAATGTCTTGGGAACCCCTTTCAATTTTGACAATCTTTCTTGTTGAAATACTTTTGCTATGTGAAGAGAAGTTGTTGTGGATGACAATAAGAACCTATAGTAGCAAAAACCACTTCCAAATGTTGGTAATTGAGGGATTTATGCACTTGTGATCAAAGAATCAAGAACTTGTCCAATTAGGTCTAACTTCTTTGATCAAATCTTGCATCTTTTGACTTCCTTTGGAAATTGAAGCATGATGAATCATAGTAGACCTTGTCATGACATTTCTTTAAAGCACTCTCAATAATGAAGATTAAATTTCAATGAAGCTTTGTTGAAGAAGGCATGTAAATAAACTCATGAACCTATGAATCAACCCGATGAAGTGTGTTGTGCCCTCACCTATAATATCATCATTTAGAGCAAACATTCATTGAATTTGTTAGTTAAAAGTTAATAAACAAAAGACAAATACGACCACAATATACAAATCAAAGTGCTTGGTGATCCCTCGTGAGAAAAATTAAAGATAGGGAGAAGAACCAAACCCTAGTTTGATCTTGATATGGTTGGGTTGATATGAGATGATAGAGGTATATTAGGGGCAAAAATTAGGGTATAACAACTGCCCTTATTTAAGTGTCTTCTATCCATAGATACGAAGGTTAAAATCTTCGTGTCGACGCGATTGAAGATACTTAAATATAAAACAAGCCCTATTTTTGGCCCTAAGATGCCATGCAATGATTATGATTGTGCATGAAAACAAATAAATCCAAAGGTGACACAAGACACCACTGGGGAAGCAAAAAATAAAATAAAGAATCAAAAGAAAGTCCGACCAGGAAAATAAATCATTGGTGAACAGAAGACTCGACTCTATTGGGTTAAAGCCCAAGGAGGAGATAAAGCATCTTCAAATCAAATATTGAGGAGAAAAGTAAAAGATGACAATGATCGACAGATAACTGCAAACTATCCACTCACTTAGAAGATAGCAAAAAAGTAACGCCAACTCACAGGGAGAAGAAATGGTAAGATAATACCGGTAAAAATCGATATTAGGGTAGGTAACAAATGATTAGCATCAATACTTATGACTGGAAACATATGAACTTCTTTAGAGCAAAGTGAATATTGTAGTGGTAGAAATGTTGAGACTAAGTCATTGGATTTACTTGACTCACACAGATCAAATAAAAATATTTCCATCACGCTTTATTGTTTCTAGAGGAATGGGAAAAGAGCAAATAACCCCCCCCCCCCCCCCCCCCCCCCCCAAAAAAAGGGGGAGAGAATATAGGTACGGGGGTTGGTTATGCAAAGGGAAGGTATTAGCACCCTAAACATCTATGGTACTCCGCAGGAACCTCTTTGAAGATTTGTATATTTTGGCTATAAGTGTTGTATAAAAAATAGATGGTGGAGATGGGAAAAGAAATATTTTTTACAATTTTTGTGCCCGCCGTGGTTGAGAACTTTTAGTGCCTACGTACTACCTTTCGTGCAATAGGGGATCAGGGTACTCGTAGTTCACCTTTAAAAATTTTAAAACACAAGTGTATTGGTTAATTTTAAGAGATGAGACATCATCCTCATCTCCGAGTGAAAGAACATACTTACTACCCACGATTATGAGAAATGAGAATTTGCATCATCTCAAAATGGAGGATATGGCTTGGAATTTAAAATCAAAAAAGCCTCACTCGACACCCAAGTGGAAAATATCTCACTTCACTACATATCATAGAAGTATAGTAGCTCGTATCACTATAAGGATTGAGAATAGTCTAATCTTTTGAGAAAATTTTATTGTAAAAATCTAAAATAGCAAAATGGTTTGAATGAGATTGATTGAATTTTAGTCTTCTCACGAAAAAAAATGTCCAAGTATGATTAATTTGATTAAAGTTTGTTTAAGAGAATATTTTTGAAAATGCATGGACCTAAGTCCAAGTTTATTGTGAAAGCGGTTCAAGTTTGGAAAACAAGAATAGTTTTCAAAAAGAGGGAGAAGATTTTGAAATTAAAGAAGATGGGAGGAGATGAACGGACTATCCTAAAGCATAAAGTAAAAGCTAGGGAAAAGAACCGTCTAACCAACAAGAAGCCAACACTTGACACAATGAGTCAATGTAGAAGTCCCGTCCTTTGGATTTGAAACCAAACAAGCAAAGATATTAAACCTCTTAAGAATACCAAACTTCAAATATATTAAGTCTTCGCAAAAATTAGGTTGAGAAATGGCTGTATACAGATGAATTCCCAATTGCAGACAAATCATATAATCAGAATAACCTGCACATAAAGATAAAAACACAACCCAATGTTCGGGGGTAAACCCCAAGAACTCCAGACAAAATAACAACAGAAGTCACCAAGGTCTAAAGAGTAGTCAAGGTCTCTACTCCTAAGTCCAAGAATTCCATAACTCCAAAATGCCAAGGATTGTAACCAAATAGTCCAAGTAACCTTAAAGTTTTTTATTTTTCAAGTTGGTTATTAAGTATCTTCAAAAAGAAAATGAAAAGCTCAAGTGAGCAAAACAAAAAGACATAAAGATAAATGCTCAAGTGAGCAAAGATGAAAATAGCATGAAATGTAAATGCTAAAATGAATGGTGCATAAAAGTAAAGGCGTAAAGTAAAAGCATACAAATAAAAGTCAATTATTAATGGGTTATAAATTGGAGGTTAGTTGAATGACCATTTTAAATCTTGTAATTCATTTGCTTTTTGTCAAGTATATCATTCATTTCAAATTCTCGAGGCAACAAAAAATGACCAACGATGTTTAAATGATTCACTTAGTACAAAATTTATGAAGGTTCATTAGAGGATTGATAAGACCAAAGCCTCTTAACAATGAACCTCAAGGTTATTAGATCAAAGGTTTCAAATTAAACATACTCGGGCTTGCAAACATAAGTTTGGGCCACGAATGATCATTTCTCGAATTGGGACAAAATTTAGCGCTATGTTAAGCAATCATAAATGGACTTATGTAGAAGTCGCACCTATTTTGAGGACGGTCAATAGTAATCTATGTACCATATGTTTGGAGAAATGATCTGTAGATCATCCTCTAACAACATGTAGTACACGTAAGAAAGGGATAAGATGAAGAGGGAGGGGATGTATTATATGAAATTAGGGTTTCAAATATCATCAATATCATTCATCCATTATGGTGGATTTGGTTTCTCAACCCATCAACACCCAAGATCCAATGAGGTTGAGGAATTTGTCACCAAGTGAAATCCAAGTCAGAACAAAATAAAAAATAATAAAATAATTTTTAGTAAAACAATATTTAAATGGTTAATAAAAAGGAAAATAAATGGTAAAATACACAAATTATATTAAAATACCAAATAAAAATCCTAAAAAATAGTCAGAGGTAAAAACATGATTCAATAATAGTTGACAAAAATTTACAGAACTTTTTAAGGTCAGAAATTATTTTTAAAATTTGGAGAAAATAAGCCAAATAAACCAAAATTTGTAAAAAATAGTAAAATCAGAAATAAAAATAAAAATGAGGTCACTGATATTTGTCAAGAGATCATTGGATCCTTCTATAATTTTTTTAGAATTTAAAAATTAAGGAAAATATTTTTAATTACTTAAAAAAAGTTAATTAAAGTGAAAAATTAAAAAAAAATATCAAATCATAAAATAAAATTGTGAAAAAATAAAATTCTGAAAGAGAAAAATCCAAAGTATTTTTAGGAATTGTTTTAGATTTTTTGTGTCAGAAATGAATTTTGTATGAATTTTTGAAGTTTAAATGAATTAAAATATAAAATCAGAAAATAAAAATAAAACCAAAAATATATAGACCATTGGATCAATGTCAAAACGTGTTAGTAATCAAATCCAAGGGATCTGGCACAATGTGCATATCATGGTCATTAGTGAATAAACCACTAGATCAAATATTTAAAACAGAATTTGAAAAATGTGTGGCAAATTTTCATTGGTTGAAGAGGCCAGCATGTTCGTCTTCAACCTCTAGCCAACCTCAAAACCAGGTTCCTCAAACTGTAAAATTAGAGGTTCAGGCCAATGCCATTCGTTTCGTATCATCAAGAAGAAGACAACCGTACCCTCACGAAAAATTTATTTAAAGTGTAGCTTAGTCGATTTTCAAAAAACCAGAAGAAAAAAAGTTGAATAGGTATTTGAAAATTGATGACCAAAACTCACTTCCATCTAAAAACAAATGATGCGATGAGTATCAGAATGATGAGAGCTTCATTGTAGTAGCAAATTTTGAGAGAATTGATGAATGAATTTACCTATTGAAGTTCAAATTTAGAGCTCTGAAACTTGACTTGGCTAACACAATTTAGGGAATCTCAAGGCTTGGTTCTTCTTCTGTTAGCTTCAGTGAATTTCAAGGGTGAAGAATTAGCAAAGAAAATGGATTGAAGAAGACTGTAAAACCAAATTCGAAGTTGCAAAATTGTGAGTTATGGAGAGAGTTTGGCAGGGTGATTTTG
Source organism: Vicia faba (assembly GCA_948472305.1). Classification (NCBI taxonomy): domain Eukaryota; kingdom Viridiplantae; phylum Streptophyta; class Magnoliopsida; order Fabales; family Fabaceae; genus Vicia; species Vicia faba. The sequence goes on from OX451736.1 coordinate 1,538,665,405, forward strand.
GATGTTCAAGCTTGTGAAAAAGAGTGGAATATAGTATATATTTATAGGAGAAGTGAATGGGATCAAGATGAGGGGTGAATGATGCAAATTCAAATGAACTCGTGCACACCTATGTTCACGAGCAAAGTGTGTTCACATGTGCATCAAAACTAAACTAAATGATGCGTTTTGTCACTCTAAATAATCCAAACATCTTTGCTGATCATGTTTAAGAGAAAAACATGTGGTAATTTAGTGACAATAAATTACATTATGGAAATTGGAATCTGAGTGCAAGTGAAACTTCAGTTCCAAGGTGCCAACTTTGAATCCATGGTGTTCACAACTCAAGAGGTCTTAGGACATAACTCTTGAAGCATTTGAAAGATAAGGTCACAATCTTTGCAATGTGCAGAGAGAGAGAGAGAGAGAGAGAGAGAGAGAGAGAGAGAGAGAGAGAGAGAGAGAGAGAGAGAGAGAGAGAGAGAGAGAGAGAGAGAGAGAGATCATTTGGATGCTTGAGCTAGAAGTTATGTTTGGTCAAAATTTTGAAAATTGCGTTGACTTTTTGTAATTAGAAAAATTCTAAGTTTTTCTAAAAAAATGTCCTATAATGTTTTGACTCCAAACAAGGTCTTCCTTCAAAATTGAGCTTTGATAATTGATTCTAGATTAAAATGGACTACTTAAAGAGTATTATGAAACTTGTTTCACTCAAAAATTCCAAATATTGAACACGTTATGATTCTTGGAATTTGGTAAAAATCCATGAGATGACCTATAATCTTGTGAGTTCTTGAGGCATCTTTGTTGTACCCCAAAATTTTCCCTCTCATGTTTTCCAAGTACATGATTGACCACAAACCCTTGCCTAAGAAAAATAATAATTTTTAAGTGGTGTTTTAAGTACCTTTCGATTGGAATTCTAAAAGACCCTTCGATTGGTATTCTGAAGGAGCCTTTCGATTGGCATGGACAATGCTTTTCGATTAGCATTATTGCCAAGCATTTCGATTGACATTCAAAATTCTTCGATCGGCATTGTAGCTAAGCCCTTCAATTGGCATGAATAAAAGGCCTTTCGATTGTCCTCATGACAAGCCTTTCGATTGACATTGTGTCAAGGCTTTCGATTGGCATTGTGAAAGACCCTTTCGTTTGGCACCCCCGGCCAAGCATTTCAATTAGAATGGAAAGGGATCCTTATATTTGGCATTGTGACAAGGCATCTTCGACAGGCATGTTAACCGTGTCCTTTGATTGGCATGGACAAGATCTTTCGATTGGCATAGCAAAGGACTCTTCAATTGACATTTCAATAAATACCCTTTGATTGGTATTTGGACAAGTGACATTCGAAGGAACTGAATCAGAACCATTTGAAGGAAATGAATCAGAGTCATTTGAAGGAGCTCCATCAAAGTCGTTCGAAGGAGCTGAATCAAGGCCATTCGAAGGAAGCCATCATCCCATTCGAAAGAGAGCATTCAAAGGCCAATTACATATTATGCCAAATTCAAAAAATAGACAAGATCCCTTAACTTTGGCCAAGGTTACATTTTGGTATTAATGGCATTCAAATGGCCTTACCAACATTACTTCTCTTGTCCCCTCCCTCCTACTCTATATAATCAGCATGCTTGCAAGTAAAAAAAAGGACGAAAAAGATTGGAGACACGCTGCCCACAAAATCCACCAAAGGTTTTCAAAATTTTCCAAGCCAAATACACCCTTCAACAATAGTATCCAAGCCCGGAAGTCCGAGATCGAAGGTGCCCACATCCAGGAAGTGCCTAAATCGAAGGTTCAATCTACTGGTAAGAGAGGGTAAATTGTCCAACTTTGTCATTGCATAACATATCCATATTTGTTGTTCCATTCGATTTGTCATTCTAGACAGAATCAGAGGGTTTGGATTTGGCACCCAGGTCATGTTCTTCGTTTGCTAACACTTGCTGCAGATATTTCCTGAAAAGACCCAGCGAGCGCAGGATCGAAGGACCTGGGTTTTGATACCCAGGTCCAACGTTTTATTTCGCTACCATACTTTTGCAGGTATAGCATCATAGATCGAATAAGACACCTTCTCTGGATCGAAGCTGCCCATTATCCTCCTGGGTCAAAGAAGACATCTCCCTTCTGGATCGAAGCTGCCCATTGTCTTCCTGGATCGAAGCCATAGCCTTCTGGATCAAAGAATACATCTCCTTCCTGGATCGAACGACATTCCCTTTCTCCAGGATCAAAGGGAAATCCCCTTCCCTGGAACGAAGGCTATTCACGCCCACTCCCTAGCTCAATCGAAAGAATTGGAGAAGGTGCAAATTGAAACTTGCCCACGTCAATTCTCAAGCCCAATCTAAAGAAGGCTGTTGTACCCCAAAATTTACCCTCCCATTTCCTCAACATTTTCTCATCACAAGACCTTTGAAGATCAAGATCCAGTTAGGGTTTCCTCTGCTCAAGGCTCCTCCTTGCACTGTGGACTCAAATTAGGGTTTGTGTTTGCCCAAGGATGTTTTGACCTAAAATGCCTATGATGACTTTCATGCTTCATGTTGGACTCCCAAGTTTACCTATACCAAGTTTCAAGTCTTGACTCCAAGTTTTACCCAGTCAATTGGACAGTTGACCTAGAAATCAGCTGTATTGGGAAAAAGTCAACTGTGGCCAATTGACAGTCAAACCTCATGAAATTTGATCCACATCAACATTATGAACTCATATGAACCATTTGATCAAGTTTGGATCACAATTCCACAAGAAATTTGATCAGATCATCAAAAGGGCAAAATGGTCATTTTTAGGGTTTTGACTGCACAAGGGCAATTTTTGACTGTTTGACCTAGCCAATGGCAAACCAAGCTCACATATGGCCTCAAGGACTCAATGGAATTATCTTGACATGTTCATCAAGCTCAAAAGATCCCAAGTACACAAGATTGACAGTTGAATTTCTCAGTCAATTGATCAATTTTGACTGTATACTGAAAAGTCAAACTTTGACTTTTTGGTCAAAATCAAGAGTCAAGATTCATTTTTCATCAAAACATTCCAAATCATGAAACTTGTTCACCAAGAAATCACAAAATGCAAATTAGGGTTTGAAAATGGAATTTTTCATAACTTAGAATTTTTCTAAGTTATGAAAAACCCTAATTTTTTCCCAACTTTGCCCCATATTTTCACCATGATCCATTTGGATTCAAACAAAAGTCAAAACATGAAAGTTGTAGCTTGTTGCATAATCTACAACTTTGATTCACAAAGTTTTCTCATTTGAAGCTTGTATCTCAAGTTATAATTTTTTGAATAAGGGCACTAAACCATCTTTTAACTTAGTGAAATTTGACCTATTTTGACAAGGTTTTCTACCCTACTTCAAGGCCACTTTTCATACCCTTCCACTTGGAATTTTGATTTGCATTTCAAAGATGGATTGTAGTACACATTCCAAGCTTTCCAAAATGTCCAAGAACTCATCAAACAACCTCATAACTTGAGAGATTCGAATTTCACAAGTTGGCAAAAATTCACTTTTGTTCTTCATCAAGACATGTTCATAACCTTGCCAATTTGAAATCAGTTTGCTTTATGCTTGATTACAGGTCCTTGAACCATTTCATACTCAATAATTTAATGCATATTCTTTGTACTAAGACCAAGTTCTTTGAGTTCAAGCTTTGTCTAATGGTTTAATCCTAAATTAGATAAAGTAAACTATCCATTTTTGCAAAAGTTCACTTTATGTCAATTTGAAAATCAAACAAGTACAAGCCAAATCGGAATGGCACAAGATTATGGACAAATTTCTCTGATCAAGAGAAGATTATGCAGCCCATTAGGAGGTCCCCTACATGCCTAGAACATCAACTTGCATTTCTTGGCTTCACATAGAAGAAACATCCATAACTCATGCCAACTCTCTCTTCAGCTTAGAAACACAAGAACAAAGTGGTCAAACACATTACACATAACATATCCAAGCTAACACACGAGCTTTTAACCTCCAATACACCCTCCATCTCAGGATCATCCTCAAACTGCACAAACAGGGGTGCCCCTGCAGTTTGAGTGCAATCTCTCAATCCCTTCGAGCATTTTGATCAAAACCTGTTCCTCTACCTTCCTTACAACCTATGCAAGCTATCCAGAAGCTAAGGCACGATCTGTAGTTGCTCTAACCACTTCCACCATTTTCACATCTTTGACTTGCAGGTGAAGTTCTACAGCTTGATACAAGAAGTTTCAAGACAAAGTAAGCATTGAAAAAGCATCCCTGGACCTCAAGGAAGCTTTTCCAATCATTACATTGCACTGAAAGTCTCTCATTCTCCACATAGAAGTTCAACTGCACAGGTAAAAGTTTGAATTCGTATCTCTCTTATTAGGCATCTTTAGTCTTAAGTTTGTGAAGAAACAAGGTCCTACTCATAGCCCTGAACATGTGCATATCTTTACATTTCATTTCTTTTGCCTGAGTAGAGAGAATTTGGAGCTTGAAAATGGTAGAAAAATTAGGTCAGAAAAGAGGGGGAGAGAAATTCTCCCTCATCTTAGAGAGATAGGTCAAGTTCTTTATATGGTTAGAACCGTCTCTTCATGCTGAACATTTCTTGTGTTATGAGTTTTTGCTAAAAAGCCAGGAATCAAGAGTTAGAAGGAACTGAACATGGCGCGCGTTTTTTCAAATAATCTGTGCTGGAGGTTGAAGAAGGAGTGAAGTGGGCTGGGCCTGTGCTATTTTGCTTTTCACACCATCTTTTTTGGTTTACACCCCCCTGAACCCATTTGCTCATTTTTTAACATTTTTGACTTTTTCTTTTTTGGCTGACTTTGTTTATTTTTTCTCATGCCATTTAAAAATTAAAAATATTTTTTTCATCACTTTTTGCATTTATTGCATATTTATTTGTTTATTTTCTTTGTTTGTACATAAATATATATATAGGATTATTAGAATAAAATGTAAAAATAATGTAAATACAATTTTTATTTTTTATTTACTTTCTGAAAATATTTCATACAAAAAATACTCTTTTATTGATTTTATTAAAATATTAAATAAATATTTATTTTTTTGTATAATACATATTTAGGGTTTAATATAAATATATATATGTGATTATTAATATATTTAAGACAAAATATAAAAATACTTGATTTTTTTCATTTTTATTTAATATTTGATACAAAAATACCTTTTTTCACAATATACTTCATTTTATGTTATTTTTATAAATAATAAATAAATAGTTGTATTAAAATTAAATAATACCTTTTTTTCTTTAAAAATTAGGGTTTTTGCCTTAAATTTAAAATACTCAAAAAAATAATACATTTTTATTTTCTTTTTCCTTTTACATAAATAATATTTTCTCATACACATAAAAACATTCTTTTTTGCATTTCACATATTTATTTAATTTACATTTAATTATGCAATTTATTTACTATGCAAATATCCAATTGATGTAATAATTTAGATTTAAATTCTTGTCAATATCCCCATTTGAACATTTGTACCCCCTTCCCATATTTGGTTTTGTAATAGCTTAGTAATTTTAATTTCGCACTTTATTGCTTTCTAATGATAACATGTTAGAATTAGGGTTTGTATGCGAAAAACGATAAAAAAAATAGTTTGACCTAATACAAGACAAACAAGCATGAAAATGGACACACAAATCACACTTGCATCCCCTAGGGTATTCCACCTGTTGCCTTCAAATAAATGGGCCATGTTGCATGTTAAACTTCTTTGGGCAAAGCAAATGATTTTGAATGATCATAGTCCCTCGATAAAACTTTTCAAAAACAAACAAAAAACAAATGATCAAGTCCCTTAGAGAAATTGCTCAAAGACATTTAACGCCGTTGCAATTATGGTCTAAAACGATGACCCGCGCCCGTCCCGTTAACATCCTAACACAAGGTTGCCCACCAAATACAATGGTGGAGCAAACTTGTTAAAAGGGTTAAAGTATAGCAATGATCTTTTGAGAAATTTAGGAGTAGATAACCTCTTAGTTACTTGAATCAACTTACAAAACAAAACACTTGCCTAATTTCAAAATCACACATCACTACACTTTCAAAACAACTTTCAAAAACAAATGAAAACTTTTTCAAAAGACATACATCTTTGTATACATCCCCACATGGATCATTACAAAGGTTGCCACCACATTGGCCTCTTTTCAAAACATTTTCAAACCCACACACTCAAGCACCATTTAAAACAATTGAAAACAAAAGGCAAGTGATCTAAGCAAGTAACTAAGAGCCCATGGATAACCATGGATAGAAAGGGTGCTAATACCTTCCCTTTCTATAATCTACTCCCCGAACCCAAGAAAACATCTCAAAAAGGTTTTTGCTGTGCTTTTTAACCTTTCCTTAGGATAAAATAAAAAGTCGGTGGCGACTCTTGCTAACCGCAACATTTGCAAATACAAACGCAAACCTCAAGTCAGTTCTCCCACCGTATCACAGAACTGGCGACTCTGCTGGGGAGAACTTTTAAAGTGGAGTAACCTTAGGGATTAGATCATCTTTGTTTTCAATTGATTGTCTTGTTTGCTTTTACATTTGTGGGCTTTGTATCGGAGTTTTATAGATCCTAACCCGGATCTGGGAAAAACCCTTTTTAGGTAGCATAATCTGTGAGGGACCTGTCCGGCGTAGACCGACATGGGTGAAGCAGTGGCTACGTTGGTGTGGCATCTTAGTCTGTACCTATATCCCTTGTGTTGTAACGGGGAGAATATAGGTCTTCTAAGGGGTCATTAAACACCAACCAACCTTAGAACCCTAAATTGACCAACTTGGCTATTAGGACAGTAGCAGTATGCTACACTCATTGAGGCTAAACTCTCGAGATGGTTCTGGCCGCGAGAAAAGATTGCGATGCTGGAGTTATGACCGATTGAGGGTAGCCAATGATTTGAGATCCTCTAGAACCCGGTTACTTTTGATAGGACAGGTTTTAACCAACAAAACCAAAAGAGGGTAATACCTGAAACTCATGCTGGCCTGAAACCTAAGGGTGTCTTGTGTGACTTGTGTGCTTTATTTGCCTATGTGAATACTTGTGATGTGCTTCATCATAGCATCATGCCATCATACCATTGCATGCATAAAAAGCTAACCCATTTCAAAGACAAAAAGGTTTCATCTTTGCTCTGTTTTGTAGGACATTATGATGCCCGTGCGTAGAAATACTATCCGGTTCAACTTTGTTCGTTCACCTGAGTTGCTTGATGAGTTGGTTAGCAGAATTCCAAACACTACCTCCTTCATCAACAGACATGGTTCTCTCCTTGGCTTGATCACTGCAAAATGGGACCAACAACTGATAAGTGTTCTGACCCAGTTTTATGACCCTCTGCATCATTGTTTCACCTTTCAAGACTTCCAGCTGGTTCCTACCCTGGAAGAGTTCTCTTATCTGCTTGGGATCCCTGTCCTGGAACAAACTCCATTCACTGGTTTGGAAAAGACTCCTAGGCCTGAAGAGATTGCTGCAATTCTCCCCTTGACCAAAGAAGAGATATTGTCCAACTGGGAAACTAGAACTGGGGTCAAGGGCTTTTTGGTCAAATTTCTGGTTGGCAAGGCTAATGATTTCTGGAATGACTTGGACTTCAAGGCATATGAGGATATTCTGGCTCTTTTGATCTATGGTCTGGTATTGTTTCCCAACCCTGACACTTTTATCAGTATCCATGTCATAAGGATCTTCATGTCTCGGAATCCGGTACCCACTCTTTTGGGTGATATTCTACAACAACTCCATGCTCGTACTGCTCGAAAACGGGGGACTCCGTGGTGTTGTGCTCCTTTGCTAGTAAGGTGGTTTATTTCGCACCTTCCTAAGTTCATGCTGAAGAATGAAGAAGGAAAAGGTTGGGCTCGGAGGTTAATGTCTCTCACAGATAAGGATATCACTTGGACTCTCAGAGGTTTGGATGAGGTAGCTGTTATCGACCGTTGCGGAGAATACCCTAATGTCCCGTTGATTGGTATCCAAGGAGGAATCTCTTACAATCCGTGTTTAGCTCTCCGTCAGTTTAGAAGAGCCAGAGGAGATGGGCCTCATGAAATGCTGGTTCCTCACTTCCATTTTGAGTTTCAGGCAGGCAGTGACAAACTACGCCAGGGATTCATTAGAGCTTGGGACATAATCCACAAAGCTGACCCACATGAGTTAGGACCAAAGACTTCTTTACCATTGGAGCCCTATTGCAAATGGGTCCGCATCCGTGCTCAGAAGTTAGGTATGCCGTACGAAGGTGTCAGACCAATCATCCTTGAATCTCCCGATGAAGATGGGGTTCCTCCAACTGTCCTCCCTCCTCAGATACCTACTGATTTTGACACCATGAAGAGATCTTGGGCACAGCTAAAGGAAGAACGGGATTTCTATCGGGAGAAGTTCAACGAGCAGGAAAGGAAGATCCAGAGGCTGACTAAGCAATTGGAGGAAGAACGGGTCCTGAACAACTACATCAGCACTGAAAAGAGGAGGCCATGGGAGCA